>OZ038498.1:68310478-68327978 GCA_964036315.1 Acanthosepion esculentum | reverse complement strand
TGTATTAACCGAGCCGATGTTTACCTATCAATTAATTCACAACGGCCGAAATTTTGTGGTCATAACAACAAAGATGCGGGCATTAGTCCGATTGTAAATCATGTAAATAAAACTCTATCTTATCTGATGCCTTTGCTTTTCTATTTACCTTTGACTGTATCATCCCAATCTATCCCTTATCGCTGGTTAGCTAGGTTGCCCGTTCCTGTTTTTATCTCCCCGTTTGTCATATAGTACGATTATTATTATTGTTATTATTATTTTCTTTGACTTTTATTCTATATTTATTTCCTAAAGAGCTCAACCAGAGATCTAATGTCAAAAATGGCATCATGACATTTTCCACTAAATATTTCGAAGGGCAGAGTCTCGTCCCGGGAAACACCTAGCCGGCCCCGTTTTCCTGGGGAAATTTTGGCCGAGCCTACGGGCTCGGATACCCCACATTTAATTCGGCTTTGTGCCACATGTGACCCACGCGGTCACATGTGGTACAAAGCAGTTGGAGATTCGTCTCCAGCTGTGCTGGTCAAACTCTCTGCCTCCGGGCAGAGAGGATCTCCAGGCGAGGCTATTTTGAAGGGCTGAGTCTCGTCTCGGGAAACAGCTACCCGACCCCTACTGCTGCAATAGTGATATCTATACTTGGTGTGCTCTTTTAATAGTTTTCAATGTCTTAGTATTTCGTCGAGCCTCTATTTTTATGTATCTGCTAACGGGTTTTTTGATGATTGTTAATTGCACAATTCTCAGTAGATCAATGTTCCTAACCAGTCATGTCTGTTTTCTGATGCGATAATATTACTAGTTTTTTTTTTTACAAACATGTGATTTCTACGTATCGCTGGTTTCTCGCCACCGTACCGCATCCTTATTCAATCGAGTGCTTACCACTGATGAAAAGTGGGTTCTGTATGAAACTCCCAAGCGTTCCAGACATTGGTTGTCTCCTCAGGATGCTGTCCCTCACACCGCCTATGCAGCCACGCAAGATTATGCTTTGTGTCTGCTGGACAGGTCGTCAGGTGGTTCATTATGAACTGCTACCAACGGACCAAACGGTCACTGGAGACCTATACTTGCAGCAATTGAAACGTGTTCAACAGGCATTGCGCCAGAAGGAGCCAGCACTGGTGAATCGCAAAGGTGTGCTTTTCCTCCATGACAACAACGCCAGGCCGCATGTCGCGCGAGTGGTCAGGGATACCATACAGGAGACTTTGTGCCATCCACCTTATTCACCTGATTTTGCGCCATCCGATTACCACCTCTTCCACTCTCTGGATAATCATCTTCGTGGGAAATCCTTCACCAATGAAGCAGACTTGCGCAAAGTCCTCACGGACTTCTTTGCGTCAAAACCCCCCGAGTTCTACCGCAAGGGTATTGAACAGCTGGAGACACGTTGGCAGATAGACATATGCCGATGGCGATTACTTCGAAGACTAAATATAAGTTACACATACTGTGAAGCGTTTTCTTTTTTTCCTTTAAAAACGGACAGAACTTTTTAGGTTACCTTGCATTTTGAATTCAAGTTTGAAAAAAGTGAGGAAAAAATAAAAAGAAACAAATTATTTCAACTTAAAATTTAGACTTTGGTTGGAAAGTCAGAAGATAATTTTTGCATATGTCTATCCCGTGCCTATCTATATTTCTGAGATGAGGTATTGTAATTATTTACATTATTCGGACTGTTGTGCGTGTCATTATTGCCACATTCACGACTTTTCGGCAGCTGTACGCTCCAGCCTTCTTCAGGTGACTGGAATTTCGAACTGAACACTTTATTTCGTCCACCAAGATTTATTGTTTTTACTAATTCTCTCTTATTGTTTTTTACGGTTTCTCATTGTTTGAAGTGTTTTCTATTGATTTTGTATTGGTTTTAGTCTTTCCTATTGATTTTACTCATTGTTTCTTATTGTTTTTAGTGTTTCTTCTTGTTTTTACGAATTGTTTCTTATTGTTGTTAATGTTTCGTATAGTTCTAAGTGTTTCAGATTATTTTATTTATTGTTTGTCATTTTTCTCTTTAGCGTTTATTTGTTTAAAGTATTTCTTATTTAATTGAATGTTTCTTATTGTTTTTGTTATCTCTCTATATTTCTGAGATGAAGTATTATGTACATTATTTACATTATTCGGACTATTGTCCTCATCTTTGTCGCCATATTTATTACAACGTTGTAATAAATAGGCGACAAAGATGAGGACAATAGTTCGAATAATGTAAATCGTGCTTATTGTTTTTATTGCTTATTTTTTTTCGTTCAATATCTGTCTATATTTCTGAGATGAGGTATTGTAATTATTTACACTATTTACATTCCGACTGTTGTCCTCATCTTTGTTGCCATATTCACGACGTTTCGGCCGTTGTACGCTCCAGCCTTCTTCAGGTGACTGCAACTTCGAATTGAACCCTTTCTTTCGTCCACCGGAGTAGACTGTTCTAGTCCTATGTACCATGCCTCTGCCGGATGTCTCAGTTATCTCCCATTAACTCAACTCTCCAAGTTTTTGTTCACTACTGCTGTAGCCAGGTGTTGAACTCACAACTCTTTGGGTCAAATCACTGGATGCCAGCCAACGCTTTTATCCACTAGGCCACCACCTGAAGAATGACGGAGCGTACAACGGCCAAAAGGTCGTGAATATGGCAATAAAGATAGACGACAACAGTCCGAACAATGTAAATAATATAAATTGTCTACCACGTGATTTCGAAATTAAAATATTTTATTAAGTAGGGCAGTGTGAAAGCCAGCTAAACGGAAACAGAAGTTTTTATTTTTGATGGTTTTATTAATGACAATAATTCGGGATAAGAATATATTTTGTAGAAAATCCTGATGAAAGTTTATTATCAGGGGCGTATTGATACAGATAATGCAGATAAATTATACTTTTCATCTGAAATGTTAATTGGCTGAAGGTATATAATGTGGTGACATTAAAAAGCGTCCTCCTACCCTAATGGTGGTAGTAAGATGGGCCTGAACAAACGAAATGCGAGAACTGGTTGGTAAATTGAGCAAGCCAAATTTGGAACTCCCGGAAGGGATTGATTTATCTAAGCATTATTAATCAGTTATTCAAAACCCTAACAACCTTGTGGGGTCATTAATAAATGCCTTTCGATCTTTGCCTTTGAGGAACAGGTACTCTGATCAACAGACAAACTACTGAACCACTTCTTCATCCACTATTGTGAGACGTATTTATCCTCGAAGAAAATTCCAAAATATTTTCCAATTTCCAAGTATTTCTGCCATTGGTGAATCGAGTATGAGTGAAGATCAGTTTTTGTTGCAGACCCCACCCAACAGTTCCCTGTCTGTTCTGTCAGCTACGAATCTGACTAACCAGTGAACGTTGATCATATGAGAACTGTCGAAACGGTATAAGGAAAACCACAGCGCCACCTAACGGAGATGAGTTAAAGTCAAAACTTGTTACCTTAACTACGTAAATGTACTGTTTTTCTTATGCACAGGCATTTTTCTTCTATTATGCAAATCACGATTCGTTCGGCTCGACGGACATTTCGACCAACTTTGCCTGAAGACGTATTCAGATTTCAAATAAACTCCTGTTGGCGGAGAGGTCGAATGGCGAAGAGAAACCAATCCGTCTGATAAGAGAATTCGCCACATTACTTTTAAACCATTCGTAGGCATTTCACATGCACACACGTATGTTATTGGTGTGTGTTCACTTGACGAAGTTTTCTTTATCTTTCATCGAATCAGTCAGTTATGTTAGGCGATCATGTACCTTTCTATATATGACTGATGAGGCAGATTTTTTTTCCCGCAGTGGGTTGCCATTTCCTTCTTTCTGCGGTAAAGACTATAGAAGGCTATAGGACTCAAGGCTATAGAACCCGATCTGTCCTTCTATTTATCCATAGCTGGGGAGAGAAAAAGAGAATTCATACCTTTCCCAACGATATTAGCACGTAAATGAATGTAATGGATTCGAGTGGAATTCGAACTCGGCTCTCCGATTCCTCAATTTGTTTTGATGATCCAGTAAAATTTAGAGAAAATTTTTGTTGTTACCTTTACGACAATTACACTTTTGGTCATCAGGACTACGATTGCTACTAGTGCTGCTTATGTATTCGTTAAGGATTATACTATTATTTTGGGCTAAGTATTGCTGGAAGTTTTAGTGCAGCTGTAGCTAACCTTAATGTTGTTCTTGTTGAAGATTTTTTTAGTAAAGGATTATGACTAAATGTTTGTGTACTAATTTAAGAAAGATACTACAGTGTTGGGGATGTAATCTAGTTCAACATTGTGCTTACTTTTGTGTAATGCATCAACATATTAAAATTTAATAATATCAAAATAATACATTATAATATTAAATAATATATAATAATACATAATAATAATAATATAATATATAATAATATAATAATAAAATGAATAATATTAAAACATATATTTTGTGTTTGTCAAAGATTTATTTGCTGCTGTAGTTAGTGGAGCGTCTATGATATACAGATTTGTGAACGTTACTGGGGATACACGGAGGGTGGCTAGATTCTTTATTAAGATATAATAAGAAACTTTATAATCATTCATAAGGCATGTGTACTCCTCTGGATAAATCGAACGTAGTGCCTAGGGAGTTGATCACCTTTATATATATATATATATATATATATATATATATATATATATATATATATATATATATATATAAAAGTGAACATTGAAGTCAACACTTAGAGGCGACAGTCTGTTTCATGCTAGATGCAATCGTCAGGCAACTAGTGCTGTTATTTTTCTCAGCTATTTATATATACGGGTCAGTGGTGCATTGTGGGTAGTCTATTTTTCATATATTACATGAATCATTCATACAAAAAGCAGATAACTTCACTATCTGCTTTTTGTATGAATGATTCATGTAATATAAATTGAACTGCACCACTTACTTGATATTAAAAGAACTGATCCGAAGTGCAACTTTCGGATAACAATTGCGATATTCCTCTATTTATTGAACAATTTAGTTCATGCCACATCCACTGAAAAAAATACTACAACAAAAGAATTCTTCTATTACCATATTAGTAAAAAAACGCACACTCTTAGATTTAAAAAAAAATTCAACCTCAGCGTTGCGACCGCACGTTCCTAAATTTCTTACCGTTAACAATAACACATTTCTAAAAAACATATTTTGGATCACATCTAATCTTTCGTTGTCCCGTTATTACCTGGATGTAAAAAACAAATCTATTTCAATACCTGATGATGTCTGTATGAACAGACGAAAGTACTTGTATAAAAAAGACCTTATGCAACTGGAATTTATTAAAAACAGGGATCATAACATTCATCTACAGGTTCGTGGGTTAATGTATCTTAATAAATTTGTTTGCGAAGATGTATTCTCGCTATTTATATCATTAACTTCACTATCAGCTTTTTGTATGAATGATTCATGTAATATAAATTGAACTGCACCACATACTTGATATATATATATATATATATATATATATATATATATATATATATATATATATATATATATATATATATATGAATAAAATAGACAGTCGGAAAATAGTACTTATCCCTTGCCGTCATGTTTCGTCATCCGACTTTATCAAGTCATGTGATGATAAACAAAAGTGAAATGTGCAGTTACACGAAATTCTAATTTTTTAAAAAGACGCTCTCGCGAAAGTCTCTTTTTGGATATTAGTAACTTTTTTCTTTTTTTTTTTTTGCGGGGTGTGTGTGGGGGGACTAAATGTGTGTTTTTGTTTTCCATCTGTGATCCGAGCGTTACAGGGATTTAAATTTATTTGTGAACTTTTAAAAACTGTAGTGATTTTCTAAGCGTAGCTTAGATGTGTCACAGGCCGTAACGTATGTGGCACCCAGTGAGGATCGAGCTCACTAATCTGTCATAATTGTTCTACCGAGTCAAGCCGGCCAGCCATTACACCAGGCCGAGGTGCCCAAATGATTTTCTAAGTGTAGCTTAGACGTGGCACAAGGCCGAAAGTATGGGGGACCCAGTGAGGATCGAACTCACTATTCAGTCGTAATTTTTCTAGAGAGACATGCTTGCTAACCATTACACTACGTCAAGATGCCCTTAAGACTGTGTGTAAATAGAGATCAATCCACGAAGAAAACACACACACACAGATGCAGTGTGTCAGCCCCTTGGGGTCATTCCCATGTCTACTGCGGTATCTGTGTTATAGTAGTAATAGAAGTTGTTGTTATTAATATTATTATTTCCTTTGTTTTGTTTGTGTTTCCTTATAACTTTCCCATAGAAGCGATTTGTTGTTGGAACCTTGATGAAGAAGCTGATCAAGTCGGGTGCAGTATTTCTGACCTATTTCCCACCCATAGCAGGCGGACATCATGGAAATATCCTTCAGCAAATCCCCAAGGATATAAAATCTGAAATGACTTAACCATTGTGATCGCAAACTGTAAACGTTCCCATAAAAAACTCAAAGAGAAATTTAATGTCTGCTTTGTTAGACTTCATGAAATTATAAGGTGTGGTCATTTTTCATATATTTGTTTCATTTTCTGTATTCACTCCCAACTTTAACTATTTTAATTGTGTCGAAAACCGTTTCTTTTCTCTTTTTTTTAAAATTCATAATCCATAAATTTGATATTGCTAGAAATTAGAATAAATAATCTTTGCAGCAATATTTCATTTTAAATATGTTTGTAAAAAATTATTGTTTTAAAGCTCTGTCTGTGATCCTGGAGCTACAGGGATTTAAATTTCATTAATCGTTTATACTATAAATCGATCAATACACGAAAAATAAATAAATAAATAAAATGAAACAAATGCCCAGACAACAAAGTCACATCGTGATGTAATGATAGGCAAGCTCTACTTACAGATTATTGTGATCTCGATCATCACTTGGAGCTCGATATTTGAAACCTTATGCCAAACTAAGCTAAGCTTAGTAAACAACAACCGACATTTTTATGCCTTTCGAAGGGTTGTTATCTTCTTGACAAACAAATTTAAATTTTTGCTACTTTAACCAGATCAGGTAATTTTAGCTGAGCCTGGTTATCCTAAGTAAATTCTCGAGTTTCAGCCTTAAAAGATTAGCTTAATAAGCGTGAGAAATTTCAGTTAATATCCGTAAGTTGTGCTAAAAGCATCTGCGGCTCGCTTCATGCTTGAAATATGCTTAATTTCTGGAATAATTTCAGCTTTGTCAGGCTTACAAGAAACATTCAGTTCAGTTATGTGCCATGCGTCATACACGCTTAGACGATTATGTATCTTTCGATACGTGACTGACGAGGCAGATTGTTTTCCCGCAGTAAGTTTCTATTTCTTTCTGCGGTAGACCAGTTGCCATCCAAGGCTATAGAACCTGGTTTGCCCCGCTATTTACACATAGCTCGGTGGGAAAGAAGCAGACGATTCATACCTTTCCCAAGGGTATAAGAACGTAAGTGAATGTAATGGATCTGACTGGATTTCGAACTCGGCTCTCCGAATCCACAATCCGAGCCGCTATCCATTACTCCGCTGTAATTGGTCAAAACATGTGATATTAGTTTTTGAATATCTTGACAAATAACTATTTACTTAAAAAAAAAATTCTCTCTCTCTCTCTATGTTTGTAACGTCCTTTCAGAACATAGACGGTCATGGTTCTCTACAGTTTCCTGCTTTTTGCTGTCATCAGCAATGCTGGCTCCTTTACAACCCCTCTTTGTCCTTCTGGTTTCTTTGTTTTGCTCAAACTTATCACGTCGGTCAACCGCTGCTTTCCCGTGTTTCTCTTGCCTTCGATGTACACTGTGACTGTCAAATTCTTTAAGCCTGCTTTTTTTTTTCATTATACTTTTAAAAATTTCAACTACCTCTAGTTTCTCTGTAATTCCTATTGTCTTAATTTTGTATTGAGAACTTTCCAAACTCTCTTACTTATTGCCTATCACGTCCAATTCTTTATATATATATATATATATATATATATATATATATATATATATATATATATATATATATATATATACGTATGGGTCGTCGATAGCGGATCATTTTATAAAGAATAGGGCATGAATTGGCTTGTTAACTTTAACGCCTCCCAAACAAAACTGCTCTCTATTAATCACCACAATGATCCTTCCTTGCATCCCATTAGAATGTCTGAAGCTCAACTTCTCGAGAGCTCCTCTCTGCGGCTGCTCGGTCTCACGCTGTCTGCTGACCTGAGATGGAACAAATACATTGAGTCGATTGCTTCATCCACCGCAAGGAAAGTTGGCTCCCTGTGCCGGGCCAGGAAATTTTTCTCCCCGGAATCGATCCTCCAAATTTACAAATCAACCATTCACCCTTGCATGGAGTATTGCTGCCATATATGGTCTGGAGCCCCTTCTGTTTGCCTCGGGGTTCTTGATAAGATCCAGAGACGGGTATGCAATGTAATTGGCCCTGATCTGGCTTCTCGTCTGCAGTATCTCTCTCATTGACGCGCCGTCACCTCTCTTTGTCTCTTTTACAAATACTTCCATGGTATTTGCTCCGATGTGCTGCTATCGCTGGTTCCCAGGCTCCATGAATTCAAGCGTCATACGAGGCTGGCATCCCGTTTCCACCCTTTCACTGTTGAAACTTAAGTGTAGACGTCTCTTTTACTCCAATAGCTTCATATCTCGCACCTCACACCTGTGGAACTCCCTTCCCTATTCCTGTTTCCCTGACAACTATAATTTCCAACTATTCAAATGTAACGTCAATCGACATCTCCAGTTGCATTGATCTATCTACTGTTCTTCTCCACATCATTTCCTCTATCACTCCTATCTGCTCTTGCTCCAAATCCTCTGTAACCCCTTGCGTGCTAGTGGCTTTCAGCCTTGCCTGGGGTGAAAAGTTTAAAAAAAAAACAAAAAAACTTGTGCTTTGAATTTCAATGTGACCTGGTTTTCTGTTTTGGCCAGGGCACGCTCAGTATTCCATTTTAAGGTGTTGGAAACGCTGTACATCAGGTCCAGGCGATCGGCTCTTTGTAAACAAAGAGACTGTTTGCTTGGGCTTGCTGTGCTGTGTCTCTAGCATCTTTGTTGGTATTACTTTTATTATATATATATATATATATATATATATATATATATATATATATATATATACATATATATATATATATATATTTTCTCTTCCCTCACATTTATTCACGTCATCCATTACAGACTTTCTTGTTCTTCATAATTTCTATTCCTCGTTAACAGTTCTGATGAGAGGGGGATGAAACCGGTCGACGGGTGTTTTTTTTTTTAATCTATCATGGCGTATAATTAAAAAAAAATTGTTTTTTATGCCTTAATATGCTTTTGTACTGTTGCAAACACACACACACACACACACACACACACACACACATATATATATATATATATATATATATATATATATATATATATATATATATATATATATATATATATAGTAAAGGTAACAAATCCGTTGGTGTATAATCAAAGTGGATCCTTGTAATATAAAATATTAAAACTGATCCACAAGAAGAGCTCAATGTATTTATTATTACAGAGCAATATATTTAATAAACAATAAAATCTCAGGGAACAGTGATATAGACTGTTCAACTGTCGAAATCTCTGTCTTTGGCAGAGAGGAACCCGGACGAGGCTTTGCCGAAGGGCAAAGCTTTGTCCGGGGAGGTAGACAGGCCCGGACCCGTTTATGCGGGTTCTACGGGAATATTTTTGGCTGAGCCTACGGGTTGGGAGAACCCACGGTAAACTCAGCCTTGTGCCACATACATACCTCGTGGTGGTGGGGGAGCTGTTAAATATTAACAATAAAATCCCAAATCACCTTATATGGGGAATAGCCTATTTTGGCAGACGGTCGTCTGTCTTATCAACCCCGGTGTGAACTGTCTTCGTGTCAGAAATAGATATTTCATTGTGAAAGCTTAGAAATAAAATAATAAATAAAATTAAAAAAAACAGTCGAAAAACTAATACAGAATTTATCCATTTCAATGTTTCAGTCAGACGAAAGGCACGAGGCAGTGGCCAGGGGAGGATGGCAGATATTTGTCTTAAAGGGAAGAAGTTTTATAAAATTAAACCCGAATATTAACCTTATGACATTAATTTGTGGTTATATGAAGAATGTAATATTAATTTAAAATTAAAAGAGGAATAAAAAGGGGTTTAAAAATAACTTTAAAATATACAGATAAAAAGATGTAAGGGATTAATGAAAAGAGAGCTGGGGAGATCTTAGAGTAAGGGAGAGTTTATAAATTATAATTAATATAATGTAAAGAGGTTATAGAGGGAGGAATATAGAAATTAGTATTAGTTATATATGAACAATGGGAGTGAATATTATGGAAATATAGTAGCTAATTAAGTTAAACCTATATTATGGAAATTTGAAATCAGCTGTTCCCCATATGAGGTGTTTTGGGATTTTATTATTTATATATATATATATATATATATGTGTGTGTGTGTGTGTGTGTGTGCGTGCGTGTGTGCATGTATGTAAAATTAGGTACCTTCAAAAATTCGCAAAAACAAGAGCATGCATGATGAAAAAAATGGCGAAAATTTTTTCGTCAAAATCTTTGTTATTATTAAGAGAAAAAATCAACCAAATGATATTTTTTTTTATTAAACTATTTTTTTATCCTTTTTATAACCTTCACAGTCGTTCTTAAAATTTTTGTTTTTCTTGCGTCAACGGGTGACCATAAATTATGAAAAATTTGAGCGTCTTTTTGCAGTGAAAAACATTGATTTGGAAATTCTTGTAAAAATCAGATAATTGTTGAATTGTAATGAAACTTTCAGAAGTTATTTACAATGAATTTTAGAAAAATATTGTTAAAATATTTTTACATCTGTTACCCCACTTAATTAATTTTATAAAATTTTCAGAATTCCTTTTTGTAGTGCTTAATGTTTATATTAGTTATAAGCAGAAGTCATTGGAGATTTTAAATCAATTTTTTTGTCAACAGAAAATCTGCTCATAATAGTAAAATAAAAAAATTCAATAAAGCTAAGACATTACTAGAAAAGTTTTAATTGCTTTCATGAATAAGATATATTATGGCCTTAAGAAAAATATTTTTACGTTGAACAATGAATGTTTTCAAGAACGGTTTTAATTTTTAAGAAAATTTAATTACAGTAATTTATAAAGTTTTAAATCTTTCAAAATTCTGCATGAATTTGTAGCGGTTAGGTAATATTGTTATTAAGTAAACAAACTATATTTACTAATCATAAATGGAAAAAGCTTACTACGATTCAGAATTAAAAAGAATTTTGAATTTTTTGTGTGTATAAACGTGTCGATATTTGGAAATACCGATGTCCATACGCGACATTAGAAGAAAATAAGTGGTTAAATTAAAGATTTACTAGTAATTTTTTTAACATTTTCACAATAAGTGTCTTCGTAAGTCAGACGATAAAGCCAAAGTATCTAAAATTCAGTAAGTTATTAAATTACATTGAGTATTTTCTTACATTTTCAAGATTACTTGCGTTAAAAAGGCGTTAAAGTTATATTAGTCAAGTAATTTTTACAGTTATGTACCTTTACTTAAAAATGGCAAACATTACGCTAACGGAAAATCTGTCATGACCTCATAAAAAGACGTATCTCCGTATTAAAAATGCTCTTCTGCGATATTTATGGTAACAGAAACAATAACAACAACCAGGAATCCACCGGGAAACACTAATCCAAAAGCGTAACTCAGAGTTTCACACTAACCACGATCTTCAAACGATTATATATATATATATATATATATATATATATATATATATAGGGGGGTGTAAAAGTAGGTATACAGTATTATACCATTATTGGTTAGTAGTGATATACTTGTATAATCAATACAATACGTTTTGTGCGCACATCTTGTTTTTCATTACTCATATATATATATATATGATCGACTCTCCCGTCGAATTTGACGTATGAGGGTCAGGCAGATCAGTTCCTAGAAACTGAGAGCCCGACACCGACACATGAGATTTGATTATAGTGGTGAAAGTTTTGTGCAGGGCCATCGACACTTTTTGGAGGGACGAATACAGGGACCTGGTGCAGCGAATGCCACAAGGTCCCCAAACGACCCTCCGCAGGTTTGAATTCAGAGTTGTCCTTCTCCTAGACCAGTTGCCATCCAAGGCTATAGAACCCAGTCTGTCCTGCTATTTACATATAGTTGGAGGGAGAAGAAGAGGATTCACACCTTTCCCAAGGGTATTAGCCCGTAAGTGAATGTAATCGATTCGACTGGAATTCGAACTCGGCTCACCGATTCCTCAATCCAAGCCGTTATCCATTACTCCATTATATATAGGCACAGATAGCGGCTCGGACTGAGGAATCGGCGAGCCGAGTTCGAATTCCAGGCAAATCCATTACATTCACTTACGTGCTAATACCCTTGGAAAAGGGTATGAATCCTCTTCTCCTCCCCCCTCATTATGCTATGGTTAAATAGCAGGACAAGCTGGGTTCTATAGCGTTGGATAGCAACTGGTCTAGGAGAAGGACAACTCTTAATTCAAAACCTGCGGAGGGTCGTTTGGGAACCTTGTGGTACGTAGTGCCCCAACTCTCTGTATTCGGCCATTCAAAAAGTGTGGATGGTTCTCCACAAAGTCTTCACCACTATAATCGAATTATATGTGCTGGTGTCTGGCTGTCGGTCCCTAGGGACTGAAATGCTTGACTCTCCTACGTCGGAAAACCGACGCGAGAGTCGTATATATATATATATATATATATACACAGTATAACCCGGATATAAGAGAAACCCGGATATAAGAGAGATTTTATCTGATCCCAAATTAGAGCCTGTGTTAATGTATATATAATAGACCAAACCCGGATATAAGAGACTTCTTCTACAGTCTCCGGCAACTCTCTTATATCCGCGTTACACTGTATGTATGTATATGTATATATATATATATATATATATATATATATATATATATATATGTATAATAAAACGCGGTAAAACACCGTACACTACCATTTTTTTTTTATTGTATTAGCTTGCTCTGTATGTCTGCTTTTCTTAGCTGCTGCATTGAGCACTTTCTTATACGTCCGATTTTGGTACGCTAATTTTTCCGGCCATTTATGTGATATATATATATATATATATATATATATATATATATATATATATTATTGTGTGTGTGTGTGTGTGGACATAGGAATCTACACTGCATGGTGATTGTCAGTTTTTCGCTTCAGTGCGATCTTAAAACCAAATGTTAAGGTCGCCTCGAAGCGGCGTAAAACTGACTGTTCCTATGAAGTGTCGAATTATATGCGAATACTCAGTAACTCTCTAGAAAAACGTATCTACAATACTGGGGTTTCTTCCGGTATAAATATCGGAATTTTTTTAACAAAATATATACGATATGTGAGCGAGTGAGTGAGAAAAAAAAGAGTGGTAATTAATACGTTCGAATTCACCTATATTCGTGTCTTTTGTGGTTCGATGTCTCATATGCATTAAATTGTTAAAAGGTCACTTCTTTCCTTTCTTCTAGGAGTTTATTAACGTCTCTCCACTACCAATCATCAACGAAAGGCAAATTCTCCCACCATTTCCCTCTATGCATACTTTAAAGTATCTTCTGTTGCGACCAGGTCTCGACCCCGTCAATTAAAGACAAGTCGTTAATGTCATTAAAAAAGAAAAAAAGGGGGAAAAAAAAAGGAAAAACCTGTATTAAAGTCTTCTCTGATTTCAACGCCGACGACTTGGCTGTTTGCAGCGATGTTGAAGTTACTGCTTCCTGCTTTTCTTGTAAATAAATAAAAACGAAGAAGAAAGAAAACGCTTTATTTTTATTTTTGAAAACATACTAGCGAGCAAAGTGAATAGTGGGAGAGATCGGCTGGTTGACCGATTTCCCTTAACATAGTACCAACGGCGTTAGAAGCGCTAATTAACGCCGACTTGCAAGGAAGCAAACGGCTAAGTGACAAACAACAACGAGAGAGAGTACGTATGCAGATGTCGTCAAGAAGCAGCCAGCTTTTGAACTCGTTAGGAAATATTAGTTTCCTTGTTCTAGTGTTTTATCGCTTTCGTTCGTTCTTTTTCCTTTTCTACGCCGGGTTTTAATTTCAGCGAACGGAGTTAACTCTTCGAAAAGATGACAACGAAAAAGTGAAGTCTCCGCATAAACAATTGGTGGCTGAAATGAGCGCCTTTTTTTTCTTTCACGCCTGCTCACTCATCAATATTTAAATTGTGGAAGATTATTGAAGGATGAAAATGTAGCTTTTAAAATATTCAACTCGTTCACAGAGGAAAGGTGTTTGGGAGGCGGAAATAGGTAACCTGGAAGACAGAACTTTTGTTGTTACTGTTGTGGAAGTTAATTCCTTTTCCGCCTCGGCAAACGTAAATGCAAGTAAAAAGATGATCTCGAGTACGGGTAAATAAATATATAATTTGTTTACATACATACAAAAGTATTTTCTTTTACCTGTTGCTGTTGCTAAAGCCAACAGCGAGCGAAGATGGTGAAATTAATAGTGAAATGGACATTGGTGTTGGCGTTTCTCTCTCAGCGCATCGGTGTTGCCATCATCAAACACTGATCTCTGACGCGGCCTTCTCCTAGCGTGCCGGTGTTGACATCAAACTCGGGTCTGTTTGAATATATATATATATATATATATATATATATATATATAGTCGTCAGTCGGCTCGAAATTAAGATTTTGTTTGTTGTTTTTTATGACTGGTCATAATATATTGTTCATTTTATTTTGATTAAAGTGGATGTATGCGTAGAGTCGATGCGCAGAAAACGTATTTACACAGTTTATTTTGGGTCGTTTGATCAGTCAACATCTGGTTTGTGTAGAGAATCTAACTAGGCACGACAAAGGAAATGAAAAAAGTGTAAAACCAATTTTTTTTTTCTTCATATTCCAGAAATATTTGTAGTGATTTACAAAAAGTGTTTTTTTTAGTCCAGTTACTTCTAGAATAGTTTTCGCACGACAAGGAATATACTAGATTCAAGAAAAATTTATGACTTCGACTTGGACTGTCACATCCGGCTGCTACTCAGACTATCTCACGGACTCTCGCTGACTGCATACGTTGTCTTTTTACTTACAAGTCGCGCACGGGCGTCGTAGTTGATACAAAATGTTCGTGAATATTTAGCAGAAAAATGTTCGGCTCATTTCTAAAATATGTTACTTGAAGAGTATAATTTTAAAAATAACTTATTAACTATACATACTTAAACGCTGAAATTTTGCATATGAATAATTTGATATATATTTTATATGATGTATAATTTTTAGCTTTTCCCGTAAATTATATGTTAATTAAATTTCATTTTTAGTTGATATTCACTCAGGGGGAATATTGCAGTATTAATAATTTCCAATAAAAAGAGGTTTAATTTTATCTAAAAGTGATTAATAATATATATTCGAATAACGCGCCGGCTCTAATTTGATTCTGTTTAATTTGTTTGGTTCACAAAATCTTAATTTATACCGATTTTTAATTTTTTTTTCTTCACAAACACTACAGAATCAATAACCAGAATTCAAATATTGATTTCCCCTTCACAAACGCACTCTCCAAATCTATTCAGGTTGAGCCATTTCTGATTATTCGACGACTTGTAGAAAAGTCATAGTTTCAAACGTTATTATCTTTATTCCGACAGCTTTATTACTTCAAACATGACAGGCTGATAGACGCAATACACACGTAGTAGACTGTACAGAAAATTTGTAAACCACAGTTGTCTTGAAGGAAGTGCAAATCTCTCTCTCTCTCTCTCTCTCTCTCTCTCTCTCTCTCTCTCTCTCTCTCTCTCTAATATAAAAGGCTCAAGCACTAATATTCAATGGTTATAATTTATTACATTGGAATCATAATCAAAATCATGATTACGATTCCAGTGTAATAAATTATAACCCTGGAATATTAGTGTTTGAGCCTTTTATATTATATTCTTACCCTGTCCTAGACATTGAATTCTATCCTCTTGGGAATTTATATATATATATATATATATATATATTATGAAATGGACACAGTCCGACAATTTTCTTTTTTTAAATAATTGTCGGACTTTGTTCATTTCATAATGCGTGACGTCATTTACTTATATTTGATACGCCATGAGCAGATATGAATGTACGTGAAAGATTCATGGAAGATTGAAGTTTATAAGCAGTAAATTCGACCTTGCCAACCGAACCATCCTCAGTGGCCGAATCGGATAAAAAGGCACGTCAGGCTATATGACGGTTCCGTATAGGATACAGGTTCGAATTCTGTCGGAGGACGAACATTTTCTATGAAAATTTCTCGGACATTCAGGCCGGTAAATGTCATTTAATACTGTTTATTATAAACAGAGCATTTACTTAAATATTTGTATCTATAAAAATAATGTTAAACATAAAAATGTCTTAAATATATATATATATATAATACGCCACATATTTACATTGTTTGTGTGTAACAGTTGAGGGGAAGTGTGCAAAATAACGATGAAAAAATTTCGAGTTATATTTATTTTTGAAAAGAAAAAAAGAACTTCAAAAATTATAAAAGACAGACATGAGTTACAGGAAACATTA
This sequence comes from Acanthosepion esculentum, assembly GCA_964036315.1. NCBI lineage: Eukaryota > Metazoa > Mollusca > Cephalopoda > Sepiida > Sepiidae > Acanthosepion > Acanthosepion esculentum. The sequence continues at coordinate 68,311,280 of OZ038498.1, read as the reverse complement.
GTCGTATTGAACGTTTGTTTTACGAACTGTATTTTATTTAAATTCATTTGTCGTGTCCCCTAAAATAATTAATAAAATATTTCATCAAAAATCGTGCTGGCGTAGAAGACATTATTATTCTTATTTATCGAATCCCGACACTCAGTATTTTGAAATTTAACAAATACCTGAGTAGAAGGATTCTCTACAAATTTTCGAAAAAATAAGACTCGCTATAGTTTTTGTAATTTAGACGAAAATTAATCCATCTTTATGTACTTTAAAATACGGATATATTTCCTGGGGTGTTTATAAACTGTACTCTGTTCAATTAGTAATGTTAACAACGAACTATTTTAAATTACAAAATTGTACTTGGATTAAACGAAAATTACTTACAATATAATACATATTACTTATAATACATCCTTTCTTGTCGATTTTGAAGGCACAGTTACACTAGTAATAATAATAATTTACGAGCCTCCTAAGTGTTATAAAAAAGATTCAGTAGTCAGTCTAATCTCTGGCAAGTCACCACAATTTAAGGCGAATTTTATTAATTCCTTACGGAAAGACAATAGGGAAAATATCAAATAACCCGTTTTCCGACAAAGTTTCCTTTTCCACGAATTCTAAGATTTGCCCTTTCGTTAGAAACTTTACAGCGCATGAACTATATACCGTATTTGCCGGCCTATTGGACACGGGTTTTTTTTTTCAAAAAATGCGACAAAAATCACCCCGCGTCCAATATAGCAGTATTATACGTGAGAGGGATATGAAGACTACTAAAAAAGTGGGGTTCACCAGGAATTAGTGC
>OZ038498.1:68295478-68305478 GCA_964036315.1 Acanthosepion esculentum | reverse complement strand
GAATATTGAAAAGACTTTATTTCACATAATTACATAATCATATACACTTTATTTTATTTATTCATAACCAAGTAAGAAGAGAGGTCTAGAGATGCAATGCAATTCGTACCAGAGATTCGTGAAATATTTCCTCACAAACTCCAACCTAATGATCAGAGTCCTTGCTGCCAGATGTCACAGGATGGGGTTAACCATTTAAAGAGCAGGTCGTGCATGATATAGTCGGTAGCTATTTCACATTTGTCCAGTTGATAGTCTTCATTATCTTCTTCATAGAAAATGTAATCTGGGTCAGAGAATTCCATGACCCATCCTACAAATATCTTATCAACAGAATCAACTGTCCAGATGTGTTTTATAGTATGGCCAACTATATCACCACGTAAGATTTTGTAAATGTTATCTACAAAATCTTGGGAAAAGTCCGGGAATTCTGCTTTGATGGCAGAATTGGTGTGTTCAAGGTCCTTCAATCTTTTCTGTAGCTGACGCCTTTCCTTTTTTTGATGCTGTCTCTGCTTTTCAGGATATTTTGATCCTGTGTGGTTCTGTGCTATACTGCATGGCAACATCCAAAAGGATTGTTTAAACTTTAAAGGAAAAGAAAAATATCAAAAATTTCTCCACACGTGTCTAGCACAAACACAGTAAAGGCTGACCGACAGCGGAGGACAACATTTATAGCCAGGCAAGCCACATGACTTTCTTTTGTTTTCATGACGCTTCCGGTCTTCCGTATATTTGAATTTAAGCTATTTTTGACACAAAAAAAAACATGTTATATTAGATTTTTACCTAAAAGCAACTTTCTGATTGTAACCAGGTTTATTTTATAATCTGTAAATGATATTATCTACTTAATAATACATTGACTAACTGCAACACCATTTTGATCAATTTTAAAATATTTAACAACTTTAAGCAATAAACATAAATTTAACAATAAGAAATAACAAATAATTGTTGTAAAAACTTATTTTTCATCAAAAATGTTTTTTGCTTTCAGGAAATGTTATCCATAGTCATACAAATAAGTAAAAGCAACTAAAAGTTTTTGAAATTAAATAATATCTTTGTTTTATTGAGTTTTGTATGTTACAATTCAGAGCTGATTTTAAGGTAGACGGGTCCGAAATAAAAAAAAAAGTAAAATGGATTTGCTTTGGTCAAAGCCTTGTGCTTTTAACTAATTAGTCGCTAAATCGGAACACCTTAGAATTTCATGAGTTTTCATGAAATTACTTATGGGGGGGTGTAATAAATAAAATAAAAAAATTACCATGATTTAAAAAAAAAAAATAAACACATTTATAATAATTTCCATCATTTGTGAATAGTTACTGAAAGTTTCATGAAAATCCGACAATTATTTTTATTTTTACAAGATTTTCAAAATTAACGGCTCCCATTAAAAAAGAAAATTCAAAAAAAAAAAAACACGCGCTCATGAAGGTACCTATATTAATTGGTATTGTTCCCAGGTCCACCCTGAACCGAGGTGGTTGCAATGGTTAGAGTCCCAACTATGGGCAAATAGTGAACCCCCAAACTGGGGTCAAAATACTATGAAAGTGTAGAAATACATTTTTATAGTGAAGGTGGCAGCAATACATTTTTATAGTAAAAATATATTAAATATTGAAAAGTATAAAAATGAAAAAAATATTACCAGCAATATATTTTTGGAAAAAGTATTAGCAACAATACATTTTTATTTAAAAAAAAAAAAAGCCAATACCATCAATACATTTTTATAGTGAAGGTGGCAGCAATATTCATTTTCACAGTAAAAAAATATATTAAATATTAAAAAATATAAAAATGTTACCAGCAATACATTTTTATAAAAGAAATTACTAATGCTCCCAAGAAAATAAAATTTCAGTATCAAATGACCCGTAAGGAGTTGATATTTCGTTAAACAAACAAACCAAATCAAAAACCGTTGAAAATCAAGTATTCCAAGTTCATTTTATATGAAAGTAGATTGATTTCTTTTTCAAAGGATGCGAAATTTAGCATACTTGGCATTACTGGTTATATGATATGGATTTGAAATCGCCAATGATGTTAAAGTTGTACATTTCCGACACCTTTAATTGAACTACAGTGTTACCAGATTGCGGGTGCAGACAGGCGCTACGAGACTGTAAGCGGGTGAAACTTACGAGCACGTTTGGGCGCTTCCGGCCTAAAAAGGGTTTAAAGAAGACTAAAAGCAGTTCAGTATCAAAGGTAATAAGATAAACAAGCAAAAGGTTATATTAGTTTTTTTAATTTTATTTGGGTAGCATTCACTCTCTAATAGATGTTTCATTAAAAAATGACTGACATGGTACCTCTGTTGTTTTGAACTATATTTTTCTTGTATGCGATCAAGAGATTTATGTTTTGACTTTAGTGTGGAGAAACTGTCCGAATGATTCTTCGTTTCAAGTGCCTTTGGCTAATCTAAGGGGATTCGGAAAGTTACTCTGCACTTTTCTAATAATATATTTTACATTTCACAACATTGTTTATAATTTTTATCCATATTCTCCTCTTGTATTCTATATTGAAACATGCCTGTTAATAAAAATATATGTGAATCGTGATCTTCCGATCTTGGAGTAATGGATAGCAGCTCAGATCGAGGAATCGGAAGGCCGAGTTCGAATTACATTCACTTACGTGCTAATACCCTTGGGAAAGGTATGAATCCTCGTCTTCTTCCTAAGTTCTATAGCCTTAGATGACCACTGGTCTAGGAGAAGGACAACCCTGAATTCCAAAAAATTCAAATTTTATAATTATTTACTGGGGAGGCACGGTGGAGTAATGGACAGCGGCTCGGATTGAGGAATCGGAATTCCAGTCAAATCCATTACATTCACTTACGGGTTAATACCCTTGGGAAAGTTATGAATCCTCTTCTTCTCCCTCCCCAGAAGCTATGAGTAAATAACCGGACAAACTGGGTTCTTGGGTGTCAACCGGTCTAGAAGAAGGAAACTCTGAAGTCAAAACCAATCTGGAGTGGGTTGGGCTCCATCAGGCTATCTTGCCCAAGACACATCACTTCTACTGCGGCTACACGTGGTGCCCCTACGATCCTAATGGGTCACGAGATTCGCGATCGCGACCTTTTATTTTCAAGTGTTTTGGTTGCATCATTTACAATAGATAAGACATCCAACTTTAGAGTTCATCAGATCAAATAAAAAACGAACCGATAAAGTCAGCATGGAAAAGGTCTTCTGTAGTGGACACATCACTGGGAGATGAAGTTATTACTCGCCTACTCTTACTGTTCTTCCCAGCACATTCATTCTGGCTCCGGCGACTGCAAATTGCAAAATTCGCATAATCACTTACGATTAACGGCAGTATTTCGAATCCCCTTTGCCCTTCTTTTCTTTTACGAAAACCTTCACACACAGATACAGACACACATATCTTTCAATTGTGGCGATAGATATGAAAGGGAATTTTATTTAAATAGAACTTAATGCTCACAGGATATAAATTTTATTCCTGTTTTCTTCTGCCAAATATATTTTTTATTTGAAGAGTATACTGAAATTGCAGTATCCTCTTAAAAGAGTACGCGTTATAAAAGTGTTTCGTTGCTTCCCTGGTCATTAGATTCACATCACTATTGTTTCTTTTGTGAAAGTATTTTCTCTTTACTTCTGAAAGACACAGTAGCTGATCATTTATGACCACCAGCAGACATTGTATGTGGTTCAATGTGTGTACTGACTATATAGCCGGATGACCGAAGTAACTCCACCGTAGAACAGTAGTTAGCGAACCTATGGACGATTACGGTAACTAGTTCGGCGTTTGATTCTTGTTGTAGGTCTCAGACATGAAGCCATCGTGTATTTGTGCAGCTATGTCTAGTTGCACAAATAATTTTTTTTTTTACGTTCCACGTACAAAAACGCTGCTTGCTTATAAAGTTCCAGTTGTTTGTGGGAAGAAAATGGCGACTAACTACTTCGTAGCACATCCTAATAATTGTTACATTAAGAATGACACGCCCGTTTTTTGTTACACTTTATTACTGAAAAACAGACGCGGAATAGATAATTCGATCCGATTCATCCTTCACGGCAAGACGCTAATGACGAACACACGGGAACACTAGATCACGTGGTCGCTCTTTAGCCAGAAAATCGAATCTGTTAAATTGAGCACATGATCGAGTGAATGGATGTGGAAATTAAATAGCAAAGGTATTGATGATCTTGCAGACATATTTGAAGTGTTTACAGAGCGCCCAGGAGTGTGTGTGTGTGTGTGTGTGTGTGTGTGCATACGTATACAGGGTGAGCCAAAAGTAGGCTTACAGTTATTTCATTATTTGTTTCACGTTTTAGATCTAACTTCGCCAAACTGTTCTTCCAGCAAAATGGAGCACCTCCCCATTATTCTTCGGTAGTAAGGGACTACCATAACCGGGCCTTTCCACAGCATTGGTTCGGAAGAAGAGGCAGCATCGAATGGCTACCTTGATCACCTAACATCAATGGATTTCCTTTTTGGGGGTGTAGTAGAAGGACTTGTATCTATGTTTCATAGACTATGCATAGGCCTACGACAAAGTACGCTACAAGGATCTGTTGGACTGCTCAGCAACCTTGATATATTCGGGAAAGATATTCGAATAATCAAGAACCTAGGTATTTACTCTGTCTCCCCAGTAAGATGAGTTGTCTTTTTTAAAGGTGGGGCCAAATCAAGACCCTATACTGTCAGTAAACAGCATGCAGGCAACATAGAGAATGAGTTCAACAGAAAGGGGCGTAAGGCAAGGATGCGCCTTCGCACCCGACCCGTTCAGCGAGGCAATTCTGAGAGAATTGGAAACCGGGATTTAGCATTGGCGGCCACAATCTTAACAACATAAGATACGCATATGACACGGTACTGATAGCAGACACGGAAAAGAAATTACAAAATCTCCTACAGAAGGTAGTGACGGAGAGTGAGAAGAAGGGACTAAGCATAAACTACAAGAAAACAGAATACATGATTAGTAATTAATTTACTAATTAGTAATTAGTAAAATTAGTAAACCTACATATGGTATATAAGATGCAGGGGAATTTTAAAAGATATTTTTAGTAAAAAAAAAGTGCGCCTTATATGCCATTAAATAAGGTAGATATTTACACTACATGGATAAAAACATTGGTTGAGTGATCCAAAAGTGACTTGACCCAAAGAGATGTGAGTTCAATACTTGGCCACAGTTGAGGGAACAAACACTTGGAGTGTTCTGTTACTGAAGGGAATTAACTGAAACTGTACTAAATAAAGGGTCTGGCTCGAAATTCCAACGTATATCACCTGAAAAAGGCCGGAGCGTACAACGGCCGAAACGTCGTGAATATGACAATAAAAATGAGGACAACAATCCGAACGACATAAATAGTTACAATACCATCTTAGAATATAAACCGTTGATAATTAGATGTTATCAATTAAAATACTTTTCAATATGGCCAGGGTGTTTATTTGTAGAAAGTGTAATGCAAAACATCCATTTATAAGCTGGTAATTATTAGAAATTTACAACAGTTTAAAGTACCCGAAAGCTTTTGTATAAAAAGAACCCAAATACATAGAGTGAATTGTATTTGGATTAAGAGACTAATCTCAAAGATTGCTTGGTGTTTGTTGGCTATTTGGGTGCGGTCAAATATACCTATAACGACATTGTCCTACCATCTTACTATGTAAAATTTATCATTAGAGTAACGTATGTATATTGTGCCATTTATAGAATACGATCTAGTTGGAGATCACACACTAGATTTGCGAGATTGACAATCGAAACTGAATCATTATCGACAAAAAACAGATGTAGCAAAGACATTAATACACAAGGGATTATTGGGTGCGGAAGAGTTAGAAAAAAACATTGCTAAGGAGCGAAAACAAAAAGAAGAGTAATCAGGTGTACAGTAAATAGCAATTGACATTTCATTTACATATTTGAAGTTTAAAGGTCGGAAGAGAGTTCCACAAGTGAGAAGTACGAGAAACGAAACCGTTAGCATAGAATTTACGGTTACATCTGGCCAACTCAAGTGTGAATTGATGAGATCTCGTCGCCAGTCTAGGTACCATAGCGAAGAGCTCATCCGAACAATTGCCATGAAAGTATTTATAAAAAAAGGCATAAGGAGCCAACCTTACGGCGGTGGGAAAGCGACTGAAGCCGAGACGTCAGATCAAGGCCAACAATATTGCTGATTGTCTTTGTATTTTATCAAAGAGATCTAGATAAACAGCAGAATCACGGGATAGCCAACCTTACGGCGGTGGGAAAGTGACTGAAGCCGAGACGTCAGATCAAGGCCAACAATATTGCTGATTGTCTTCGTAATTTTTCAAAGAGCTCTAGATAAACAGCAGAATCACGGGATCATATGTGGTAGTAATTTTCATCGGCCATTCTCGTCGGTGTTCCAAATGATCTATTTTTATTTTGATACTTTCAGTTTTTGGAGGTCATGTTCGCCATACGGGGTGCATGAAAATTACCCAATGATATTCGAGTTGTTCAATCATTTTTTATGTCGCTGTTTGTTTGGCACCTGCATCGCATCGTCGTTTCGTCTTCTGTCCATGATGACCGGCCAAATGTAGATTAGATTCAACCGTCCACATGTGAATAAACTATTTGGATGGTAACCCAGGACTGGTCCCTTGTATCATTTTCATTGACCACAATTTGATCTTGCTCATTCTCTGAGTTAGGAATCTATGATTTTCATCGGGAGTTTTACGTAAAAAGACATTAAGGAAAAACGAAATAATGACGAACGAATGAAAAAAACCGAAAGAACGACGAACGAATGAAAAAAAACCCCAAAAACGAAATAACGACGAACGAATGAAAAAACACCGAAAGAATGACGAACGAATGAAAAAAACGAAAGAACAACGAACGAATGAAAAAAAAACGAAATAGCGACGAACGAATGAAAAAAAACGAAATAACGACGATTGAATGAAAAAAAAAACGAAATAACGACGAACGAATGAAAAAACCCAAAGAACGACGAACGAATGAAAAAAAAACGAAATAACGACGAATGAATGAAAAAACCGAAAGAACGGCGAACGAATGAAAAAAAAACGAAATAACGACGATTGAATGGAAAAAAAAACGAAATAACGACGAACGAATGAAAAAAAAAACGAAATATCGACGAACGATGAAAAAACCGAAAGAACGATGAAAAAAACCCGAAAGAACGATGAAAAACACCGAAAGAACGACGAACGAATGAAAAAAAAAGAAAGTTTGGCTTCTGCATTTGTTATCTGTCTGGTCTCAATTTTCTTTTAATTCCATGGTAGTAAGCTTGTCTCCATGTTGTTTTATCACATGCAAATAATTCATAATCAGACAGATAATCTCAAATTTCTAGAGTTGATCCTTGTATATTTTCTTTGATTAAAGTTTAGTTTCTTCTCTTTGAATGAAGAACTTCAACAAGTTAAGGATAAGCTTAGTCATTGTCAAAAAAAAAATGTGTAAAGAGATACTGGCAAAGGTATCAAAAGTTTATAGGCAGTGAAAATTAGTTCAATTAGAGAAAAGGGGTCACAAATTACGTGATTACAGATGCGGACGGAGCAGAAGACACATCGCGTGATTTTTTTGAAATCACGCGATGTGTCTTTCTAAGTAATCAGAATATATATGTTATGTAAGTATATATATGTTATGTAAGTTTTTTTAATCTCTCAAAAGTTTATAAAAAGGGCGAATTTTATTCACTGAGGTCACACGTTCAAACTTGCTACAAACTCCACACATCTCGTGACCAAGAGGACGTTACTACAACTACTTTTCATAGCCTTATTTCAAAGGTACTGGAATTTATAATTACGTTTCTCACACACATTAACAAAAATATTATGAATGAGTGATTTTATTCTATTTTCAACACACATTCGGCAATCAACGAAATTTGACTTCATATAAAATGTAAATAAATTAGTTTGACGTTTATTTCATTAAAAGCTTAGAGCCACATCACACTAATATGACGGTTCGCGCACGATTACTGAAGTTAAGCAACGAGTATAGCCAGTACCTAGACGGGTGACCACTTGGGAATATCAGGTGCTGTAAACTAGGATGTACGGATGGTGTAATGGATAAGGACTTGGAATTCGAAATCGGAAAGCTAAGTTCTATTTCCAGTCGGGTTCGTTATATTCACTTACGCACAAATACTTTTGGGAAAGGTACGAATTTACCTCTTCCCCCAGTTATGTATTAAACAGAAAGGACTTGTATCAGTAAATCATTATTATCTTCAAAAAATGTTTTACAACTGTTGTAACCTAGTGAATGTTACTTAATAATGAAACAAAGACTGGTAATGAATGATAATACTTAGGACAAGAACAACACTAATAAGATTCGCCAGCGTAGAAGTAGTCAACTGCTAGAAGTGAGTTAAGTGAATTCTACAATGAATCTCCATCTGCAGGATATCTACCAACCGTCCCACGCGGTCAGATGTGGCACAAGGCCGAATTTAATGTGGGGTATCCGAGCCCAAAGGCTCGGTCAAAAATTCCCCGTAGACCCCTTATAAAACGGGATCGGATAGCTGTTTCCCGAGACAAGACTCTACCCTTCGACAGAACATAGATTGGGGATCTTCTCTGCCCGGAGGCAGAGAGTTTGACCAGCACAGCTTGAGACGAATCTCCAACTGCAGGATATCTACTAACCGCACCACGCGGCCAGTTGTGGCACAAGGCCGAATTTAATGTGGGGTATCTGAGCCCATAGGCTCGGCCAAAAATTCCCCGTAGACCCCGTATAAAACGGGGTCGTGTAGCTGTTTCCCAAGACGACACTCTGTCCTTCGACAGAAGGACAGAGTATCGTCTATGTTAATTTACAGGACAGACCGGGTTCTATAGCTTTCGATGGCAACTGGTCTACCGCAGAAAGAAATGCCAACCTAGAGTGAGAAAAAAAATATCTGCTTCGTCAGTCATGTATCGAAAGATACATGATCGCCTAAGCGTGTATCACGCATGGCACATAACTGACTGACCGATTGTTCCCAGTTTAATTATTTCTTTTGTCAAAACATTTCTGAATAAACTGGCTTAATTCAGGATTGCTTTCACATCCAGGATCCATTATTCGGGCTAGTATTTCGGCCGAGTTCGAATTCTAATCGAATACATTACATTTACTTACGTGCTAATACTCTTGGGAAAGGTATGAATCCTCTTCTTCTCTCTCCCCCTGCTATGGGTAAATAACAGGACAGACCGGGTTCTATAGCCTTGGATGGCAACTGGTCTACCGCAGAAAGAAATGGCAACCTAGTACGGGAAAAAAATCTGCCTCGTCAGTCATGTATCGAAAGATACATGATCGCCTAAGCGTGTATCACGCATGGCACATAACTGACTAACTGAATGTTTTACTAATACAAGTCTTACTAATTATCTCATAACTGAGGAAGAAGAGATGAATTTATACATTTCTTCAGCGTAAGTGATATAAAGAACCCGACTGGAATTCGAACTGGGCCCTCCGATTTACAATTCCGAAACATTATCCATTACACCACCCGTACCTCCAAGCTTACAGCACCTGCTATTCCCAATCGGTCGCCCATGTAGGTACTGGTCAGACTCGACGTTGTTTAACTTCAGTGATCATTACGCAAACCGGTGTTTCAACGTGGCATGGTCGTATGCCTCACGGTCGACCAGGATTTGCCAATAGAACAAATGACCGTGAGAGAACATAATGATCTAACAGTGTTATTTTATATTCCATTGAAGTGTATGGAAATCGAAGAGACCTACAAATAAATCTTTGCATACACGATTACATTAACGTTTGTTTTCGTTATTTTGCATAGATATATCTCACTGTCGCTCAGCAATATCTGTAATGGCTTCCTTTGAAGTGGGCGTCAGGGAGGTTATATTACGACAAAGCGAACTATGGCGT
>OZ038498.1:68187978-68292978 GCA_964036315.1 Acanthosepion esculentum | reverse complement strand
TGGTCAAATTCACTGCCTCCGGGCAGAGCGGATCGTCGAACGAGGTTATGACAAAGGGCAGAGTCTCGTCTGGGAAGACAGCTACCCGACCCCGTTTTTACGGGGTCTACGGGGAATTTTTGGCCGAGACCACGGGCTCGAATACCCCACAATAAAACTCGGCCTTGTGCCGCATCCGACCACATGGGGCGGTTAGTGAATATCGTCAATTGGATACACTTCCAAGGGTGTTGGTCAAACTCTCTGCCTCCGATCCCCAGACGAGGCTATGACGAAGGGCTGAGTCTCGTCTGAGAAGACAGCTACTCGACCCCGTTTTTATGGGGCCTACGAGGAATTTTTGGCCAAGTCTACGGGCTCGGATATCTCGCAATAAAATTCGGCCTTGTGCCACATCCGACCGCGTGGGGCGGTTAATGAATATCGTCATTTTGATTCACTCGGGTTTCACTTTGATTCACTTCTAGCTCACCACTAGCAGTTGATTACTAACTACACGCCGCTGGCGAATCTTGTATGTTGTTCCTGTTATAAATATTATCGTTCCATCTCCAACCTTCGTTTTGGTTATTCTTATTCAGTAACCTTTTCCTAGGTTACAGCACTAAGTATTTATTAAATTCATTTCAAGCTTGAGGTTGCAAAAAATTAAAATTGTTGAAAATAAATAAAGATGTGACATTTCTGAAAATAAAATTTTTTTTTTAATTTTTAAAATTTTCATAAATAAAGATGAATAATTAAAAAACAACATGGAAATAAAGCCTGAAATACCGCCAATCCTTTAACGATCTAAATATCAAATAGTTTTTTTTTTATTCGTATCTTTTTTGTGCCGCGTCTCTTCAGGACATAGAATTTTGTAGTGAGCCATGATCAACAATCTCTTGTGGCTTTTAGCAGTTTTTCTCCCTTTGCTAAGGCTCACGTTCCGCCATCCACTCACACAAGATTGTCAAGTGGGTCACTGCCTTCCCCTATATTCCCATCATGTGTCCAAAGAATTTCAGCTGTCTTTTCCTGATTTTATTCTTTTATAAGTGTTCTTTCTGCTGCCATTTTCTTTAAGACTTCCTTGATGTTTACTCGCTACGTCCATGGAATTTCCAGTATCGTTCTGTCAAACCATATTTATACTGCTTTCCAGTTTTTTTCTCCTTTCCTTAGAGAAATTGTCCAACATTCACGGCATTTTAAGAGGATGGATATCACACAGCAATCAAGAAATCTTTTTTTTTTTTCTTTTTTTTTTAAGCTTATCACCCAAAGCAAGGCTGGAGGCCACTATCACGCAAGGGGTTATAGAAGGGTTGGAGGAAGAGCAGATAGGAGTGGTAAAGGAGAGGATGTGGAGAAAGAGAAAGACAGTGGGTCGATCAAGGCAAGGGGGTTACAGAAGATTTGGAGCGAGAGCAGATAGGAATGAAAGATGAAAGGATGTGGATGTCGATTGACGCTACACTTAAACCGTTGGAGATTGTATTTGTCAGGGAAACAGTAATAGGGAAGGGAGTTCCATAGGCGAGATGTGCGAGACATGAAGCTATTGGAGTAGAAGAGACGTCTACATCTAACAGTTTCAACGGTGTAGGGGTGGGAATGGGATGCCAGCCTCGTAGGACGTTTAAATTCACGAGGCCTAGGGACAAGCGAAAGCAGCTCCTCGGAGCAATTACCGTGAAAGTATTTGTAAAAAAGACAAAGCGAGGCAACATCGCGTCTGTGAGAGAGCGACTGCAGACGAGATGACAGATCAGGGCCAATCACATTGCATATCCGTCTCTGGATCCTATCAAGAACCCTGAGGCAAACAGCAGGGGCCCCAGACCATATATGGCAGCAATACTCCATGCAAGGGCGAATGGTCGATTCCTTCTCTTTTCTTTCTGTTATTCAGCACCTTCTTTAGTTTTCGGATTGCCTCTTTCGCTAGTCCAATAGGTGTTCGGATCTCGGTGTCGTATTATTCACCGTCTGTTAAAACGATTCTCAGATATTTGAACTCCTGCACTCACTTCATATTTATACCTCCCTTTCGTAATTCGCTTCTCGGGCTTTTTCTCTTGCTGATGACCATACATTCTGTCTTCTTGCAGTTAATGGCGAGTCCTTTTTTTTTCGCTTTCTTCTGCTAACATAATTAACCGAATTAATTTTTTGAGTTAAAGACTTAGAGTTCCAGCAAGGTACGACACTTCCTAACCATTTGTTCGAAGAACTGTAGAATACCAACATCTCGATGATCTCGTTTTCTCTACGAGTTAGATGTGCTGACCATTTTAAGTTGAAAGTCATCAAGTGATGTAGTTTCTTTTATTTGGTACAGCTGTTTGTGATGCTGTTATGCGAAGGTTCAAAGAAGGATGGTTCTCTCTGAGAACTACAAGGGTTCAATCGCTTGAACACATTTTCAGTCATTGATCTGAGAAACTGGCTGCCTACAGCATACCATGTATACTCGAGGATAGGTCGCACTTTTTTTCACCAGAATTTCGATAAAAATCAGAGATGTGAGCTATCCATTCGACATCATGGATAATCTGAAGTAGACTGTGCCGTATCAGTAGGTGAATTACTTGACCCCCCCCAACTGAGTCAGGTTGTGACACAAGGTCAGTTTTTAACGAGGGGACTCGAATGTCTCCACTCGGGCCGCTGGTCTTAGCTTGTCCAAGCTGTTCAGAGCTAGTCATAGCTGATCTTAGCCGGTCCAAGCTAGTCATAGCTGTGATGCTACCAGCTTAAGGACGGATCCCTGCGACCGGTAAATATCAGAATGTGTATACCACTCGAGAGAGCGGTTTACACACTCATACCGTTAAGTTGTCCAGGAGAGTACCCTGAGCTTGAACATAAGCGAGAGGAGAAAATGAATTTTTCCCGACATTTCGATTTTACTCAATCGACTCTTCCAACAGTACTGCGACGCACATCGAATAAAAGCAATCGAACTACACCGCTCATATTTATCATTTAGCGATTCAAATTTTCGTCTAAACAGAGCATACCCGCACTCGATAAGTAAATACAAATGGAAAGGATATTCGACAGTGAGGATGACGAAGAAGAATTTTGGGGTTTTTCAGTCTTGAAGTTTAATAACCCAATCTAAATGACTAAAGGTTTTTCATATGTTTAAATATATGCAAGCCAAAGTTTTTGAAAAGGTGAATATTTGAAAATATTTAACAAATATTAGTTTATGTCTATATTTCTGAGATGAGGTATTACGTACACTATTTACATTGTTCGGACTTTGCCATATTTATCACAACGTTTCGGCCGTTGTACGCTCCGGCCTTCTTCAGGTGGTTGGAATATCGAACTGAACCCTTTATTTTGCTCGCTGGCAAGGACACATGTCACAGTGGATAAAGGCGTTAGTTAGATTCAGTGACAGGACCCAAAGAATGTGAGTTCAATACCTGGTTAAGGCAGTGGAGAACTTGGAGAAGGTAATTAACAGGAGATAACTGAAAACTGACATCCATTAGACATGGCACGTGGAACTAGAACAGTCTACCCTAGCGAGCGAAATAAAGGGTTCAGTTTGACATTTCAACTACCTGAAGAAGGCCGGAATGTACAACGGCCGAAACGTTGTGATGAATATGGCAACAAAGATGAGGACCCTAGTTCGAACAATGTAAATAGTGTAAATATTAGTTTTATTTACGTTAAAAAAGAGCCATGTAACTCTCCAGATTATAGTGTGACATATCTGCGAGTCAACGGCAAATACCCACTTTGACCACCCCAAACTAAGGGTATGACCTATCTATTAGTGCGACCTATTCGCGAGTAGATGTTTTTGAACAAGGTTGAAAAATTTGATCTGGCAATGCTATTCAAGAATGTGGCTCGTGTTTTAGGTTAATGCTCAACGTTAATGTTAAATTACAGGTAACAAGATCTATTTCTTGAAGAATTACTGTAATATCATGTAATTTCGCAACCCGAAATACTGGGATGGCCTTTGGTCGTCAGGAAAAGAGTATTAAAAAAGAAGTCAAGATTAAAGTGTTCAGGGAAGAATCCACACAGGTGTTCGTTCTGAAAAGTAGTTGTTTTTTTAAAAAAAGGTTGTCCTCGAGAAACACCCTTCTTACAAATGGAATACAGAAGAAATGCTGTCTTCAACCCAAAATCATGGGAATCTCAAAGTTCCTCATAGCCTTAGTAAGCTCTATTTCAAATTTTAACCGATAAAAATTATTTCGATCATCTTCCATTGTCTTCCTAATGACCCAATCACAAATGGGCTAAATCAGATTCCCATCAGTAAACAAAATTGTTCTGATCTAATTTCGCTGTTCAAATCTACTCCAATTTCAATTAAAAAAATATATGTTTGTGTGTGGTTCCCAAAATATCTCTGTTACATTGGCAATATAAAAGATGAAACAGTTAATTTTTAATTAGCTTTAAAACTGTGAAAGCCGGATCGTAAATGTTAATGAAAGCAGTGATGCAGATAGTGTTTTGCCGCCTGTGGCGACCCTCAAGTATATCACCCCCCCCCAGAAGGAATACAATATTACAATGCACATTAACCATTAAAGTTCATTATATATATATATATATATATATATATATGTATATATATATATATAAAGTGAACACTCAGAGGCGACAGGCTGTTTCATGCTAAACGCAATCATCTGGCTACTTCCGTTGTGCTTTTTTTCTCGACTATTTATATATACAGGTCAGTGGTGCAATGTGGGTTGTCTATTCTAACGGTTATTTTGGCTGAAGTGGTTTGTTAACTTGTTTATTTATTTGGATTAATTTATTTTACTTGTTTCTTTTTCTTTTATTTATTTTCATTTATTCCATTCAGTGTTCGATGTTTAAGTAGTAACAGTTTTTAAATGAGTTCTGATCGTTTATTTAGTAGTTTGTTTGATTTGGGAAGGTAATTATACCTATTTTTATCCTCCAAACAGAGTTTGCAGTTTTTGGATTGATTGTTGTCTATTCTGACGGTTATTTTGGCGGGAGTCGTTTGTTAATTTGTTTTTTTTTATTCATTTGGATTAATTTATTTGTTTTTGCTTATTTATTTTTATTTATTCTTTTCAGTTTTAGATTTAACGTAGTAAAAATTGTTTTCGTATCTGCATTTTGAGATGAGTTATGATCGTTTATTTAATAGTTTGTTTTGATCTGTAAGGTAATTAGAGCTATTTTTCCTCCATGCAGAATTTACAGTTTGTCTGTCGCCTCTGAGTGTTGACTTCAATGCTCACTTTCATATTTAAATACGATCTATCTCTGATATTGAGCACTTTATCCCATAAATATTGCATACCTCAAAACATACATATATATATATATATATATATATATATATATATATATATATATATTTCGTATTTTCGTTGGCGAATTTTCACCTCAATGTGCTTAACAAGACATAAATATTTTATTTGTGGTCCAATCGTTAAAAGAATTACATGTATGGAAAGAGAATAAAAAAAAGCATTCTAATTATGTTAATATTTTTTGCTTTCAGACATTGAATATTTTTATACTGTTTTTTTTTTACGACAGCTTCTGCCGTATTTTCACACAAAAACTACACATGAAATAAGTCCGTGTTTCTGTTAACGTAGTATTTATAACTCCTCACTGAAATAAAAGTACAACTGTGTTTATTTATTTTATAAAGCGTTACTATAAAACTTTATACGATATTAAAAGAAAGATAACTTGTTTTTATTTATATACCCACTGTTTTATTTAAAAAGAAAAACAAAAAACACATTGTACTTTTAATGCATAATTTATCACTTTTAAAAAAAATATTTATTTCAATTCTAACAAGTGAGGAGTCATTAAATGCCACATTAACAGATACACGGTTCGTTCTTCTTTTAACAATGTAAAAAATGCAATGTCTTTTTAAATTATTATGTTTTATGTAGTTGAAGTTATTATTAGCAAAGAAGTAGACTAAGAATTAAAAGTCCGATAAAATTAATTTCACTTTTAAAAACTGAAATAATAAATGTTATCATACTTTTAATTTGGTCTATTTTGCTTAATAACACTTCAACTATCGAAACAAAAATAAAAACCTTGCATTCTTTTACTGCCGTGAAAACTTGTAAATTGAAAAATGCCCATTTTTGGACTTTAAATAATGTTTCTGTACTTATATTTCCGGAAAAAAATGGAATGCATGTGATATATTTAAAGCATTGGAATTATTTCAATTTATTTATCTGTTTTATAATTTATGAAAAGTAACGATTTTATATCCGTATTAAGGCTAGGCCTATGATAAGATTTTTAAAAAATTGGTTCACTTATTTATTCAATTTTTTTCACTAACAGTTCACAGACATAAAAAATCAGAAAAAAAAAAGCTGACGCCAAAGTCTGGACTTCTCATACAGGTATGAAAAAACTGTGGATTCACTAAATTCTCTTAATCCAATTCCACATCAAGCCCTTTAAAATGTTCAAATTTTTTCACACCTTTTGCTCACGTCTTGTAAGTGGGGTTTATTCCCACAAGTTGACAGCGCGTTTTGGAGTCAATTTTTCTTTTATTGCTGACTGGCTGGCTCAAAGCCAGCCACATCAAAGACAAATTGTCTCCATTTGAACCCTATTTTCTTCCTTATCGCTGCTTTTTTTTTTCAAAAATTATTGAAATTATGCTATTGTTTTTTTTTCTTTTCTGAAAACACACCGAACCAGGGAGGACCCCCCCTATAGCTACGCCACTGAATGAAGGTACATAAAGATTAAACGAATTAAGAATACGTATGAACCATAGATTAAGAAAACAATCCGTGTGTTTGTAATTTCGATGGTTTTTTAAAGGCAAGCCTGAAAACCCACAACTCATATAGGACAAGGAATAGCACCCTTTGAGAAGACTGTAGCAATGTTAGAGCGATATTTAATGTTCTGCCTTTTAATACGTAGATGTTCAATGCGTGATCTATCAAAAGTTGTGATACCTTTTATGCATATACTCCTCCAGTTGAAATGATTAGAAGCCACTTAATGGACGACGATAGAAGCTAATCCTTGAAACGTCTTACTAAGAGCTACAAAGGATAGGAAGTTGTGGAGAGCCATGATTGCCTACGTCCATAAGTGCTACGGTACATTGTGGAAGTAGTTTAACGGATATCGGTGTGGAAAGGGAAATTCATTTTCGTACAAATGCCTTTTCTCTCCAGTTGTGGGTTAAATAACAGGGTAGATTTTGATCTCTAGCCTTGTGTGGCTATCACATTAAGATAAGGGAAACAATTTAAAAAGGAAAAAGCAATCGACAATTCGAGTTCAAATTCAATGCCAACTTTTTCACTTTCACACTAAAGCCTTTGGAAAAGGCATGAATTCATCTTTTCAGCTATGAGTTCAATAGAAGTGGCATCTTGAGCCTTGGATAGCAACCATTCTAAGAGAAAGGCAACTGTGGATACAAAACTGTGTAGAAGGTAACAGGAAACCACTCCACTATCTCCCCTAAGAAGCTATAGTAGTACACAGGTAGGGAAGAAAAGGACACCGTGGGGAGCTTCATTCTGAAGGAACCTGGCATTAAACAAGTGTACAGCTGTGGAGAGCCATGATCGGCAACGTCATGAAGTTTGGAAGAAAAAGCGTGAGAGAGACGAACTTGCTACCCATTGTGCCATGGTGGGTCAACTCTCGCACACTTGTTTATTTAAATAAATTTAACACAATATTGTTGAGCGTCTGTCGAATAAACTAATGCCCATATCTACTGGCACTTTCGTGCATTTATAATATGGAATAATTCACGGAAACACACGCGTATACACATTAGTGGACACCGGCGATCATTTATGCACAAGGTGGAACAGACGCGTGCAAGTCAACTCACGCTGTGGATCATTCGTTGACTGCGTTCCTTTCGTACACACTACGAAGAGACACAGTGTTACACAAATACGCAACAGATAAATGGATCGATAGCGAGAGAAAAACGGTCACGTGACGAGAGGAAATCAGATCTGAAAAATTCATAATGCACAGCAGTGTATTTGAAGTGGAATCTGACAATGTCAGAGTCTTTGAGTAGCACGAGAGTGATTTCGACAAATGTCCCCAGTGTTAACAGGTGGCGCCATCTGGATAATGGAAATGTCAGTAATTGGCAAGGGGAATAACTTCAAGGCTTTTTTTTGTGCAAAGCGTTTAATGCTCGCCTTAATATTTTTTTTTTAAGTCGACAATGGCAGCTACTACAGAAATAGCTCCAAGGAAATACAACATAATGATATTTTGATTTTTTTTTTTTGTATATTTTTTAATTTTTTTTGCAATGAGAAATTAGTATGGAATTTTTAGCGATACGATAAAATCTATATGTCTATCTATCTATCGCTTTTCCTTTCTATCAATGGAACATAATCTTCATTTTGCCCACCTAATTGTGTCTTTTTCTTTCTCACACGACGTATATACACGCATATTTATATACTGTGTGAGGCAAAAAAGTCTCAGTGCTTTCATGGATGTACTTTTGGATATTAAATTTTCTTGAATCACTTATGGAAGATTTCACGAATGGATTTACAGGTATGGTTTAACAGTTGGGGACTTTAAAATCATCCTATCAGTTCTGATTTTCTAATAAAGGTACTCCTATATAAGTGCTATATGTTACTGAATCTCTCTCTCTCTCTATATATATATATATATATATATATATATATATATATATATATATATATATATATATATATATATATATACTCTTAAGTGTGCTATATTTATGGGATAAAGTGCTCAATATCAGAGATAGAGCGTGTATAAATATAAAAGTGAACACTGAAGTCAACACTTAGAGCCTCTAAGTGTTGACTTCAATTTCCACACACACACATACATACATACATACATACATATATATATATATATATATATATATATATATACACACACACACACACACACACACACAATTAATATGAGAAAAAGTTTGTCATTTAGTTGATTGATGTTTAATTCAGCAACCTGATTCCAGAGTTTCGTAGGCAGACCTGTCCGTCCACTCTTCAGGAGATATCAGAATTTACTGCCTCTATTTTTTTTATACACTTATCATTGGTGTGGGCTTTTTTTCCGTATTGTTTGTATACATGTGTGCATTTACGCGCCTGTAAGGTATCATGAGCATTTGTCCTTTTCTAAGCTTTTTTTTTTTTTTTTTTTTTACTTTACACTCGCTCTTTTGCTTTTTCTCTTTTTTTCTCCTCTTACCTCTTTTCTTTCGACAGTTGCCGTTTTTCAATTTGAGCGTTCTAGTTTTTGTTAGGGAAATTGTGTGTTTTTTTTGTTTTTTACATAAATAACTGATATTAATGATAAATGTTATATATATCGTACTTGTCAATCAACCCTCGTAATTTTTAAGAGAGATAAATTAACTTCATTTTCGGACAGATTTCCTTATTCTATTTGGTATAAAAGCTGTTTTATAGGATTGGGGGGCTATATCAATCAAGTCTGGTTATTTTTAAGAGAACTAAATTAACTCCATTTTCGTACCAGTTTCATTATTCTATTCGGTATAAATCTTTGGTGAGATTGTCACTCGAACCTCTTAATTTTGAAGAGACGTAAAATTACTTTGTTTTTATATCAGTCTTATTATTGTATTTGGTATAAACTTTGTTTTATTGGCTTGGAGAACTTAAATAAAAATCAACCTAATCAAATTAATATTTTCCACGAAAAAACAACAAATAACAAAAAAAAAAAATTCAAAAAATGGCAAAGTCAAGAATAATAACAAGTAATGATTAACAATCTTATTTAGCAGGTTCGATTCTTACTGATGGTCATACTTTTATGATTTTATGCCAGACAAGGCTAAGCTTGGTGTGATGCCTGCGTTTTTCTTACCGGTGTCAGAAGTTTACATTTGAGTCGTAGTAAATGCTAGGATTTCGAATGTTAACTTTCATGATATGCAGTCTCACCTTACTTGAAAGAATACCACAATACAATCTTATTACCATGTCACGTCAGAAATTCTATAATCCATTAGGGTCGAAAAGACACCATATGTGCTGCAGTCATAGCAGCAGTGATGTGTCTATGGCAAGATAGCTTCACGGAGAGCATTCTTCTTCTGGATAATTTTGAGTTTTCCTTCTCTTAGATTGGTTTCCACCTCAAATCAAGGGAGCCGAGTCAGTTCTGCTATTTAGCCTATAGAAACGGGGGGAATAGAGATGTATTCATACATTTCCCAAGGGAAATTGTGAGAATGTGAAAGTAACTAACTCGGGTGAGAATCGAACTTGGACTGCTGAATTACATCTAACTTAAGTATTTATTTTGAAAAAAAAAAAAAAAACCCAAAAAACAAGAAATACCTAAAAGCAAACATAAACGTAAGTTAATTTGTCGATGTTTACAACATTTGTTTTCAAGAGTTTATTGATGTTTATGAATTAAAAAAAAACCAACAGACATTTTTGAAGAATCAACAAGATTCAGAAATTCTTACTCCAAACAACAGAGAACGGAAATTGTTTGAATCCAAGAACGACTTGCAGCGTTTCCCTTGGCTTTTCCGCTATTCAAAGAATCTTTCTTTGTAATTTGAAGAAAATGTTATGATTGTTGTGATTAGAGTTTCATTTCTTTTTAAATTGTTTACTTTGCTGTCATTACGAAGTTAAATAACTACAATCCGGAACTTTATTATTGCCTGTTATGCAAAAAGGTTAATTTTATGTTATTTCTCTAAATCATCTCCGTCTATTTCCTATTTATCTATTCAAATTCGTATTTAAGTATATCTCAGTCTGTTCATCTATCTTTCTATCTCAGTCTGGACACGTTTGTCTCTCTCTGTATCCATTTAGATATCAGCCAATTTGTCTATAAATCATTTTAAGACTTTTCACATATTTATCTATCTAGATACGTCTTATTTTTTTCGTATAACAACATAAACGTTATACTGCCATTTCTTGCATTTTTGTTTTGCTTGGTTGGCGGCTGTCTCGGGCTACTCCTCCTGTGAAGGGTCATAGTCACCGCCCGCGTGTATAACAGAGAAGGGAGCAACGGTACTGACCAATCTTAAGCGTCTGATGATCGGTTTATTAATGTCAAATTTTTAGTAAAGCGTCTGCTTATCACATTTTTAATGAGATTAGAAAAGGAAATTTACACTGCAAGTGGCTCTGTTCGAAAGATATTGCATACTGTATAAAAAAATCAACATTAGCGTTTAGCTGAATTATATTACAATTGTATAATTAATAGTATATATATATATATATATATATATATATATATATATATATATATATGTACCGTCCTATGGTTAGAGAGAATCTCAGTTGAGTTCCACCACGGAATATGTGAGCGAGCGGCGCTATATTGAGTCTTCTTCACTGAGGCCCGTTGGAACAGTTGGTATGACGTTTGCTTGATAACCTAACTGTCAGGGTTTCAATTCTGCTGATGAGACCCAAATATAGAACGAAACGGCCGTCCAGTGCTTTCTGCATTCTGTTGAGGTTTCAGACTCGATGAATTACTTAATATATATATATATATATATATATATATATATATATATATATATATATATACATACACTTGCATAAAGCGGGACTACTGCCCCAAAACAATACAACTTTCAGGAAAAACCTTGTTTTACGACAAATGACAACATCTAAAAATGAAATCCAGCATTTAAATAATAAATCCCCCAAAACAATGGGATATTAAAAAACACTTTGTCCGAACCTGAATAGAATGAAGCACAATACCATATCAACCAAAGTATTAATAATGATGAAATAAAAGAGACAAATAATTACGAAAAAATATTGCAACATATACGAAGGAAATATTCCTAAACCTGGGACCAAATTGACATTTCCAGCCAAAATTTGACCTCCTCACAAAGAAGACTGGAATCTAAATATTGCAACAGTCATTATTACATTTAGAAAATGACAAGTTCATAAAATTCCATCCAAACCTCAGAGATCTGCTCAAGGATCGTACTCTTCGCAATAGCTAAAATAATAACAAAACTCAAAACTTTATTTTGCATTTAAGGTAATAAATGTATTATCGTGACGCACATGAACGATTAAGTTAAAATTAGTGTAACAGTGTATATTGTCATTACAATATGTTAGAAGTAATGATACTCGATCGATTAGTGAGTCGACAGTGGTCATATATTATATATAAATAATATATACATAATTTATATTTATATATATATATATATATATATATATATATATATATTGTATACATAAATATATTATATATATATATATATATAATATATATATTGTATATATATTATATATATATATATATTGTATACATAAATATATTATATATATATATATAATATATATTGTATATATATTATATATATATAATATATATTGTATATATATATATATATTATATATATATAATACATATTATATATATATATAATATATATTATATATAATAAATATTAAATATAATATATATTATATATATAATATATACATATATCATATATACAATATATACATATATCATATATACAATATATACATATATCATATATATATATATACATATATCATATATATATATATACATATTTTATATATATTATATATACATATATTATATATACAGAAATTATATATATTATATATACATTATATATTTACTTTTTAATTTTATTCTTTATTTTAGAATATTACATTAAAACATGTACGAAAACGCTACACAATGCAATCATGTTTCGATGCGTACTAACACATCAGGCTTTAGTAATATTGAAATTTAAAAACAATATACACCCTCTTCTCACGAGAAATGGAAGATAAGAAAATGAGTAGGAAAGAAAGACACAAGATACACCTTTTGGCGATAAAAGGAAGAACGGGGAAAAAGTAAGAGAAGTGAAGAGATGGTTGGAAGGTTTCTTTTGTTTTAATTCAGATCAATCAATCGTAATAGCCTACGCTAAGTTCAAAGTCGGGGGAAAAACGAAAGTTAAGAAGCAATCATACATAAGAGGTCATGATCCGCAGATTTAGAATCGCAGACGACATCCAGCTGTCATATGACGATTTGGATGTAATTGTCTACAATGTTATACATTGGAACATGTCATTTCCTATGAAAGATGAAAAGTAATTTAACAAGATACGCGACAAACTACATTCCAAGTGAATTAAAAAAAATCTCATTTTTATAGTTGTTGAATAAACAAGCACTTTAAGAAACTGACGGAAAGTTTAAACAAATATATCAAACAAAATGCAAAATGTGAAAATGTCAGCCGAACGCCAACACATCTGTACTAAATATTACGAAGATTAGTGTAAAAATTATACTACATCGAAATTGATGTTACTGGCCGAAAGATAAGCCTCATATGGTGCAACAACGTTTCACTAAAATCAAAGTAAAATCAATTGTCAAATTTCAAGGTTTAGCAAGATTGTAGAGTTAAAGTTATGGTAAATTGAAAATTAACCGTTAATTCAAATCATTTATTTAATAAAGCATCTCAATCCAAGAACCAGATAATGTGCATCTTTTTGTGTAAGCACTGAAAACAAGGTTCATATAAAGACCTAGATATATAATGGATATTTAATTCACTTAGATTAAAAAAATTGAAAAAAGATTTAGGGGAGAGTAAGAAAATTACAGTAGGTAAATAAAACGGATTCGTAGACGAAAATTAAGCACGAGTGACATTTATTTTATATATATATATATATATATATATATATATATATATATATATATATATATATAATTATGTATATATATATATATATATATATATATATTATTCATAAATAAAAATATATTATACACACACACATATATATTACACATATATAGATATATATGTTACTCATATTATTATGAATTATATAACAAATATGTATATGATTATTATATTTATATGTAATATATATGTGAATTATATATATAATTATTATTCATATATATATATGTGACACATATATATGTATATATATATATTACGCATATATATATATGTATTACACATTTATATATATTACTCATATATATATATATTACACACATATATATGTACAACTCATATATATATCATATATATATATATATGTATATATATATTACACATATACATATATTATAGATATATATGTTACATATATAGATATATATATTACTCATATATATATATATATTACACACATATATATGTATCACTCATATATATATCATATATATATAAATATATATATATTACACATATATATATTATAGATATATATGTTACATACATATATATATATATTACTCATATATATATATATATTACACACATATATATGTATCACTCATATATATATGTATATATTACACATATAAATATATTATAGATATATATGTTACACACATATATATATAACACATATATATATATTATATATGTATCTTATATATATATATCACTCATGTATATATATATACATTATATATGTATATATATATATTTTATATGTATCTTATATATATATATATATATATATATATATATATATATTACTCATGAATATATATATTATTCATATGTATATATATATACACACATACATTATTGTTGTGGTAGGATCCACCTCATCTGCATAGGTGACTACCAACTATATAAATAATGGTTGGTACCGGAAGACGAGGAGGAATCACGAGATCCAACTAGAGACTCTGATCGACTGCGACTAGTCAACACATTCTCCAGGAACGTCTTCCCAGAAATATACAGAAATACTATATGTACTTATTGTGTACACTTTTTTGTTATAATACATTCTTGTTCTAAGTACATTTTGTGTTGCATTATTATTCCATGCATTAGGCGAGATTCACAATGAGTCAAGACTCAACAATGGCGACGAAGTAGAACGAACCATACGCCAAGTTTCAACAATGGCGACGAAGTAGAACGAACCATACGCCAAGTTTCAACAATGGCCACGAAGTAGAACGAACCATACGCCAAGTTTCAACAATGGCAAAGAAGTAGAACGAACCATACGGAAAGAAGAAAGAATTAATAGTGAGAGTTTTCAACAATTGGGACAAGTCATTGAAGAACCCAGGCTGAAAAAAAAAAAACTATTAATTCAAAGTCCAATGTTAACGTAACGACGAAGGATTCTGAACTTCTGGATATGTAAAACTCGTTAAAAAACGACTAAGCATAAAGGAACGTTCACTCAGAAAAATTGAAAGGTGTCGTAAACGAATAACGGTAATTTTAAATTAAAAAATTATCTACAACGAGACACCCTCTAAAAAGAAAAATTGGCCGACTACAAAAACATGCATGGATTAAAAGGAGCACAAATACACCGTGTCGACTTTGAAAGGTAACAAACTTTAAAAAATTATTTTTTTAAAATTATTTGTTCAACAATATAGTGACGAATTACCTCTGATAAGAAAATCAGACGTTGTCATTGGAATACGCGAACAGAAGTCGAAAACGAAAAAAAAAGTCCGACGCTTTCTGTTCACAAAAAAAAAAAAAAAAACGAAAAAAAAATTCCAAAGTTGATTAGCACGGGCGTGAATGTAAAAGCAAGACATAAAATATAAAAGTCGTACGTTGTTTCGATTTTTTGGTCAGCTTATATGATATTCGTGGATACACAAATTAAAAGTATATTCCTTGTTGCATGAACACTATCAGCTAAAAATGGAGGAACTATCCAAAGTCATATCTGAATTATTAAAATCCCAGCAGTTGAGTCAACAACGCCAGCAGGAACAGTTTGCCTTATTAATAAGGGAACAACAGATAGCACAGCAAAAATTTCAAGATAAACAACAAAAATATCAAGATAAACAAGAGGAAAGACAACAAGAACAACAGATAGCGCTGCAAAAATATCAAGATAAACAAGATGAAAGACTTTTAGAAATTCAAAAGTTAACACTGGAGAAATTAAACAACTATCAGGCAAATGAAGGAAATTCTTCATATTCTAATAACACCATATTTAATTCGCTGGAAACTTTCAACTATGTGCCAGACGAAGAAAAAACGTTTGAAGCGTACTTTAAACGATATGAAGATATTTTCTACACAGACTGTGAAAACTGGTCGAATTCAAGAAAAGTCAGTCTATTACTAAGAAAGCTAGGTACAGCAGAACATAGCAAATTTGTAGATTTTATTCTACCGAGAAAAACAACTGAATTGGAATTCTCGGAAACAGTGAAATTGCTAAAAGAGCTGTTTGGAGCAAATATGTCGCTTTGGCATAAGCGATGGTTATGCATGAATGTCTCTAAATCCGACGATCAGGATTACTTAACATATGCATCTATAGTGAATAGACATTGTGACAATTTCAGATTGGCAGAGATTACGGTTGAAGAATTCAAGTGCTTAATTTTTGCTCAAAGACTGGTATCCAGTAAGAGTGCCGAAATAAGACGTAGAGTTTTGTCTAAACTCGAATCTGAACAAGGCCTTACCCTGCAAAAGTTAGCAGAGGAGTGTCAACGGGCCGTAAGTTTAAAAAAAGAGTCGCAAAAAATCGAAAAAGCTGGTATTGCTTATATTAAAAAAATAAAAAAGCAGTCAAAGTACCCATCAGAGAAAAATTGGAGAAAAAATTCAGCGTATTTTAATAATAGACAAGAAAATAAAAAGAACGAAAATAAAAAAGTCCCACCATATAATTGCAGACGTTGTAACAAAAGACATTGGGAGATAAATTGCCCATATAGAAATAAGAAATGTTTCGTGTGCCAAAAGAATGGTCACAAAGGATCGTGTTGTAAAACGAAAAAATTCAAGAGCCGAATTAGACAAACAAATTCGAATATCAAATCAGATAGAGATTTGAGGAAATATGTGACGACTGAAATATTCAAAAAGAATATCAAATTTCAACTCGATTCGGGGTCAGATTTAACAATAATGAACGATAAAACATGGAAAATTTTAAAAAGGCCTACAATAATGAAGTCAACGAAACTCGCTCGAACGGTAACTGGAAAGCAAATTAACTTCGAAGGCGAGGTTGTACTTCCAATGAAAGTGAATGGGATCGTTAAAAAAATAAAAGTTTTCATTCTGAGAAATGGAGAAAACTTGTTGGGTACAGATTTTATTGAAACATTCGAATTGTGGGATAAACCGTTAAACTCATTCTGCAGAAAAGTAGAAAGTAATACGCAATCAAGACAGGACATTAAAGATGAATTAAAGAAAAAGTTTCCGGAAACCCTTACACCTGGTCTTGGAAGATGTAACAAGTTTGAAGCTAAATTTGAGTTAAAAGAAAATACTATGCCTATATTTAAAAAGAAACGTAACGTGCCTTTCGCAAGTGTAGAGAAAGTAGTAGTACCAAAAAAGTTGCAGAAAAGAATCCTACGGGATTTTCATATGGGTCACCCGGGGATTAATAGAACAAAAAGCTTAATGCGAAGCTTTGTATATTGGAAAGGAATGGATGTGGATATCGAAAATATGGTTCATCGATGTAAAGGGTGTGCGTTAGCAGCTAAGGCACCACCTATAGTACACAAACCATGGCCAAAGACGGATCATCCGTGGGAAAGATTACACATTGATTTCGCTGGTCCAGTAGAAGATTATTACTACTTAATAGTGGTAGATAGCTTTACAAAATGGCCGGAAGTACTACGCTGTAAAAAGCCTACGTCCAATACCACAACAACTTTTTTGCATGAACTATTTGCACGGTTCGGTGTGCCAGAGTGTATTGTGAGTGACAATGGTACACAATTCACTTCTGACGATTTTAAGGAATTTTGTGAGTTATATCAAATTAACCACATAACGACGCCGCCGTATCATCCGAGATCCAATGGACTCGCAGAAAGATTTGTAGATACGTTAAAGCGCGCTCTGAAGAAAGCCTCAGGAGTTCCAATGGAAAAGGCGCTTCAGCAATTCCTACAAGTATACAGAATCACGCCTAACCAGAGAACACCATCAAACATGGCACCAGCTGAACTAATGTTCGCTAGGAAAGTTAAGTCAGTCTTTGACAAGCTTTTGCCAGGAAGAAATAGAATAAAGAACACTATGTATACAGCTAGAAAAAGATACACCCCCGGAGAGAAGGTGTTTTTCAAGTGCTATAGAAACAACATTGAGTTCTGGGAGAGAGGCATAGTGGACAAGAGAATCGGTGACCTGATTTACATAATAAAAGGGCCGAAGAATACTCATAAGAGGCACCAGAACCAACTCAAAAAATGCTACGTGCTAGAGCATGAAGAGAGTATACCAGATGAGGAGGAAGATCCCATTGATGTAATGTATGATACTTTTCAAGTAGAACCTCCTCAGAGTGCTCATGAACCGAGAAGATCCGGTAGGAAACGAAAGTTCACGGACCCATTGGACGTGAATCCAAAACGAAAAAGATATTGGAAAAAAAACAGATATACATATGAACTATGCAGGGGGGATCTACAAAGAAATAACCATAATCATCATCCCATATAGAAGCCAGTTTGAAATCCAAAAGGATTCCAAGGCTTGGGAGGGGGGTGTTGTGGTAGGATCCACCTAATCTACATAGGTGACTACCAACTATATAAATAATGGTTGGTACCGGAAGACGAGGAGGAATCACGAGATCCAACTAGAGACTCTGATCGACCGCGACTAGTCAACACATTCTCAAGGAACGTCTTCCCAGAAATATACAGAAATACTATATGTACTTATTGTGTACACTTTTTTGTTATAATACATTCTTGTTCTAAGTACATTTTGTGTTGCATTATTATTCCATGCATTAGGCGAGATTCACAATGAGTCAAGACTCAACAATTATATATATATATATATTACTCATATATATATATACATACATTATATGTATATATAAGTTATATATTACACACATATATATATATAAGTCATACATATATATTACTCATATATATATATATATATATATATAAATTATATATACATTACTCATATATATATATAAATAAATTATATATATATATACATTACTCATATATATATATAAATTATATATATATATATATATACATTACTCATATATATATATATGTATAAATTTTATATATATATAAATTATATATATATATAAATTGTATATATATATAAATTATATATATATATAAATTGTATATATAGATAAATTATATAAAATATATATATAAATTATACATATATAAATTATATATATATAAAAAATTATATATATTAAATATATATATATGCATATTACACATGTATATATATATATATATAAGAGTATTAAATATATGAGTAATATATATATATATATATATATATATATATATATATATATATATATATATATATATATATATATATATTATAAATTAATAGATTTAACCCGCTTTCAAATGTAACTATTAACTGATACAACGAAAATTAAAAATTGAACCCTCTACCACCCCTTGTCTAGATGAATGGATTTATCGGTAACCTTGGAAACCCTCAAACTATGAATCTTTCCTGTGCCGTTAACAACCGTAAATTTTAAAAAGTAAGTTACTCCAAAATTCACTTGATGAGGAAATGGAACTAATGTCTTTGGTTTAATAACAAAATTAAATTCAGGGGCTTTAGCTTCCATTTCTGAAACATGGTTATAACTGTGTAGCGGTAAAACCATATTTTAAATCTATTAATTTATAATATTAATGCTCTGTAAATTTAAATTTACATAGAGCACTATTGTGTAAAAATAAAAATATCTATAAGAACACCGGATTTTATATCTTACTGTTCTTTCCTTTTTATTTATATATACATATATATATATATATATATATATATATATATATATATATATATATATGAGTAATATATATACAGTCGGAACCGGAGAAGAAGTCTCGTATATCCGGGTTTCTCTTATATCCGGGTTTGATTTTTTTTGTTTCTCTTATATCCCTGTCGCTTATATCCGGGTAGCACATTATATATATATATATATATATATGAGTAATATATATATATCTATATATATATATATATATATACGAGTAATATATATATATCTATATATATATATATATATATACGAGTAATATATATATATATATATATATATATATATATATATATACGAGTAATATATATATATATATATATATATATATATATATATATACGAGTAATATATATATATATATATATATATATATATATATATATACGAGTAATATATATATATATATATATATATATATATATATATATACGAGTAATATATATATATATATATATATATATATATATATATACGAGTAATATATATATATATATATATATATATATATATATACGAGTAATATATATATATATATATATATATATATATATATACGAGTAATATATATATATATATATATATATATATATATATACGAGTAATATATATATATATATATATATATATATATATATACGAGTAATATATATATATATATATATATATACGAGTAATATATATATATATATACGAGTAATATTTATATATATATATATATATACGAGTAATATATATATATATATATATATATATATATACGAGTAATATATATATATATATATATACGAGTAATATATATATATATATATATATATATATATGAGTAATATATATATATATATGAGTAATATATATATATATATATATATATATATATATGAGTAATATATATATATATATGAGTAATATATATATATATATATGAGTAATATATATATATATGAGTAATATATATATATATGAGTAATATATATATATATATATATAAGTAATATATATATGAGTAATATATATATATGTATATATATGTAATATATATATATATGTATATATATATAATATATATATATATGAGTAATATATATATATATTAGTAATATATATATATATGAGTAATATATATATATATATGTATATATATATAATATATATATATATATGAGTGATATATATATATATATGAGTAATATATATATATATATATTACTAATATATATATATATATAAGTAATATATGTATATATATATTACTAATATATATATATATATATAAGTAATATATGTATATATATATATATATATATATATGAGTAATATATATATATAATATATATATATGAGTAATATATATATATGAGTAATATATATATATATATATATGAGTAATATATATATATATGAGTAATATATATATATATGAGTAATATATATATATATAAATGAGTAATATATATATATATATATATATATATATATATATATATATGAGTAATATATATACATATATGAGAAATATATATATATATATACATGAGTAATATATATATATGAGTAATATATATATATATATCTATATATATAATATATATATGAATATTATATATAGCAGTTATATATATATATGTACGAGCCATATATATATATATGAGCTATATATATATATATATATATATATGAGTAATATATACATATATGAGTAATATATATACATATATGAGTTATATATATGTATATATGAGCAATATATATATATATATGAGTAATACTTATATATATTAGTAATATATATATATGTATATATATGAGTAACATATATATATATATATGAGTAGTATATATATATATGAGTAATATATAAATATATATATATTACTCAGATATATTATGAGTAATATATATGTGTAATATATATATATATATATATATATATGAGTAATATATATATATATTACTCTTATATATATATATTACTCATATATATATAAATCATATATATATATATATATATTACTCATATATATATATATTACTCATATACATATATATATTACTCATATATATTTATTACTCATATACATTTATTACTCATATACATATATATTGCTCATATATATATATATATGTTACTCATATATATATATATATTACTCATATATATATATATATTACTCATATATATATATATATTACTCATATATATATATATTACTCATATATATATATATATATTACTCATATATATATATATATATATATATATATATATTACTCATATATATATATATATATATATATTACTCATATATATATATATGTATATATATATATATATATTACTCATATATATATATATATTACTCATATATATATATATATATATATTACTCATATATATATATATATATTACTCATATATATATATATATATTACTCATATATATATATATATATATATTACTCATATATATATATATATATTTACTCATATATATATATATATATATTACTCATATATATATATATATATTAATCATATATATATATATATATATTACTCATATATATATATATATATTAATCATATATATATATATATATTAATCATATATATATATATATTAATCATATATATATATATATATTAATCATATATATATATATATATTAATCATATATATATATATATATTAATCATATATATATATATATATTAATCATATATATATATATATATATATATATATATATATATATATTAATCATATATATATATATATATATGTATATATTACTCATATATATATATATATATTACTCATATATATATATATATATTACTCATATATATATATATATATATATATATATATTACTCATATATATATATATATATATATATATTACTCATATATATATATATATTACTCATATATATATATATATATATATATATATATACTACTCATATATATATATATATATATATATATTACTCATATATATATATTACTCATATATATATATATATATTACTCATATATATATATATATATATATATTACTCATATATATATAAATATATATATATATTACTCATATATATATATATATATTACTCATATATATATATATATATTACTCATATATATATATATATATATTACTCATATATATATATATATATTACTCATATATATATATATATATATATATATATTACTCATATATATATATATATATATTACTCATATATATATATATATATTACTCATATATATATATATATATATATATTACTCATATATATATATATATATATATTACTCATATATATATATATATATTACTCATATATATATATATATATATATATATATTACTCATATATATATATATATTACTCATATATATATATATATATTACTCATATATATATATATATATATATTACTCATATATATATATATATATATATCTCATATATATATATATATATATATATATTACTCATATATATATATATATATATATATATTACTCATATATATATATATATATATATATTACTCATATATATATATATATATATATTACTCATATATATATATATATATATATTACTCATATATATATATATATATTACTCATATATATATATATATATTACTCATATATATATATATATATATTACTCATATATATATATATATATATATATATTACTCATATATATATTACTCATATATATATATATATATATTACTCATATATATATATATATTACTCATATATATATATATATATATTACTCATATATATATATTACTCATATATATATATATATTACTCATATATATATATATATTACTCATATATATATATATATATATTACTCATATATATATATATATTACTCATATATATATATATATTACTCATATATATATATATATATTACTCATATATATATATATATATTACTCATATATATATATATATTACTCATATATATATATATATATTACTCATATATATATATATATATATTACTCATATATATATATATATATATATATATATTACTCATATATATATATATATATATATATATATATCTCATATATATATATATATATATATATATTACTCATATATATATATATATATATATATATATTACTCATATATATATATATATATATATATATTACTCATATATATATATATATATATATATTACTCATATATATATATATATATATATATATTACTCATATATATATATATATATATATATTACTCATATATATATATATATATATATATATTACTCATATATATATATATATATATATATTACTCATATATATATATATATATATATATATATTACTCATATATATATATATATATATATATATATTACTCATATATATATATATATATATATATTACTCATATATATATATATATATATTACTCATATATATATATATATATATATATATTACTCATATATATATATATATATATATATATTACTCATATATATATATATATATATATATATTACTCATATATATATATATATATATATTACTCATATATATATATATATATATATATTACTCATATATATATATATATATATTACTCATATATATATATATATATATATATATTACTCATATATATATATATATATATATATATATATTACTCATATATATATATTAAATACTCATAATATATATATATATATATTACTCATATATATATATATATTACTCATATATATATATATATATATATATATTACTCATATATATATATATATATATATATTACTCATATATATATATATATATATATATTACTCATATATATATATATATATATATATTACTCATATATATATATATATATATATATACTCATATATATATATATATATATATATATATATATATTACTCATATATATATATATATATATATTACTCATATATATATATATATATATATATATTACTCATATATATATATATATATATATATATTACTCATATATATATATATTATATTACTCATATATATATATATATATATATATATATATATATACTCATATATATATATATATATATTACTCATATATATATATATATATATATATATTACTCATATATATATATATATATATATATATTACTCATATATATATATATATATATTACTCATATATATATATATATATATATATTACTCATATATATATATATATATATATATATTACTCATATATATATATATATATATATTCATATATATATATATATATTACTCATATATATATATTACTCATATATATATTTATTTTACTCATATACATATATATATTACTCATATATATATATATATTACTCATATTGTATTATTTATATTCGAACTAATATCCTCATGTTTTTTGTTATCATCGCGACGTTTCGGTTGTTGTACGCTACAGATCTCTTCAGGTGTCTTTCGATTCGGATAAACTTCAGGGAACTCCGTACTGAGCCTTTCATTTAATCTATGGTTTTAGATTGTTAATGTTCCGGGATATCTCGCTCCGTTCTCATTTATTGCTCACTCTGTTTCCATTGAGTCTAAGCCTGCACTACTCGATCCAGGGTTTGAACTCACAAATACTCTGTCATAAACCAACGCTTTTTTCCATTTAGCATATTGTCCCAGTGGATTAAACTGGATTTAACATGTCTTCATTCCAGAAATTCTTCCTGAAGAAGGCTAGAGAGCACAACGGTTGAAACGTTATGAGAATAACTACAAAATAAAGACATTTGCCCGAATGTAAATAATGTAAATTATGATCTCGCACATGCAGAGAGAAATGTATTTTGTTTTCATTTATGTGTATTGCTTGACAATGAAGCATTTCAATTTAAAAAAACAAGTTTTATACCAAATAAAATGATGAAACTGGTATCATAAGGAATCATTTTTCTCTGTCTTTCTTCAATGGTTTCAGCTCAATGTAGCTATTTTTTCGTCATTTCTTGCTCCATATTTTCCAGTCTTTCTGAAACATTTTTTGACTTTTATTTTCGAAGAAAGTTTTGTGTTTCTCCATGATACAACTTATGTTCAACAACTTTAACATCAGCATCCAATGAAAAATGTTGACCATTCAATGTCTCTTTCAATTTTGATGACACCAACATCTGATTATTTAAAATCGGGGTATATATATATATATATATATATATATATATATGTATTTCTTATTACTATAAGCGTTATTATGAGTGGGAACACGTATTTGAGTTGCTACCCCAGTTTTTCATTTTTCTTCAATTGCTTAAAAAGTGCAACTAGTAATAACTGGCCTAGATCGTGGAGTCCTATTTTTTCTCGATTTAAGCCGGTTGTTAGTCAGTTTCACGCTTCAGTACGATCTCCAGGCCTATATATTTGAAACGTATTCACATATGTATATGGTCCTGGGTGTTAAAGTACATATATAGGCTTCTAAAATGCACTGGGTCTCAGTGGGTGTATCCACCATTATATAAGGTGGACTATTTTTCATGTTTGTTAATTCAGGACAACGTCGAACCAACAAGAATATTTTTCATTTCTTATAGCCTCGTTTTGAAGACCATCTTGTATACGTCTCAGTGCACTAATGACAATTCCATTTCAATGGTTTTCTACCGTTTCTATCGTTGATCTTGATGAATGGGTGGACAACACTGGTTACCTTGTCTGTGGCTTATTTATCTGAGTACGTTCCTACAGTCAAAGCAGAGAAAAGTGAATTCTATCGACTTTTTCTACGCACCACTGAATGATTTTAACAAGGGATTTTGTCAGTAGTACAAACTTAAGCTGCAGGAGGAATTCATTATTTCGTTTAAAATATGACGAAGTATATTATTTACGAGATTATGAAGAATTACCGTCTGGTTTACGAATCTGAGATACTAAAATCAAACAAGTACAAAAAATGTAAATATCTGGGAAGTGTTTTAACAGAAAGTGCGACACTGTGATCTGAAGACACATTGGGATGGCCAAAGATGCATTCCAAAAGCTAAGCAAAGTATTAAGAGACAGAAAAACTTCGTTAGAAGCAAAGAAAAGAGTACTGAAATATTACGTGATATTTGCCCTCCTGTAGGGCAGCGAATCCTGGACAGTCTCCATAAAGATGAAGAAGAGACTCGAGGTAGCAGAAATATGGTCCTACAGATTTATGCTGAGGATACCATGAACCTAACACGTGAGCAACGACGAGGTTTTAAAGAAAATGGAAATTAAAAGGAAACTTGTACTTAACACCAGGAAGAGGCATTTGAAATTCCTGGGGCACGTAATGAGGAAGAAGGGCTTGGAAAATCTGATACTCACAGTTCAGATTGAGGGAAAGTGGGACAGGGGAGGCAGTACGTATCCTACTTGATGGGCTTGAGTAAATGGGTGGTAGAACAGGGTTTGTGAGAAATAACAAAAAGATAAAACTTATTAAGAGCTGCAAGGAGCAGGAAGATGTGGAAGGCCATGATCGCCTACGCCCTGAAAAGACACAGCACATAAAAGAAGATACAAGACCCCGATATTTGCATTTAATACGAGAATATGATGAGCTTAAGCTCGGTACAACTTTGGGAGTTTACAACGTTTGCGTAAATATCAGACAAATAAATATTCGCATAGAAAATCTGGTGAGCATTTCTTTAGACATTTTGATGGAGAAAGGTGAGTTTGTTGACGAACTGGTTTATTTTGTTGAGGAGTATTATAGAATAAAGAACCCACTAACGTTTCCTCAAGCGAAAGCCAAGCAGATTATAAGGAAACAGGAAAATTTCGTTAGAAACAAAGAAAAGAGCACGTAATATTGGTTTTGCTATAAGGCAGTGAATGCTCAAAAATGTGGTTCTACAGAAGGATGCTGAGAATGCCATGGACAGAACATGTGAGCAACGACGAAGTTTTAGAGAAAATGGAATCTTATACTTAGCTTCAGGCAAAGACAGTTGAAAGTTCTAGGGTACATAATGAGAAAAGAGGACTTGGAAAATCTGATACTCACAGGATCGATTGAAGGCAAGAGAGAAGAGGGAAAATGCATAACACAACTAGCGAACTTGAGGAAATGGATGGCAGGACATGATTTAAGAGAGATAAAAAAAAAGGACAAAATTTATGAAGAGCTATAAATGACGGGAAAATGTGGAGAGCCATGATCACCAGCGTCCTGCAGGGACATGGCACATAGAAGAAAGAGAGTAATAATACCTGTCTGAATTTTTAGGATGAGGAGTTATTATTTATATGCGGAGGAGCAATTGAAAATCTCACAGGACACTTAGTAAAATTTTCATAGGGTATACATTTAAATGTTATGAAACAAAACCATAGAGTTTTTTTTTAAACACACACACACACACATAAATATGAACTTATTTCAATGTTTCTATTCAACTATTTGTTCAGCTTAGTGTGAAACCGTCTCAGTACCGCTCTAGTAAGTACCTGACTCCTTCGGCTATCCCTACAAGAGCCAGATCAGGCCAAAAATGGAATGCTGTTATCATATTTGGGTGGGAGCTGCCCAGACCCCACTCTCCAGACTTGATAGAGTTCAAAAGGCCTCTCCGACCCCTTGTGGGTGACGAATTATTCTCCACCCTTCAGCCTCTCTCACACAGGCGGGATGTGGCAAGCCTCTCGCTGTTCTGCCGCTACTTCCATGGAAAGTGCTCGGGCGAACTACATTCATTGGTCCCGACAAGTCAAACCTTCATGGCAAGAACACATCATGCCACTTACATCGTAGTAAATCACCCACGTTCACTCCGTATTCCATCAGTGAGAAGTAAGTTCCACTTGAGCAGCTTCTTCCCGCGAACCACTTTGAACCGACGCCCAAGAGGATGTTTCCACGATCACTACAATCTCAACCTGTTCAAAGCTAAGACCAACCGTTATCTTCTACTCCTATACACACAAGTGGTCTCCCAACATAACCCTCTACCTCGAGTTACTCCCAGGCCTTGTAAAAGGTGAAACTTACTGCAAAAAAATACCTGTGCCTGGTGTTTGTTTTTTTTTCGCGATTTCTTCAATATTTCGCGGCACACTTAAGAGGATCGTGCGGCGCACTAGTGTGCCGCGGCACGGCGTTTAAGAATCACTGGCCGAATAGATTAAAGCATTGGTATGTGAATTAAATGACAGTCATTACATGTTCAATCTTTGGGTCGGGCAATACAGAATTTGGTGTCAGTAATTGTGAGTTCGATTCCTGGGTCAGGTAGTAGTTTTAGACTCAGTGGAATCGAAGTGAGCAATAACTGAGCAGCACTAAATAAAAAACTAGACGAGTTATCTCCCCTAGAACTGTGCCGCGTAACGAAAGCATAGATGAAATAAAGTGTTCAGCTTAAAATTCGCGGAAGGTTATCTGGATCGACAAGCTAGAGGGAACAATAGCCAAAATAAAAGAAGATGAGTGAAATAGTCTGCAGGTAAACAGCATATTTTATTGCCTGAGCAAACTAAATGGAAAGAATACAAAAGGAGAAAATGAAAGGTTTTTTATGCAAAAATGCTTTCATTGTATGTGTGCAATTCCTATAAAAAATTTTGAGAGACTTAAAAAATTCGTTATCCGTAGGTCTGGTAGAACTATTTGATATGTTTGTGTGTAGTAAAGTAAGCTAAGAACACCATGTACTTTCTATGATACTGTGTTGTGTTCAATGCGACATGAGGTTAGCTGGGGACCAAAAGTCCCCGCCAAAGCTTCCTTTCGGTCAAGGAAGGAAATAAACCTTCCACGTTCTTATTGCTTTAGCCACAGCAACTTGCAGAAGTTCTTTGGACAATTCTTTGGTAATCCCACTTGGCCTTCTCTGCTATTAAAAACTGTTCATGTTGTTGTTGTTGTTGTTAATAATAATAATAATAATAATAATAATAATAATAATAATGAAAATGAAAATATATAAAATAAAAAAATAAAATGAAAAATAGATGTAAGAATTGAAAGTGAACGAGATTGTGAACAACAGAATATGAGAACATTTGAACGAATGATTAAACGAACAGAAAAATTAATGAA
This sequence comes from Acanthosepion esculentum, assembly GCA_964036315.1. Lineage (NCBI taxonomy): Eukaryota > Metazoa > Mollusca > Cephalopoda > Sepiida > Sepiidae > Acanthosepion > Acanthosepion esculentum. The sequence continues at coordinate 68,262,958 of OZ038498.1, read as the reverse complement.
TAAGAATGTGAGAAACAGCTGAATTTTAAAGAAGAGAAAGTAAAAACGAAAACGAAAAGGAAAAATAATAAAACGAATAGAGAAATAGGAGCCGGTAAATGAACATTTGTAAAACTGAATGTACGAACAGTAAACAACTGACGAGTTAACGAATTAACAGAAAAAATTGGCAAATCTAAGAGGAATTATTGAAGGGGAAATTAAAATCAAATTAAACAAGTCAACCAATCAGGGAATTAACAGACGTACATGATTCAATGAACAAATTCAAAGGATAAATTAAAAAACCGGTGAAAATATTAGCGATTATAAACAAATAAACATATGAATAAACGAATGAAGGAAAAAAAAAAAGACGAATACAAGAACATATGAATGGATTAATGAAAGAAAGAATTAATTAGTGCATGGATTATCTTTCTCTATCGATCTCTTGATGTGTGTGCGTGTGAAAGCGATAGCGATAATAAACAGGTGATTGACTAAGTTGAAAACAACACAGTATAAATTGATAAAAAAAAAAACAACCGGAAATGCGTATAATCAGATAGCTTAGATCGGCACAAGGCGTTGAGTGCAAAGCGTTCATTACTCGCTACACCAGTAGTCTGTGAGTGTAGCTCGTTAACCATTATTTTAAAATGAAAGTCACCCCATGCAAGGCAATAAAGCCGCTAAGACACAAGTGGTTATTAAGTGTGAAAGAGTTAGAAAACAGAAACATTAGAAGCGAGAACGATAGAAGAGTAATCAGGAAGACGGTCGATAACGACTGACATTGCATTTAAATTTTTGAAGTACTGCGCTTAAATTCATAAAGTCGAGGTACCATAGCGAAGAGCGATATTTATTTGCAAATATTTACAAAATGTGGCACAAGGCCAAAATGGGGAATGGGGGGGGAAAGGACAGTCTTCATCTGTCTTAACATTAAACATACCACAATATTCCTAACACCAAAACAACGCATTCTTACTTACCTTTCTTACTACATCCTCCATAATACCACATTGTCTCTATGAAAATCCAAACTAAACCCCATATGTACAATTCATCGTCTGTGGAGGGAGGGGAATAAAACAACAATACCATAGCGAAGAGCTCATCCAAATAAATACCATGGAAGGATTTATAGAAAACGCACAGGGAAGCAACTTTACGGCGGTGGGAAAGTGATTGAAGCCGAAACGCCAGGTTAGGACCAATAATATTGCTGATTCTTCTTTGGACTTTATCAAGAATCTCTATGTGCCGTGTCCCTTCAAGATGTGGGCGATCATGTCACTCCACAATTTCTTATCCTTTGTAGCACCGGACCGTATGTGACAGCAATATTTTACGCAGATGAGCTTGAGTGTAAATTTGGTTGATTAATTGATTTTGTTTGTTGGCATATCAACATCTCTCTGGGTTATTTAATGCCGCCGAAGTCTAAACATTTTGAACCCAATTTTATGGCTTCAATTAAATATATTTTGAACACAACTGTATGCCTTCAACTACAGATAAAATATAGTGTTGGTAATTCTGCTATAAAATGTAATGCTGTTTATTGTTTGTCATTTTACTATAAATATGTATTGTTAGTAATTTTTTATATAAAAAATGTATTGATGGTATTTTTTTAATATAAAAATTGAATTTTGTATTTTCATAGTGTTTTGCTTTAGTTTGGGAGTCCAGTATTTGTCCATAGCTGGTGCGCTAATAGGTGCTACCATCCCTGGTCAGTGTGGATCTGGGTACAACAGCAATTAAGAGATGGTTCCATGCTCCTCAAAACCTCCAATCTCCCGATCAGAGGCCTTGCTGCCGGATGTAGTTTATCGTCATACACAGGACTAGCTTGAGTGAATAAATATCATCTATGTCCACTATAACGTTGACGTAGGCCCAAAGGATCCAGCAATTGACTAACATCTTACTGACAATCCGATCTGTCTTAATAATTTTTCATACAACAGATTCATTATTCAAAGTGTTGTACGCTTGTCTTTCCACTTCAAGATTCTGAAATTTATTTTTTATTTCTAGACGAAAAGCAAAATATATTCCTTAAAGTTACTTGCATTATTCACATTATTCGGATTGTTTTCATCATTGCCACATTCACCCTTCAATATCTGTCTATATCTCTGAGATGAGGTATTATGATTACTTGCATTATTTATTTATGTAAATATGGCAATGAAGATGAGGGTAACAGCCCGAATAATGTAAATAATGCAAGTAATCATAATACCTCATCTCAGAGATATAGACAGATCTTTAACCTTCTGAACCCTGACCACCGCTTTACCAGTAGTAGAGAAAAATGACTTAATGCCCAGCTACCAGTTGAACGGTGGGTAAACACTCGCAACTATTTTTCTATCTACCGTGGAACATAACGTACCAATTATTTGCGAATTTTGACCCAGGAGCTCAGGCAGAATGGTTACAATTGTCCAGGAACGCAGGGCTCAATATTTAAAGTTACCCGTTTCTGTCCTTATTTTTTTGTGAGATGGCAAATAAAATTTACTTTTAAATTTGTTTTAGATCGTTTTGTTGTTTTTACTACTTTAAATGCTATTTTTAGTGGATACCTATATTTGAATAGAAGTTCCGTGTTTTTTTTTTTGTTAATATTAAACAATACTATTTGTCGAGTTTTGTAGGTTGGTACACGAAATAAATACAGCTAAAAAAAAAACAAAAAAAAACGGAACGTCTACTCAAATACGTGTATCCACTAAAAAAAAAAAGGTTTGAAATAATAAAAAATATGTCGGATTAAAAAATAAAATCCATTAACTCTTTAGAAATTGCTTTGTTTACGTTTCGGATAAGAAACTGAGCACATATGTGTTTTCTGGAAAATCTAAAAGAGTGAGTGTCCTTTAAAGCCAAAATAGGACCTTGCTCTATTACGAAGATGTTATATAGGAATAAAGTGTCGCTGTCAACACTTGAGTTTGAACATAGATCGCCAGTGAGTCTAATGGATCGCATTTCTTGTATCCTCTATGCTATTCGGATCACCATTTCTATTCTATCCTCTATTACTATACGGACCGCTATTCTCTACTCTATTCACTATACTATTTCTCTATTCGGATCACTATACGGATTACTATTCGAGCGAGTATTATCGAGCAAGTACTATTAGTGCGAGTGATATTCGAAGCCGTCTGACCCATGTATTCTTCAAAGGCGTTACTATATTTGTATCTGCGATTACAAAGTCTCTACTACAACGAGTATTACGAAAGTGACAACGAGTATTCGTTGACATCACAAAAGAAGCTCTTCGTAGCCGATAGGAAATGCACGCCAAACCAGATAGTGGTTCCTCTTGTTAAAGGAGGATGCAAGTTTCGAATCCAGCCGGAGGGCACATTTTCTGTATTAAGTCTTCTCGAGTCCGCAGGCCGGCAGACAAAATACTGTTTAAAAAAAATGCAATGTCAACTCAAATATGGGTATCTACTAAATAAAAAAGAAAGAAAAACGTTTGAAGTAATAAAAATATGTCGGATTAAAAGATTAAATTCATTGATTCTTTAGAAATTGTTTTGATATTTTAAAATTATCATCGGTCCACTTAGGAAAAGGTTTAACCAAAAAGCTGATGTACACCGCTTTTTCCCTATTTGACTAAATTTTCAACATGTTTCCGCTTCTTTATAATATAAATATTTCTTCTTTTATGTACCGTGTCCCTTCAAGACGTGGGCGATCATGTCACTCCACAACTTCCTATCCTTTGTAGCACTAAGCAACGTTTTCTTCTTACTAACGCTTCAAGTCTTAAAGAAAATGACAACAGAAAGAACACTTCTATTAAGAATCAGGAAAAGACGGTTGAAATTCCTTGAGCATAACGAGGAAGGGGGGCTTAGAAAGCATAACACTCACGAGGGCATATTGAGAGCAAGAGAGAAGGCAGCAAACCACTTACCTGACGACCTCGTGTGAATAGATGGTGGAACGGGGCCTAAGCAAAGGAAGTAAAACAGCTGAGAGCCACACGAGATAAAATGGTGGCGGTGGTGAGACACGGATGCGTCTTATCCGCAGATTTATTCAACCTTTATAATGCTGCTATCCTAAGGGAACAGGATACCCTACCAGGATTTATTATCGCGCGTAATCTTAACAATATAAGACACGCAGATGACGCTGTTTTGGTTGCCGATTCGGAAAGAGAACTCCAGGGTTTCTTGGACAGGGTGGGGGAAGAAAGCGTGAAAAAAAAGTACTACCCATCAACTGCAAGAAGACAGAAAGCATGGTCATCAGCAAGAAAAAAGCCCCAAGGTGCGAGTTACGAATTGGAGATATAAACATCAAGCAGGTGCAGAAGTTCAAATATTTGGGTAGCGTTTTAACAGAGGAAGGAAAACGGGGAGACAGAATTCCGAACACGCACTGGACTAGTGAAAGAGGTATTCCAAAAGCTGGTGAAGGTTCTGAAAAACGGAAAAACTTTGTTCGAAACAATGAAAAGATGGCTGGATTGTTATGCGATATCCGAAACCAAGTAGCGCCTCTCATATGTGTTTTGTTTTTCCACGCGATCAAAACGGAATAGTTCATTATTTATGAGCTATTGGCAGGAGACGTTAAACTATCTTCTTTCATTCATTCATTCATTCATTCATTCATCTTTCTCACTGAAACCAAGGATTGTCTGTTCCCATCTTTCCACGCAATCAAAATGGAACAGTCCATTATTTATGAGGTACTTGCAGGGCGTAACGGTCGTGCGAACTGACGAATGGACGGACAATTATAATAGGATCCTCAAAATATCCGACTATATATTACAGGATGAATTTCTAAAAAAACAGTTTGTCATCAGCCACTTATGTACCATGCGTTATAGACGCTTAGGCGATCATGTATCTTTTAATATATGACTGAAGAGGCAGATTTTTCCCACAGTAGGTTGCTATTTCTTTCTGCGGTAGACCAGTTGCCATCCAAGGCTATAGAACCCAATCTATCCTGCTATTTACCCATAGCTGGGGGGAGAAAAGGATTCATATCTTTCTCAAGGGTATTAGTACGTAAGTGAATGTAATGGATTCGACTTGAATTCGAAGTTTGTCATAGGAGTCCGTAAAAAATCGTTCAGCCATACGCATGCGTATAAATGCCAGGAGAACGGAAGACGATTTTAAATCGTTACAAGATCAGGATATTTGAATAATCAATAGACAGTAAATGAATGCATTAAATAAATAGAACGAAAAAATTGCTATGATTTTAATTTTGTAAATAAATATTTTACATTACCTTTTTCTTTCCTATCATTTTCTTTGTTAAAAGTGAACTGATCATAGTCTTTTAAAAAATATCTTTATTAAAAACAGATTATAGGAAAGAAACCGTATTTCCAACACTAATTCCATACCATATTAAAATACCGTCCAACTTTATTTTCTACCCAGTAACAGACAATATTACAAACATGTCAAAAAGATTTCACAATACAACACATACTGTTCAAATCAAAGTGTCTATTAGTTAGAAATTAACATCGCCATATGAAATATTTGACCAGAGAAAACTAAAACCCTATTTTTCTCAAGCCTGTTTTCGGGAAAATTGACTTATAAAAACCCACAGATTTTGGCTTTCAGAGAGCTGAGATGCGACTGTTTCCTAGCGGAACACAAGAGAAGACATGACTACATAGCTCGTCCCCGCCACCCAGCGTGTACTAAAAGAAACATGTGTTGGCGACTTCAGACGACTCATCAACAATAACAACAAAGACGGTCAGTAAAACTTCGCTGACGATCATGTGTCGGCGACTTCAAACCAATCATCTCCAAAAAGCGACAACAAAGACGGTCAGTGAATCTTCGCTAACGATAAAAGACTTGAGAACCACAGCTTTTCTTTTTGTGGACAACTACTTGAAAGTCTTTTTTAAACTACAGGTTTTTCTGTGAACCAAAGACTTTTAAATCAAGTAAAGATTATTTTAATACCTTTTTGACTCCTTTGAATTAATATGCATATGTTTGTAAATACAAATGATTTATTTAACAAGCAATCTTATTTTAATTTTATTATTGTCTTGAATTCGGACGTTCGGCTTTTTACTATAACACAAGTTGAAAAACAGGATTTCCTGTATAAGGGAAATAATGAGTGGTTGACTCATTCAATCACGTCCTCTTGTCGGTTCCTGTTTCACAACGTCTGACCAAAATCTTGGATTCATAACGAATTCTGATTTTCGAAATAATATTTCAAGAATATGAATCGGAGAAGTGACGCGTATAACGCACAAGCAACATCGCGTCGCGTTTGTTCTCTTTTACAAGTACAAGGGTCATTCATGTTTGCTGGTGAATACGATAGATACAAAAGAGGTCACGGAGATAGGCACATGAACGCTTTCACTTTTGGTGGATATAAAACCGTATTTACACTTTCAGTATCGTCGGTTCACTACACGTCAGTTCGACATTACAAGCCGACATCATGCGACATGATATTTTTGACCTGAAAATGGCCGGAGCGTACAACGCCCGAAACGTTGTAATAAATATGACGACAAAGATGAGGACAATAGTCCGAATAATGTAAATAATATATATATATATATATATATATATATATATATATATATATATATATATATATGGCACGGTGGGTTGAGGAATCAAATTCCAGTCGAATCAATTACATTCACTTACGTGCTAATACTATTGGGAAAGGTATGAATCCACTTATTCCCCCTCCAGCTATGGGTAAATAGGAGGACGGACCGGGTTCTGTCGCTTTGGATGGCAACTGGTCTACCTCAGAAAGAAATGACAACCTACTGCGGGAAAAAATCTGCCTCGTCAGTCATGTATCGAAAGATACATGATCGCCTAAGCGATTAAGAGGTGGTTCCACGCTGCTTAAAACCTCTTGATCAGAGTCCGTGCTGTCGGATATAGTTTATCGTCTTACCCAGGACGCGTAATTTTTTGTGTATATATGAACCTATGAAAAAGACCAACGTATAAGGCAAACTTGAAGTAGAACGATTGCAGGACGGACACACTGCAGAAAGCCGACATCATGCGACATGATTTTGGCAAAGCTTAGTTGTAGATTATTTATATTGGAGTAAAGAAGCCTAAAATCGTAAGAGAGACTTTGGACAGAATCATGTTACATGTGGGAAACTTAAGAGAGAAATTCATAAGGAAATGTTGCTACATAACATCATTCACCGTGTCTTGAATACGATCGCGCCATCTTAAGTATGGCAGACCTAAAAAAAAAAATTACCAAAACTGAAAGAGATGTCATTCAATACACGTTTTTCGCCATTTCAACTTTCAGGATTTAAAAAAAAAAATGTTTCTGAACTGGTGGACTACAATGACATTTGAGAGTTCGACAAATTATTAATAGTATTGTCTTCTTCCATCTTTCCATGCAATCAAAATGGAATAGTCCATTATTTACGAGGTACTTGCAGGGCGTAACGATCGTGGGAATTGACGAATTGACGAACAACCACAATTATAATAGGATCCTCAAAATGTCCGACTACACATTACAGGATGAATTTTTAAAAACCTCGTTTGTCATAGGAGTCCATAAAAAATTCGTTTAGCCATACGCATATCAGGAGAACAGATAACGATTTGAAATCGTTACAACATCAGGATATTTAGATGGTCAATAGACAGTAACTACTGCAAAAACCGTCTAACTTTACCACGCCTGCTCAAGATAATGAAGATTCTAACGGGATCAGGAAGCTGAAACACCCCTGCCCATATTTTTGGATGGAACAAGCGATAGCACTGTTCGAAATCGAGTCGCAGGTGTCATATGTGAATCTGTTCGCTAAGACCACAGTTGCCTCGCAACTAGTGAGGATTAGTCTCGTACATGAATGCAGTGAGCTCAAAGTGAAAACGAACTCAAGTGTCTATATTTGTATGCAAAACTGGCAAGCGGTCACCTGTCTGTGATGTAGTATGTCTGCTTGCTTGCGTGCATCTTTTGAATAAGAGTGTTCACCGAAATAGTAACCAGCTAATATTAATTACAGACAAGAAAAAACGACCCAACGAAAAGCCAAACACTGCGCTTTGAAATCGTTAATCAGGTTAAGCGGATTTCTAATTGAATGGATCGGCATTTTTTATGGATTATGCGCAATAACGTGGATATGCTGTGTAGCGAAATGATTATCAAAACAGAAAACGGCATCGGTAAGACGAGTTCGAATTTTATATTCGCTTAGCCCACATATGATGGGTTTGCATTCTGTATATAATGAGAGTAAGGTAAAATAACTATGATAAATAGAGTCGGCCACATCACGATGGTTGACAAAAAAAGATAGCGTTTGAATCAGTATTTAAGAAAACCATTCACTCGTGACTATCTCTCCAAGAGGCACCGTGATGAAGTGGTGGAAGCGCCAGAAAAACGGAACCGGTACTAATTCCGGTTGTGATAATATGAACGCCCACGCTCCTGTTTTATTTCCAGCAGATCTGGTCTTCTAAACTGAATCCACTTTGATTGAAGGGGAAGGGGAAAATAAAGGAGTGGATGAGAGTTTTTTGGAGACCAAGCGATAATAAACCGGACATTGATTAATTCCGAATACTGTTTTATTAGAAGTCATGATTGGGAACGGAGAGTCGGTTCTGGTCCAACCCTATCAGGAGACAGATTTGTCCGACTTGTGGTTCCAATGTCACCCGCTCGTATTGTCAGCCACACATCGGGATAAAGCCTAAAAACCCGTATCTATGGTCAGGCTCAAAACGTATACCTCCGCATCATTGTCCTCTAGCCTGTATTGGTTAAATGACCCAACATTCGGCCTCGATCCCTCTACAGTATCAACAGTCCTCGATTGTTTAATATTGTCAAGGAAATATCACACCACCAAATACATGTAAGGAAATATCACACCACCAAATACATTACTGTAGATAATTCTAATAAAAACAGATCAGCGGAAATCCGCATTGTATATTTGTCATATGAATATATCCTGAATTTTTTTTACCAACATCTGTTGTTTATGATTATTTACATTCGAACTAATGTCCTCATTCTTGTTATTATTATTATATTAAATATTAATATTAAATATATTATATATAAATATATATTTATATGTTGAACAATAAAAAATATAAAAAAATTAAAATCTTCAGACACACTGGGTTGTATGTTAATATTCCTTCATTTTTATTATTATTTCATTTAGATTCCTCGACTAGTTTCGGCCAACATGGCCATCATCAGAAGAAAAATAATTTTCTGCTTGCTTGTAGTAGTGAACTACAGAAATTAATGTCTTGATGGAGAAAATGAGCTTTTGTCAGTAGTTTTCATTTGTTTTTTTATTTTTTTTAACATGAATTTTGGTCAGTCCTTGTGTTGGCCAAACAGTCTCTTTTAAGTTGTTATTTGAGATAAGAGCTGGATGGATTCATGCTGCTCTGTAAATATATATGTGTGTGTGTGTGTGACAGAGAAGAGAGTCGGGGGAAACACACACACACACACACACACATACACGTATATCTTTTTTATTGAAATTGGAGTGGGTCTGAGTAGCGAAATTAGATCAGAGCATTTTTGTTTACTAATGGGAAATCTGATCTAGGAAAGGAGTTGTGCCCATTTGGAAATAGTCGAAATCATTTTTATCGGCTAAAATTATAAATAGAACTTAGTAAGCTATGAGGATCTTTGGAATTCACATGATTTTGGTTGAAAGTAGCCAGAACCCGTGATAATCGCGTGCGAAGTAGTAGGGCCAAGGGTCGATTATGACAGCCAGGTTTATCTATATAAACGCGTAGTTATGCTGAAAAAAGTGGTAGTTTTTGGCACGTCTGTCTTCGAGTGCAGTCGAGCAGGGTGGAGATATGTCGGAAATTGAAAGTGAGCAGAGTTGAATTGAAGGCTCGAAGAAGTACGAAAGTGACGTCAGAGATTGGAACAAAACGCCCGCTAACATGTGCTGTTGATATAAAAACGAAGAAGCGAATTACTCCTCCAACATCTAAGACTACTACTGCATTCTAAATTTCTTAGCACAGACTCTCCAACCGTGTCTACATCTTCAGTCGCCGGTGAATGTATGAACATCACTTCTGCTTTCTGGATCAAACCAAACACAAAGTGGGCAGGAAGCAGGATTAAACCAGTGGACCGGTCGAATGATCTACGGGTGCTCAGGGGACCTACGGCAACTCCCTTAAGTTCGGTTAAGACCGAGTAGACACCTCAACCCAGAGAGTAAGACGTTGGAGGTTGAGGGGCTGGAGCGAAAGTGTTTATATATATATATATATATATATATATATATATATATATATATATATATATATATATATATATATATTATCTCTATCTACAAAAGACAGGATGTGTGTGTGTGTAACGAATGCACGGCCGCAATTTTCGCCAGATTTGCACCAAAATTTACATGCACATGCTCCAAGTTAGATATAAGGCCAAGACCGACATTGCATTTCCCAACTCCCATCGATAGTGGAAATAATCGATTTTTTCATGCTTATACGGTAGTTTTCATGTAGTTTGCGGCTATTTTCTACTGGCCAGAGTGAGAACCTATAGCTGGCTGCCACGGATAGGCAGGAAGATTCTATTGGCCAGCGTGAGAGCCAACAGCTGACTGACACGAATGTTAACTAGCATGCTAGCATATAAAAAAAATCGATAGCTGCATTCGTCACAAGTGGGAAAAATTTAAATCTGCATGGCACTTTACCCCAATTGGCTCATTCGCTTGCTTAAACTCAACGTTGATTCTGATTCCGCAGAATTGGGTTGGGTGTGAAAAAGTATTTGTTGTTAACATTCTTTTTTCATTCGTTTTTTCCAGTTACGAGTCCTTTTTTAAAGCTGATCGTTTTGTGTTCATTTTGTTTAGTTCTTTTTTCGTAACAGATTTAATGTTTAGTATAGAGCTTAGAAAAAATTCGCAGTGTGAGATAGGCAAGAAGTAAGGCATGTAGCAACATCAGCACGGCAAAGGGCACTCCTTTAAAGGCAAGGGAGGGCAAAAATATTTTAAGTCAAGTGATAGCGATTGTTGTATGAGTCGTACGAATTTTGAATCAAGCACGGGCAACGCTGGACCATGCTGCTAGTATATATATATCTATAATATATATATACTAATATATATTATATATTATATACTAATATATATTATATATATACTAATATATATTATATTATATACTAATATATATTATATATTTATATTATATATATATATATATATATATATATATATATATATATATATATATATATATATATATATATATATATTATTATTATATTTATTATATATTATTATATATATTATATTATTATTTGTTATTATTATTATTATTTCGTTTCTTGCACCTTCCGGCCTTCATCAGGTGCTTGTCAATCCAGACAACCCACAGGGAATCCAAAATTTCCTGGAGGTTACCTGGATCGACTGCTATCAATCACGAAAAATGTTTAATATCTAAAAAAACAACTGAAAAAAAATAGGCTTATCGACTTATTTAAAGCCAGAAAATATTTTCAGTTTGTAAGGGTATTTGTGCGTACGTGCATATAACGAACCAATTTCCAATTCCGAGCCCTTATTCATTACACCATCCGCACATCCGAACTTATCGCACCTGATATTCTCAAGCGTACGTATCTATATATCTATTATGGACTTGCATATATATAATTTTTTCATATAGACAAAAACAATTTACTCACTAGAAAGATGCAGAGTTATGGATTTAAAAGTTTAGCAAGATTGTAATGTTAGATCTTTAATATGCCTACAAAAAACAGTGGTTTCATATCTTTGATTTAATAATTGTGTGTTGTTCAAAGGTTCAATAAATTAAATTCATGGCCATATATATCAGGCATAACGGCAAAATTGTCCAAATCGTGTAACAGCCCAACTATCCATTCCGAAAAATCAATTAATATTAAATTAATATCTACCCCCCCCCAAAAAAAAACTGAAAACAAATAGGCTTATTGATCTATTTAAAGCCAGAAAATATTTTTAGATTGTAAGAGTATTTGTGCGTAAGTGAATGTAACGAACCAATTTCTAGTTCCAAGCCATTATCCATTACACTATCCGAACATCTGAATTTACCGCATCTGGTATACTCAAGCATACCTATCTATGGACTAATATACAGTGCTGTTCGATAAAAGTGACTACCTTATCCTTTGAATTTAGCTTAATTTTCGTTTCATCGAAGAAGAGAACATTCTTTCAGTCTTCTACGGTGAATTTTTTGTAATAGTGAGCCCATTCAAGTCTCTTGGCTTTGCTTATTAGCGGCTTAAACTTTCGTGTACAAGATTTGTAGCCTTGTTCTAACAGCCACAGACGGATTGTTGAAGAGGCAAGACTAACACCTTGCTCTGGCTGCAATTTCTTGGCTAGTTATAGTCTTATTCTTCGCAACTTCTCTCTTGATTACCCTGCTAGTTCTATCATCAATTTTTTTCTTTCGTCCCCTTCTTTCCTTCATTGGAGCAGGAGTGGCATCATTATGTGCCCTAAGCACTCGAGAAACAGTTGATTGCGAAGTTATAGCAATTTCTGCAATTTCTCTCGTAGACTTGCCTGCTTTTGAGAGGGCAATAATAGATGCCTTAAGTGGTTCTGATGCGTGTTTGTAACCTTTCATCTGGTTAGTGACTTGAGTGGCAATTTCAAGCTGTTTTTATACTGTATGAGGCTTTCTGGAATATTCTGGAATACTCTAGATTTAATTTTAGCTGTTCTAGAATTCTCTAAAATATTGTTATGAGTGAATTGTAAAATAGTTTTCAATATTTTGTCAAAAGCTCTTTAAATAGAAAGTTAGAAGGTTAGAGAGAGCGAAGATCATCTTGAATTATTTGGAAAATGATCCTGGAATAATATATATATATATATATATATATATATATATATATATAACTTTAATTCAATCCTTAATGAGCTTCCGATCCTTAGCTGTGATTAATTAATGATGTACATGTCATTTTCGTTTATGATCGATTTCATCACGATACTTCTGTGAAGCTTTGAGAGTAATTATATATTCTTATTGCTCAAACTAGAATTCAATAGTGCTATAAAAACCTTGGAGAATTCCAGTGAGTTATCTTTAATCATTTCTAAGATACAACGTTTCAAACCTTAATCTTACAATTGGATGATTTTGCTGTTACACAATATGGACAATTTTGCTGTTACATCCGGTATATATGTTGGCTTTGAAAAGGAGAATTTCTTTTAACCCCGCGTAGTCCCCCCAGATTTCCGAAAATGGATAGTGCTCTCGCGTCTGCCTCCCACGAGAACTGAGCTAACATGCCACACCGCGTGCTACCCGCCCCCACTGAGTCAGGAAAGTAGTTGGAGAGAACAACAGAAACACGTTACCAAATAGGAATTACGAGTACTTTTAAAATGGGGTAACAAACCATGTGACTACACAGGATTAAGGAAGGTAATATTAAAAAAAATGAATGTGTATATCTATGTATATCAATATAAGTTATTATATTGTTTACTTACGTGACATTACAGTTTTTGTTCATATTCTTTTCATTGCAAGAGACGCTCCCAGAACGTGAGAGATTACTTTCCATTTGCTTTGCCAAGCTGCTAAGTGGCGCTGTTAAACAGCTATTATAACAGAACACTTCCTATTTCTTCCACCTTTCTTTTCAGCTATTTTTGCATGCATACAAGTATATTTCATTACTTGTTAATAATTTATTAGCCATGTATAAAACATGAAAATATTGCCTCATGATGATTTTGTTTAGCGACATATCAACATCTCTATGGTTTATTTAAGGTCGAAATCTAAATATTTTAAACAATTTTATAGCTTCAAATAAATATATTTTGAACTCAATTACATGCCTTCAACTGCAAATAGAATGTTTTGTTTTTGCTATAAAATGTCTTGTTCCTAATTCTCCTATAAATATGTGTTGTTGGTAATTTTCTTTATATAAAAATGTATTTTTATACTTTCATAGTGTTTTGTTTGGGGATTCGGTATTTGCCCATAGCTGGGACCCTAACAGGGGCTACCACCCGGTTCACGGTGAATCTGAGAAAACGGCAATTAAGAGGTGGTTCCATGTTCTTCAAACTCTCCAATCTCCCGATCAGAGGATTGGTGCCAGATGTATTTTATCGTCTTACCCGGGTCTGATAGAGACGTAGAGATGGATATAAATAGGGAAGAAAAACAGTTAATGGGAAAAAAGAAAGGAATTTGAAAAAGAAGAACGAACGAACTGCATAAGAGAAAATAAAATAAAAACAGAATGAATAAAGTTTGAGCCCAAAGTGCCCAATTTGGAGAAAGTGGTATCAAAAAGGAAACTAATACTTAACACCAGGAAGAGACAGTTGAGGTTTACCGAGCATATAATGAGGAAGGAGGGCTTGGAAAACCTGATACTCACGGGACAGATAGAGGACAAGGGAGACTGAGGAGGACATTGCATAGCATACTTAATGAGCTTGAGTAAATGGATAGCAGAACAGCGCTTAGGAGAAATGACAGAAAGACGGTTTCGACCATTGTACTCTCTGGCCTTCTTCAGGTGACTCGATTTTCTAAACGAACCCTTTATTCCATCCAAAGGGGTACATTGTTCTAGTTCCATGTGCCAGGGCTCTCCCTGATATCTCAATATCAGTTATCTCCTTTTTTTAAAAGGGTTCGAATCGAAATTCCAATCACCTGAAGAGGGTCGGAGTATACAACGATCGAAACTTCATGGATATGTCAACAAACATGAAGACAACATCCCGAACAATGTAAATAGTGTAAATAATTACAATATCTCATCTTAGAAATATAGACAGGTATAGAAAGACAAAGTTTATTCAGGAGCTACAAGGGACAGGAAGTTGTAGATTCCATGATCGCGTTACGTCCTGAGGGGACACGGCACATGAAGAAGAAGGAAAGTAACTGAAATGAACAGCGCCCCCACCAAAAAATAAAGAAAGAAAGAAAGAAAAGAAAGAAAAGAAAAGAAAAAACGTATAGCAAAAAGGAATCAAGGAAATATGACATGAAATAAATGAGGATTAGATCAATATCTAATAAAAAAAAATAAATAGAAAAGGCTGATTGAAAGGAGGAAAAAGATTTTTAAAAAAAATAATCACAAGAGAGAGAAAGAAATGACTGAAAAAAAAATAAATGCGTCTACTTTGCATCGCTTGGTAATTGCATACTTTTATATTTAGCTTTAATCATTATTCAAGCTCTTGTCCAAACCGTTCTACAGACGTAGATATGTCGCTGTGTCCATGTATGCTGAAATCTTCTTATGTCAGTTGTATGCGCGTGCATGCGTAAATGCCTTTGTTCGTGGAGCGTTTGTGCGCAAATCTGCAGACATTCACTTGCGTGTCTGTCGCCATGTTTATCTGTTCCTCAAGTGGGTGCACATTTGCGCATGCCTGCACTCTGACATGTGCACGCATCTGTGTGCGGCCGTGCATGGCTCGGTTCATTAAGTTACAATTCCCTTGAGATGTACACCACTCCCAAGCTTGCTTTCTTTTTGACCCAACACACTTTCGGCTACCAATTTCTTTGTAATTTCATTTTATTCTCTCTTATCGCATTTCTTTCCTTATGTTCCAGTGATTTAAGTTTCCTTTCTTTGCATCTGACACATTCAGTTTCTTTCTGCCATATTCTCTCGCTTTCCACGTTCCTCTTCTCTTTGTAAATATTCTTCCTTTTCTCCTTTTTACACATTCCCTTTGTCTCTTTTTCTACTTTCAGTTTCTTTCTAACATATTCCCTTTCCTCCTTCCTTTTATTTTTCTTGCTTTTCTACCATATTCTCTTTCCCCTTCTTCTTTTCTTTTTCTTCTTCTTTTCTTCTTTCAGTTTCTTTCTACCATATTCTCTTTGCCCACTCCTTTTCTCATCCTTCTTTCCGACATATTCATTTCTTTTTTTTCCCCACCCTACGTCCATTCTGTTTTCTCTTCACCTTTCCAGACATTCTTATCTTTGTTTTTGTTTATTTCGTCTTTGTTTCTTTTTCTTCCTTCTTCATAAGTTTCAGTCTCTCGATTTCAATTTCCTCATTTTTCCTTCCCCTTTCTTCGAAAAAAAAAAGGTCCCTTTTTCGTTCATTTATCTTACCTTAATGGCTTTCTGCTCTCATAACGCCCACTTCCCGGCCTGCCCAATATTAATAGCGACATCTTCCTTTTACATCGTAAGCACAAGGACATCATGTTCCGTGGACATGTCATTCATGATTACCCTTTCTCTTTTCAATGGTGCACAATCACGTGTTTATGCATCGAACATTCAAAATCTTTCCTTCAATATACAACAATCCTATTTTTATTTATTTATGGGGCCGTACATCAGCATTCGGGGTTCCAGAAAAAAGGTTTTTTTTAGTTGAAGCTCACACCATTGATCATGATATGAAGTTTTCTCTGTAAGAAAGTCTCGTGGTTATATGTATTTGACGAAAAAATTAAGATCTTAGTTTTTAGTTGTATTCCTTTTGCATAAATCCTTCTAAAGGTAAATTAAAATAGTATTATTTTTATTGAAAATGCACACATAAACTATAATATTTAGATTTCAAAACTGAGCACCCCCTCCCCTCGAGGGCAGTTGAAAAATCCAGGGTCGGGAAAGTAAAAGGGGCGTTTAAATAAAAGAGTGTAATGGGACGCCAAGGTGACATAAGAACTACATCATTTTTCCTGTAATTTCCGACATTTCTTATATAACAAAATCTAATCACTTACATTTAGGAACACATTTGCTATATATATATATATATATATATATATATATATATATATATGTACATGTACACACACACACGAGCATGCAATATCGGAGGTTGGATGTGCAGACTATATCAGGAAGAGAAACTGACCATAATGGCGTATCCTGATCGAGCCAAGCTACTTAATGAGAGATCAAAAGTAATGGCAGCCTTCAAACACGCAAAGAGATTTCTATTGATCAATGATGATCCCGGATAGGGAGTATTTGCAAAAGTCAAGGGGATGATGATGATTCAGCTTTTGCCTATCTCTTTTTCTTTCGCTCCCCCTCCCTTCAAATTGTGGAGAGCCACGATCGCCCATATTCTGCAGGGACACACCACAGAAGAATATCCTACACTATTTCAAAGAAAAAGGTTAGGAAGGAAACCTCCATCAATAATGGAAAGAGCAATAATAGCTACTGTATTTTCCTGAAAAACTATTTTAAGAGAAAGATTTGATAAATAGGATGAATAACGCTGTTGATAATAGCACTGGCTGCTCGGTTAATGACTGCTAAATGTTTCCGCCTTAGTAAACAAATAATATTACCATTAACGATGAGGAGAGTAGACATACTTTGGTCCCAGTCTGATGTCCAGAGAGAGAGAGAGAGAGAGAGAGAGAGAGAGAGAGAGAAGAAAAACGTAACTTGTGTAGCACAGGCTTCTTCGCCAATGAATGTCGAATATTTCCTTATGAGGAAACGGCTAATGTTACCATTAGAGACGAGGAGAACATGTTATACTTTGATTCCAGCCCGATGGATAGGAAGTGAAGAAAAGCGTAACTCGTGTCATACTGGTTTCTCGATCAATGAATGCCGAATGTTTCCTTATAAGGAAACGCATAATACAATTACTATATATCCAGCTGATGATTTTTTTCTTAGCGGTATAAACAACTTATTCTTAGTTGTCTGTTAGAAGCTGGGAACGTTTTTTTTTTTTTTAGAAAATTTTGTACCGCTCGAGCTTATTAGCCACCGCCCATTTATTAATTTCACACCTTTTGACATTTTTAATCATTTTCTGACAATGCCTTCTCTCAAGGTCATTGTTTATTGCATATTGAGAAAAATTCTAACATTCCCCTTTATTAAGACCCGCCTTTGTATTAGGCATCTTAGACCACTCCAGTTTACTGACTGCGGCAACAATGAGCTGAATAAACCTTAATACACTTCTAAGATTACTCTAATATTGTACAAAACAGGACATTGAGAGTTTTTTTTCTTCTATTAACCTTATGATATAACGTAGTTACAAAAAAAGTGAAAGCGACATATTTGTAGGTAATCAATGTTCGATAAACAAATCCACATTGTTATTTGTGTTAATCTATCGAGAAAAATCTCTCGCGGTTTGCGCTATTTTCAGTGCTCGACAACTCTGGTCAGCTTTAGTCTCCCCCTCTCCTCTTTTTTTTTTCAAACATTCAGATTTTTAACATCTTCTCTAAACGAATTTTGTTAATTGAATATCCCCACTCCAAACCCAGGAGGGGCATCTCATAGCTGACATTTAGTTTCAAGCCGTCATTCCACCTATGCTAGTAGAGATCACATTGCCAGCCGTTTGCTGGTCACAACAAAAGAATTAACGTAAGTGAGCGTAGAAAGTGCGATGAAACAGTGAACTGGACTCAAAACGCCAAAGTTCTGACAGATGGGCTTGGAACTGTCAAAATAAATTTGACGATAAGATATTTAAAGAACAGGTTATCTTCTTTAACTCTCTTAAAAAGATAAAGCATTTCTTTCCCTGCGACTGTATTAGGGATGGCGCAACGCGAGGGTAGATGTTTAAGTGATAAAACTTTTGGAGATATTTAAATGGCCAATCGATGGAGGAACGATACTGAGGTGATTTAACACTTTCTTCTGCCATTTGGTGCTGGATGCAGTTTATCGTCATACCCAGAATGGTTTTTGGTATGGATGGATTATTAGTTCTGTCGACGTGTAGCCAAGAAAGCCTAAGACATTGCATGCTGTGTATTATTATTAGTTGTTTTTTTGTTCAATGAAACATTAGGTTTTCTTGTGACCAAAAAGAGCCTCCAGAGGGGAAACGAGACACGTCCCATCTATAAGGTGATTAAAAAGAGAAAATTCGCACCGTTTTATTTATACATTGCTTTGGCAACACTAGTGATCGTTAGCAGATACTCTTTGGTAGGTAAGTAGGGTAATCCCTCAGGTTAAAATGCACGGATATTATTTTAAGCTGAGACAAAGAGTCTTTACAGATAGTGGTCTTCTATCAAGCATACAAATATTGGATCAGATATGACATATAACTCAACTCCTGTCATCTTGTATGTGACCCTTGAATGATTTTTAAAATCTTGTTCATTTCGTCGAACATCAGCAGAATGAAGAAACATTGCCTTTTAGTGTAATATGGAGGTAAACTTAAGTGAAGAATTTGCAGAGGAAAGGGAGATTTAAATTTGATATTCATTCGAGATCGAGATATGACAGTGATAAAAATATTAATATTCAGGCAAAAGGATGAATTGTGTTGCTCATTTCAAGGTTTTAAGGAAGAGTTACAACCCCGGCTTATTTTTCGCCCCCATCTCTACTAATTCATTTTTCAGTTTGTTGGTTTGAAGAACACACGACCTCCAGCCATCTGGGAACGCCTACGATTATTGAGTGATTGGCAGTTCGCTTTTACAGCCTGCACTGACCTTAATAGGTTCATTGATTCCATGCGAACAAGGCCATAAAGCAAATCCTGAAAGGAGAGAGAAGGATAGGAGGGGCAATGGAGAAAACAGAATGAAGTGCCAATGAAGAAGGAGGAAGGAAGGACAGAGAAAAGTAAAAGGAGAGAAGAGGAGGAGAAGGGTATGAAGACGAGAAGGAAGGATAGAATAGGAGATGAAACGGTGAGAGAGAAGATACAATAGTGCGGGGAGAAGCAGCAGCAACGAGGGAAAGAGAGAGAGAAAAGATGCAAGTGGGGGAGGGAAAGAGAGAAAAGATGCAAGTGGGGGAGGGAAAGAGAGAAAAGATGCAAGTGGGGGAGGGAAAGAGAGAAAAGATGCAAGTGGGGGAGGGAAAGAGAGAAAAGATGCAACTGGGAGAGGGAAAGAGAAAAAGATGCAAGTGGGGGAGGGAAAGAGAAAAAGATGCAAGTGGGGGAGGGAAAGAGAAAAAAGATGCAAGTGGGTGAGGGAAAGAGAAAAAGATGCAAGTGGGGGAGGGAAAGAGAGAAAAGATGCAAGTGGGGGAGGGAAAGAGAGAAAAGATGCAAGTGGGAGAGGGAAAGAGAAAAAAGATGCAAGTGGGGGAGGGAAAGAGAAAAAAGATGCAAGTGGGGGAGGGAAAGAGAAAAAGATGCAAGTGGGGGAGGGAAAGAGAAAAAAGATGCAAGTTTGGGAGGGAAAGAGAGAAAAGATGCAAGTGGGGGAATGGAGGAGAGAGAGAAGATGCAACTGTGAGAGAGAGAGAGAAAGAAAGTAGGGGTCAGCGTAGAAGAAAAAGAAGACAAAGAGCAGGGGAAAAAACAGAAGACGAGAGAAAGGTAGTAGCAACAGAAGAAAGAAAGAATGAAACAACAAAAAACGAATAAAAGAAGACCAGAAAGTAGAAAAGAAAGACTGAAAAGAGGAGAAAAAAATAATAAGAGTAGAAAGGAAAGAAGTCAGAAAACATAAAGAGAAAAGAGAGAGAGAGAAAGAGAAGGCGGAAATGTTACGCGCTTTATAACATGAAACTATTGATATATGCACAAGTTTATATACGAGGGTCATTCAGAAGTGATGGCCGCTTTTCATAGAATAAATTTCAAAGTAGAAGACCATAAGACCTATAAATATGAATGCAAAATCTGACGATTTCAAATCCATTCTTCAATCTTTCTTCTCAAAGGTGGTATTTCACCTTTAAATGAGGTCATGTCTACTCGTCTTAGCCGAATTCTTATCTATGTGTGTTGTTTCTGAAGTATATCTACTCAGGTGGTATCTCTGTTTTCAAGAAAGCGATACAGGACGAAAGTAAAATAGAAGACGGGCTGAAATTTTATAAAATATTTATTGTATAAAATAGAAATAAATTTTGGCTGAAAAAAAAAAAACAAAAAACGAACACCTTTCGTTAACAGCCTGAGACCGAGTGTTTATATTTCTGACAGGCCGAATGCAGAGGAGTGATTTTCATCAGGTTTCGATGACCGTAGGCATTATGTGGAGGAAGAGAGTTTCTGTTTGAAAATATAGGTTTCTAAACGTACCCGTTAGCTGCTACACATCTTTTCTACAACTGTGGGTGAATAGGTTGTTTTTCTTATGCACGTCAGCGGTCACCAAAAATGTTGTGGGAAATTCACTTACAACATAGCAGCAGTTATTAGCTTCGTGCGTACTTGAGAGAAAATAAAACGTGCAGAAATAACAGAAAAAAAAACATGGTAAATTTTATGTTACTTTCATACAATTTATTTATATTTATCATGTGTGTATTTATTAGGTTACAATTGTTTTATGGTGACTGTAATAAAAGGGAAAATTTACTCCGTCTTATTAGAAGCCATATAACAGAAGTTGGACATGTGTTGTCCGTTCCCAGGTTCGTGCTGAAGAGATTAGTTTTCGGCGTCTTTTGGCGGAATGTCCGTATTTCCGGCAGGAACAGTTTCTGTTGCATGCTAGGAGTATTTTTAATATTTTAATTTATTTTATACATTTTTGTTATTGTGTTTTTTTGTGTGTGTGTTGTTTTTTTTTTTTTTTTTTTATTATTATTATTATTATTATTATTATTATTATTATTATTATTATTATTATAATAATAATAATAATAATAATAATAATAATAATAATAATAATTAGTAGTAGTAGTAGTAGTAGTAGTAGTAGTAGTAGTAGTAGTATCGGAACCGAAACCCACTATACCTCTTATTCATCACCAGTAGAGGACCGTTGTTCTCTGAGTGCCTCCTTCGTAAGTCTCCTAAAAGCTCTGAGACAACGAATATCAATTACTTTTAAATGGAGTCTGTCTGCCTTCTGAGAACCTATTTTGTACAGACCTTTGAATAGCAAAGAGAATTTACTAAACTTCGGGCACAACCATAGCTCACCAGAAGGCTTTCGCATATTTTGCAAAAATGTTTTTTTTCTTTCAGCTGTAATAAGAGCAACAGCCTGTTTGGGCTAAGAAATTCACAACAGAAGCTGGTTTGTCACTGCAGGCCTGTCACTAAGGTCTCTTGGATTGACTCTACTGACCCATCTATGACAGTTGATTCCTTCATACGTGCGTCCAGTGAGGCAGCCAAAGAGGATTATGGGTAGGAAAAGAAAGTTGACACTATATTTTTTTCCTTCCAATCACTATGGCTTTAACAAACCCCTTGGATATTCTGACTAATACTTTTAACATTAAATTAGAACAGACATTACTTTTGAACCAAACCTCATATACTATAGAAAATGGTTGCAATATTTAAGTAATTTTGTAGTTGCATTGCGTACATATGTATGTGTAATCAGAAATTGTATTTTAAATATTTAAAATTAAAAAAAAAACGATTATAAATAAAAAAGCATTCCATCAGCGAACTGTTCTCACACTAGTGTCGGGGAATATCTGCCGTAATTATAAGTTAATATCTCATTAATAAGTAGCGGAGATCAGGCTGCTTGACCGATCTCTACGTCACTTTGTTGTTTACATAAAAGAAATGAGGTTATAGTAATTAATATTAATATTATTAAATGGAAACCAACAAAGGAATTATAAATGACTGTCAGGCCAACTGAGATAAGTGAGTATAAGGGGACACGACTCTTTTGCTTAAAAGAGGTACGACACATCTCAAACATAGATGACATTGATAATAAGTGTTAAAGCTTTATATTTTTATTACTTTATAGGTGTTTTCAATGTAGTTTCAACGTTTTGCCCAAGTGATTGTCCTCTCTTCTGTCATCGATTCTGGCATGCGTACTTTAAGCAAGTTTAGTCATTCCTTATCTAGTCTAATAAGTATTTACTGAAGGACGGAAACTGCGAAAGGTCCAATTCTAGAGAATAAAATTAAAGTGCTTGCATGTATTGATGTAAACATTATATTTCAACGGTGGGTTTTTTTCTCTTTGCCGTATAGTGTGTATTCTTGTAGGTGAGAGCAAAGGAAAAAAGTTTTAAAAAATGAGAAAATAGTTACTGATTTTGGCGATTGTAAAAATGTGTTTGTAACAATTTATAAGAAGCGATCTTAGCTAGATGTGAATCGACTGGGATAGATGAATCGATTCGGCTAAATATCGACGCATTACTCAACGCCAATAGACAAACGTGTCCCATGATATCATAAGAACGGATATAAGTAGTTAGAACAGTTGGCTAAGAGATTGCTTTTTATTTCTTTTGTGTTGTGTTATTTGTGGAGGGAGCAGGATATTTTTAATATTAACCGATTAAAAGGAAATATATATTTCTCATAATAAAAATGAAAATTTTAGATTTGCGCATGCAGAAACATAAATAATGCAGTTACAAAATTACATAAATATTACAACCATTTTTTACTGGCGTAGACAGACGGAAAGGCGCAGATAGAAAAGTGTAGACAGACCGGCGCAGACAGACAGACAGATAGATAGACCGACCGGCGCAGACAGACAGACGGGCGCAGACAGACAGACAGACAGACCAGAGCAGACAGACAGACCAGAGCAGACAGACAGACCGGCGCAGACAGACAGACAGACAGACAGACCGGCGCAGACAGAAAGGCGCAGACAGATAGAAAGGCGCAGACAGACCGACGCAGACAGATAGAAAGCCGCAGACAGACCGGCGCAGACAGACAGACAGACAGACCGACGCAGACAGACAGACAGACCGACGCAGACAGACCGACGCAGACAGATAGAAAGCCGCAGACAGATAGAAAGCCGCAGACAGACCGGCGCAGACAGATAGAAAGGCGCAGATAGACAGACCGACGCAGACAGATAGAAAGGCGCAGACAGACCGGCGCAGACAGATAGAAAGTCACAGATAGACCGGCGCAGACAGATAGAAAGGCGCAGACAGACAGAGAGAAAGGTGCAGACAGACAGAAATGTACAGATAAGCAGAAAGGTACGGAAATATGTGAGAATATAAAAGGATCCATAGACATTAATATTGATTTTGAATCCTAGAATTGAAAGAAAACAAAATCAAGTCATGCATCGAGAGGAAGACAAGAGAAAAAAGAAAACAAGATCTAAAATTCTGAAACAACACCTCTAACCACGTAAAATTCCATACTTTGTACCAATTCCAACTTTTGTTATTAGCGCGACAAAGCTAAGGACACTTGCCCCAATTTTACAACAATCTCAGCTGATTGCAAATATCAATAGCTAATCCCAAAATTGAATTAAATACAATATTTAGTGAAGGCCAAGCCTCTTTGACATTTGAAGGCTTTAATGCCAAACAAATCCCCAGAAATTGCTACCCAGAATCTGTTTTACGACTATTGTTTTTTTTTGTGGGGGGGGTGACATTTTTTTTTTTTTTTGGCATCAAACTTCATGACAATTCACAATTACAAGCTAAGGGATATTATCCCAACGTTGTAAGTCCAAACACAAAAATAATGGATTTGGTTCTTTTTTTTCTGTTAAGTGAGATCATGAAATAGAAGTTGAAAAATATATTTAATAAGATAGTTGGTCTCTCTAAAAGCAGCAGTTACTTTTGTTTAGGTGAAACGCGAGCCGAAATTTGGGCCATAAAGTACTGTGTTGCTTCGAACGACTTTCAAAAAGCAAGGTTATTAGATAGAGAAATACAGATGCATACAGAGAGAGGGAGAGATGAGAATGGGGAGAGATTATGAGAGAGAGAGCAAGAGATGATATGGGAAGAGACAGAGACAGATTGGAATTAAGGCAGTGACACAGAGAGAGTGGAAGAGAGAGAGAGAGAGAGTGGAAGAGAGAGAGTAGAAGTGAGAGAGAGAGTGGAAGAGAGAGAGTAGAAGTGAGAGAGAGAGTGGAAGAGAGAGAGAGTGGAATAAAGGCAGAGAGAGAGAGTGGAATAAAAGCAGAGAGAGAGAGTGGAATAAAGGCAGAGAGAGAAAGAGTGGAATAGAGGCAGAGAGAGAGAGAGAGAGTGGAATAAAGAGAGAGAGTGGAATAGAGAGAGAAAGAGAGAGTGGAATAGAGATAGAGAGCGGGATTAGAGAGAGAGAGCGGGAACAGGCCGGGTCATAGAGAGAGAGAGAGCGCGGGAACAGGCCGGGTCATAGAGAGAGAGAGAGAGAGAGCGGGAACAGGGCGGGTCATAGAGAGAGAGAGAGAGAGCGGGAACAGGGCGGGTCATAGAGAGAGAGAGAGCGCGGGAACAGGCCGGGTCATAGAGAGAGAGAGAGAGAGCGGGAACAGGCCGGGTCATAGAGAGAGAGAGAGAGAGAGCGGGAACAGGCCGGGTCATAGAGAGAGAGAGAGAGCGGGAACAGGGCGGGTCAGAGAGAGAGAGAGAGAGCGGGAAGAGGCCGGGTCATAGAGAGAGAGAGAGAGCGGGAACAGGCCGGGTCATAGAGAGAGAGAGAGAGCGGGAACAGGCCGGGTCATAGAGACAGAGAGAGAGAGCGGGAACAGGCCGGGTCATAGAGAGAGAGAGAGAGCGGGAACAGGCCGGGTCATAGAGACAGAGAGAGAGAGCGGGAACAGGCCGGGTCATAGAGAGAGAGAGAGAGAGCGGGAACAGGCCGGGTCATAGAGAGAGAGAGAGAGAGAGAGAGAGCAGGAACAGGCCGCGTCATAGAGAGAGAGAGAGCGGGAACAGGCCGGGTCAGAAAGAGAGATAGAGAGAGAGGGAACAGGCCGCGTCATAGAGAGAGAGAGAGAGCGGGAACAGGCCGCGTCATAGAGAGAGAGAGAGAGCGGGAACAGGCCGGGTCATAGAGAGAGAGAGAGAGAGAGAGCCGGAACAGGCCGGGTCATAGAGAGAGAGAGAGGGAACAGGCCGGGTCATAGAGAGAGAGAGAGAGAGAGAGGGAACAGGCCGGGTCATAGAGAGGGAACAGGCCGGGTCATAGAGAGAGAGAGAGGGAGAGAGAGAGAGAGAGCGGGAACAGGCCGGGTCAGAGAGAGAGAGCGGGAACAGGCCGGGTCAGAGAGAGAGATAGAGAGAGAGGGAACAGGCCGGGTCATAGAGAGGGAGAGAGAGAGCGGGAACAAGCTGGGTCATAGAGAGAGAGAGAGAGAGAGAGAACAGGCCGGGTCAGAGAGAGAGAGAGATAGAGAGAGAGGGAACAGGCCGGGTCATAGAGAGGGAGAGAGAGAGCGGGAACAAGCCGGGTCATAGAGAGAGAGAGAGAGCGGGAACAGGCCGGGTCATAGAGAAAGGATAGGTAGATATAGGCCAGGACACAGGAGATACAGAGATGGGAATATCTTTCTCTCTCTCTCTCTCATATATATATATATATATATATATATATATATATATATATATATATATATATATATATATATATATATATATAAAAGAGAGAGAGAGAGAGAGAGAGACGGGCATTAGCCGTGATAAAGAGAGTGATGAGAATTGGCCGGAAAAACGAGAAAAATTGCAATAGGCCAGGACTGCTAAAGAAATTATCGATAGATAATTAACAGGCGGTTAGAGATGTAGATTGTTTTAGTCCCCAAGGACACGAGGCCCAGTGGATAAAAGCGTTCAAGTAATCCAGTGACTTAGCCAAAGATTTCTGAGTTCAATACCTGGCTACAGCAGAGGTGAACAAAAACTCTGAGAGTTGAGTTAAGGGGAAATAACTGATAGAGAGATATGCGGAAGGGCCATGGCTCGTGGAACTAGAACACACTATGGTCGAAATAAAGGATTCGATTCGAAATTCCAATCATCTGAAGAATGCCGGACCTTACAACGAGCGAAGCGCCGTGAATATGGCAACAAAGACGAGGACAACAGTCTGAATAATGGGAAATTAGCAAATTGTGAAATGAGAGTTGTCCTGAACGCCCACTCTTCTAGATCCTTCTGTACTAATGCAGATGTCCCCCAGGCCTCTATCCTTGGTCTTACTTTGTCTTGAGTTTTCATCAACGACCTTCGTGGTGACAACAGCTCTCAACTTAGTATCTTTTCTGATGACACAATTATTTACTCCTGTCTCGATACTATATCTGATCAGTTCGATAAGATCAAATTAGCGCCTGATCTCACAAAGGATCGACAACCTATTGTTAACTGGCGCAAGGAATGGCTTGTTAATTTTAACGCCTCTAAACTTAAATTGCTTTCTCTTAATCATCAGAGTGACGCCTTTTTGCTTTCCATTAACAAGACTGATGTTAACCTCCAGGAGAGGGACCCGTCTCATCTCTGGTTAAAATTATTGGCCAGGAAGTGGAAAGACTACATTGGATTTCTGTCTATATCTCTGAGATGAGGTATTATGATTACTTACATTGTTTACATCATTTGGACTGTTATCCTCATCTTAACTGTCATATTCACAACATTTCGTCCACCGGGGTAGATTGTTCTAGTCCCACGTGCCATGCCTCTTCCAGATTTCAGTTATTTTGGTTGACCACTGCTGTAGCCTGATATCGAACTCACAACTCTTTGATTCTAGTCATTGGATCTAACCAACGCCTTTCTCCACTGGGCCATGTATCCAGTGGACGAAATAAAGGGTTCGGTTCGAAATTAAAGGGATCTGAAGAAGGCTGGAGCGTACAACGGCCGAAACATTGTGAATATGACAATGAAGATAACAGTCCGAATAATATAAATACATTGAACCCATTATTAGGTCAGCTGCTAAGAAAGTTGGTTCATTTTGTCGTGCTAGACACTTTACTCTCCAGAATCTATCTTACATATCTATAAGTCTATCATTCGCCCATGCTTAGAATATTGCTGCCACAGTTAGGTGCTTCTGCCATTTATTTAGAGATTCTTGATAACATACCAAGGAGACTCAGCAATATTATTGGTCCTGACCTGGCGTCTCGGCTTCAGTAACTTTCCCACTGCTGTAAAGTTACCTGCCGGCGCCTTTTCTATTATTACTTTTATTGTAATAGTTCGGATGAGCTCTTCGCTACGGTACCTAGACGTGTTGAATTTAGGGGCAGAACTAGATTGGCAACAAGATCTTATCAATTTACAGAGTTGGCTAGATGTAACCGTAAGTTCTATGCTAACAGTTTTTTTTTTCTCGCACTTCTCGCTTGTGGAACTCTCTTCCGGCTCCATGCTTTCCGGCCAAGTCTGTTCTTCCAAAATTTAAATGCAATGTCAATCGTTATTTACTGTCTCTCTGATTACTCTTGTATGGTTCCTGCTCTTTCTTCATGTTTTCTGTTTTTCTAATTTTTTCACATCCAGTGACCCCTGGTGTCGTAGTGGCTTTACTGCCTTGCTTGGGGTGAATTTGAAAAAAAGAAAAGAAAAGGAGATATATCAAGAATGTCAAACCAAACCGGGACAGTAGCGCAACAAGTAACGGAAAGATCGACACAAAAATTTTCAAACCGCATAAGAACAGCTAATGATGCTATTCAAAAATTAAGCCCGATATGAAGAGATCGAAAAAAAAAATGTCCTTAAAAAAGTTTGCCGATCGCCTATGTAATGTCCAATCGCTTCCGTGACAGTGAAGAAAAACATGAAGAAAAGATTTGAAGCGATAGGTATGTGGATCTACAAAACTGTTGCCATATATGGTCTGCTGCCCCAGCTGTTCATCTTGATGTTCTCGACAAAATCCAAAGACCGATATGTAATGTGATCGGTCCTGACTTGGGGTCTCGACACCAGTCACTTTCTCACCGACGTAATATGGCTTCCTTCTGTCAATGCTAAAAAATATTTTCATAGCATCTGCTCTGACGAGCTGTTTTCACTGGTGCTCCGACTGCATGAATTTAAGCGTTGGCATCTCGGTCTCGCCCTTTTACAGTCAAAACTGTTAAATGTAACCGCTTCTTCTACTCCAACAGCTTCTTCTCTCGCACTTCCCGACAGTGGAACTCCCTTCCTCTTACTTGTTTTCCTCATAACTATAATCTTCAAAAATTTAAATGTCAATCGACATCTTCTGTTGCCTTGATACCCGTTCTTTTTATCCTCCTCTATACCCGGTCTTTTCCCTTACTTAGTATCTCTGTTGACCCTTGCGTACTAGTGGCGCTTCCGCATGGCTTGGGATGAAATGCTTAAAAAATAAATAAATAAATTGTAAGTCAAAGAGAAACTCTAAAATAAATGGCGGCGGACAACCACAATCACAACTGAATGTTACGGGATCCAGAAAATGTAGAAGAGAAGATGATTTATTCCGTGTGGCAAAGCGAGCACGTATATACCTGATGTGGAAAAATAAGTGAAGGATAGCATATATTTATGTATATATGCAATAATTGTGGCACATGGCCGAAGGGTAAGTGGGGAAAGGCTGGTCTTCGCTAACCGACCCTTTCATCTAATAAAATTTATCCATTTACCACAAGAACTCGTCCATCACCATTCAATCCTACATATACAACAATACCACATATTCACGGCGGGAAACCCACAAAAACACCCCATGA
The DNA here is from genome assembly GCA_964036315.1 of Acanthosepion esculentum. NCBI lineage: Eukaryota > Metazoa > Mollusca > Cephalopoda > Sepiida > Sepiidae > Acanthosepion > Acanthosepion esculentum. The sequence continues at coordinate 68,233,500 of OZ038498.1, read as the reverse complement.
AATAAAAATGTTTAATTATAAATATATATAAAAATTTCATAAATCATGAAATGAGGGGGGATGAACACAGAAAACTAACAAAAGATTGTAACAAAACAAACTAAAACAAAACGGATGTCAGTAAGACCCGTCCACCCCTCAAAATAATGAGTGGCCGCTGTATTCTGCCAATAGGTAGAATCAAGACGCACACTCGCTAATGGAGAGGAAAGGGTAAAAATAAATGACGGAAAGGGGAAAATCAAAGTCTGAGCCAGCCGAAATAAAATAAAAAATGGGGGAAAGAATAAACTGGGGAGGCTGGGAATCACGACATAGATCGTAACAAAAGAAAATTCTGGGAGCAAGCCGGGCAAACACTTATTCATATTAACTAGGAAAACAAATAGTGTCTAACTTAACCAGGAGGAGGGTCCACAGGAAAATGCCCCGTTGTGACCAAGAAGACTTAAAAAGGAACTCAAGAATAGCCTCTTTTATACGAACCCAGCTCGCTACATTCAACCACCTTTCACTGAAATCTGTCGATAACAAACGCTTTCTATCAGTTCTGATATTCACCTTTAGCTGATGCTGAAAAAAATCTAACCAGAGCTAGACAGCACAAGAGCGTCAAATTCGCAAACAAAGTATGTTTTCTCGATCGCAGCAGGGAATCACGAAGCAGGCGTGCAGCCTTATTCCGATACCTCAAACTCCTCACATTGAAACTAGCTACTTGAGAAACATTTTTTAAGTTTGGTTCCCCTATTAATAAGCTGGACGGAAATCTGCAGGCGCAAGGACACCGACAGATTGTCCTAGACTCCCTGTCCCCATTTGTGGTCATGCGACTATCCAGAACAATACCGCCGCTGTCCGTGTGATACGCGAGTTTTAGGGCCCTATATAAAGATGGATGTAAAATAACTGGGACCCTCCTGCCGCAAAAATTCTGCGATATTTTTTTTAAATCAGTTGTCCGCATCTCCACCAGTCTGATATCCGGAAAAGCATCTTTTGTCTCAGAGAGATGGTCCCATACTTTGAGATCCCTCCCTGTGTTGCGTATCCAGGTAATCACTCATGTAGCCATCGGAGAATTCCGAGGGTCTTCCACAGATTTCGCGTCTATGGAAAAATTTTTAAACAGTAGTGCTAAAAGTGCTCTTTTTTGGGGACGAGAGGTCCCGTTCCAGGGCCTGCCTCTCTACCTGACAGGGCTTTGTCCTCCTGGGATACTCTTTTTTTTCTTTTTCTTTTTTTTTTTTTGTAAGAGATATTGTGAGAGATATTGGAGGAGTGGTGCTGCTGGGAGGATTGTAATTGCTATCACAAGTGTGCTGGGAGTTGGTGGGTCGTAAGAAGTGGAGATAGCGGAGCTTTAAAAGGGGAACCAGAAGAGGCTCCTTGTGATGCATTATTTTTTGTTGGTGAAGCAGAGACGGATTGGGACTTTGGTTTCCCCATGGGCTTATCCGCCCTACTTAGTCCAGCTCGTTTTTCTTTCTTTGATTTTTTTCTCCTTTTGCTTCTTCGTCTTCCTCTCTGACTCTTTTCAAAAGATGAGGACCAAGGTGGCTGCATCTCTTCCATTTCCACCACTTCGCATTTCTGCTGTTCTTGTTGGAGGTCCTCCTGTCGCTCCTCATGTAGTCCCCCCTGTTGCTGTCTCTGTTGGCTCTCCTGCTCCAGTTAGGGCTTCTTTCTAACCTTTTGCTGTTGTGGCCGATCATTTTTTGATTCTTTTGACTCTGGCTGATGGGTAGGGGTTGCCACTTTTGTCCCTTTCTTAGCTATTTCCGTCCATTCTCCTGGCCTTTCACAACTTTTGAATTTGTCTGCACCCCTTCATTCCCTTTTTCCTAGAGTTTTGTGGCTGAGATTGTGCTTCCGGTTTCTTTCCCAGGTATGCTTTGGAGAGATGCTCCGCGGCTCCACAAGCCCAGCAGAGAAGTCGTTGCCCTTCTACAACTACATATATGTGACGACCCCCCACACACATCAACATATTCGGAATTACCATGAAATTTTTCCAGGTGACAGTTACCCAGATCTCCATGTCTCCCGTTGCTATCCCTGTTTTGCATTTGATAGATGAGACATCAGACAGCCCGACAAACTGGGCTAAGGAACATCCCAAGTTGTCCTCTGATATGACTACCAGTCAGAACATTTTTTTTTTTTTGCTTTGATCGATGAAGAGAATTGAGACAAGAAAAATGTGGTTTTACAGAAGGGTACTAAGAATATCATGGACTGAACATGTGAGCAATTACGAAGTTTTGGGGGGAATGGAAAGGACACATACTTAGAAAGAGAGTTGAAAATTCTATGTGACATAATGAGGAAAGAGGGCTTCAACAGTCTAACGCTGACATGACATTTTGGAGCTAAGAGGGGGGAGAGGAAACTAACGAACATACATACATACATACATAATGAGCATGTGCATATAGTTGGCAGAACTGCGATTAGGGGAGATAGTAAAAAAAAAAAAATAAACATTACTAAGAGCTATAAAATTCAGGAAGCCGTGGAGAATTGTGATAGCACACGTCCTGAAGAATAAATAACCGTGTGGGCTGAACAAGTATCAGCTCGTAAGAGAATCGACAGATAGAGGGGTGAGAGAACCAGTTAGGGGGGAGGGGCGTAAAAGTCACTGGAGGAGGAGATATTTTCAAAAGCCCTCTCTGTGTTATGCACACAGAAGGCATATTGCCAAAATTTCATTAAATCGCCATTATAGATCCTGTTTGCTTTTTTTTTTTTAAATTGTGTAAGCGGCATCGAAATAAACTGACTCTCGAAAGGCAAGTATTCTATCGAGAAAAAAATGCTAAATTGGCCACGCGAAATTAAGTTAGTATTCTTCTAGCGTTGCAATTCCTAAATTTTAAAAAACTTTATTTCAATGTTCGGAATATAATTTTAGCATTGTAGAAAACGTCAATTAGATACCTCCAATAATATAGACTGTTATTATATTTAAATGAAGCTTAGCATGATTTAAAAATATTACCATAATATACCACTAAATGAAAATTTAACAAATCCTAAAACATTTCTGTTTGTATATCGTTACGTAGTATGACAATCGCGCCAACGCATGAAACATAGTTATGAAGGAGTAGGAGATTATATATATATATATATATATATATATATATATATATATATATATATATATATATATATGTGTGTGTGTGTGTGTGTGTGTGTGTATATGTGTGTAGGCAAACCTAGAGAGCCAGAGAAACCTACCAAGGTTTCACCTAAGCGGATCGTTAGGGAAAGCTTAGGTGAATTCTAAAGGAATACGGAGAGAATGTAGGTAGTTTCCTAGTACGTAAGTGGGATGGCGCGTCCTAGTAGTGAAGACTGTCATAACCAAGAACTGTATTTCGCCCGGGCACTTTCTATGGAAGAATCGATAGTGACTTGGGAGTGGCTTGCCACACCCCGCCTATGAGAGAGAGAGAGAGAGAGGTTGGAGCGTGGAAAATAATTTGTCATCCACAAGGACTCTATCGAAACAGGAAAGTAAGGATTGGGAAGCACCCGCCAAAATATGGCAACAGTACTCCAATTCAAACCTGATCTGGTTCTTGTAAAGTTAGAAGATAGCATGAAGAATCAGATACATACTGAAGTACTATACCAAAAACATAAATGCCAAAACTCGCTAATACCATTTATATATATATATATATATATATATATATATATATATATATATATATATATATATATCTATCCATTTTTGCTATTTATATTTTTGGTATAGTTTTGTAACTTTCAAAAAGTTTTCTTATTTGAGTAAGAGCATCGCATTCTATGAGAATGTGTTTAACGGTGTCGTGGAGTGGTTGGCAGGTTGTTCATTTTGGTTCTTGTTTAAGTATAAATGAGTGTGTAAGTTTGGCGTGACGAATACGTAGTCGTGCTATTGTAACCTCTTCCCGTCTAGTTTTTCAAAAGGCTGTTTTCCATCAGGTGTGAGTTTAAGGCCCGATTCGTCTCCAAAGGCATAGACCCCAGCAACGAGAGGAAAACCGCTCATAGTGACTGACGGCAGTTCGGGGTTCAATCGACCATTATGGAATGTAACTAGTTTATCTACATCAATAATTTTTATCAGATTGAGATAAAACTCCTATTGCTATATTCAGCAAACAATTATAAACGACACTTCTAAGATTTCCCTATTTTAGAAGTGTATTTGTAGTTGATTTGCTGATGCTAAGATTAGCTATTAGATATTGTTTATAAATTTTTTTAAAATGTCTCGAAAATTGGATTTTCCGTAAAGTTAAGGAAAGTAATATCGATGATGTCTTTCTGTTCTTGTTTGATAAAGAAAGTCATGTTTTTAAACAAGATTATACCAAGCAATGAAAAAATAGATCTGAATATGAAAAACGAAGTAAAAGAAAACGCACCAAATATTGGCTAACGACATTGAAGTATCAGTCCCTGCGATATTATCAAAATTAGTGTTATAACCTAGGGAAGGTTATTGAATAGAATAATCACACGAAGGCTGGTAATGAACGATACTACTTAAGACACGAACAACACATATAAGATTTTCCAACTGTTAGAAGTGAGTTAAGTGAATTCCACAATGAATCTCCAACTGCAGGATATCTATGAACCGGTCAGATGTGGCACAAGACCGAATTTAATTTAGGGTATTCGAGCCCGTAGGCTCAGCAAAAAAATTCCCCGTAGACCCCGTATAAAACGGGTTCGGGTAGCTGTTTCCCGTGACAAGACTCTGCCCTTCGTCACTGCCTCGTCAGAGGATCCTCTCTGCTCGGAGGTAGAGAGTTTGACCAGCACAACTAGAGACAAATGTCCAACTCTAGACCAACATACAGTATTTACTACTGTATTTATGTGAATGGAGACATACCCATTATCGTCCGCAGGTATCCTACAACGGTTAGCAAGCTCCTCTGTTTGGTAGCCACTTAAAACAACAAGTCCTGTAAACAGTCTAAACCCGTATCATGATCACGTGTTCCGTAACACCTAGGGTCGGAGAGATACCCCAATCTACTGACGGAGGCTTAGCCTCTCCAGACACGTTTGAAATCAGAGATTTCCTTGGTTTGGTTTCATTTGTTTTTACGGCATATCAACCACAATGGGTTATTTAATGCCGACAATTTTTATTGGTAGCAATATTTTCTTTTTCCAAACATCTGTTTCTGGTAATATTTTTTTTCTTCATAATGTATTGCTGGTAATATTTTTGCGAAAAATATATAGTTTGCTTTGTTTTGTTTTGTTTTATGGCATTTCAACCTCAATGGTTTATTTAATGCTGACAAGATTTTTATTGCTGGTAATATTTTTTTTCCTCAAAAATGTATTGCCGGTAATTTTTTTTAAATGTATAGCTGATATTTTTTTTTAAAAATGTAATGCTGGTAGTAAATTTTTACGAAATATTTCTGGTATTAAAACCTATTTTTAAACTTTCATAGTGTTTTAAGTCCAGTTTGGGGTGTAACTATTTACCTATAGCTGGGACCCCCTAACAGGTGCTACCACCACGGATCAGAGTGGACCTTGTAACACCAGCAACTAAGAGGTGGTTCCACGTTTCTTAAAACCTCCTGATCAGAGGCCTTGCTATTGGAAGTAGTTTATCGTCTTACCCAAGAAGGAGAGTGGCAAGACATATTGAGGCAAATAGTGACAAAGGAAAGCTGTGCGTAACTTGATGAAATGGATGGTAGAACAGGCTTTGGGAGAAATAACAAAAAACTTATTAAGCACTTCAACGAATGTAGAGGACAATGACACTTAAAAGACGATGTACGTTAAAAACTAATAACTTTGATTTCTTTTTCTTTTTCCCAAAACTCCATAAACATCATTTTTCCTTTATACTGAAATTTCCTAGTGCCAGAAATGAAACTGAAATACGAATATAAAATTTTTAAACTTATGCATTCTTAATCATTCTGTTCAACAAGTCATTTGGTCGAATTTTTCAGCAGTCATTGTCCCATACCAGATGAAATGAGTTTTCGATTCAATACGGTTTGGTTTGTTTAACGGCATATCAATCACAATGGGTTATTTAATGCCGACAATTTTGATTGCTGGTAAGACTTTTTCTTCATAATATATCGCTGGTAATATTCTTTCAAATAGATGTATAGCTGGTAATATTTTTCTTTTTCAAAAATGTCCAGTTTGGTTCGTTTTGTTTTGTGGCAACCTTAATAGGGTATTTAATGCCAACAAGATTTTTATTGCTGGTAATATTTTTTCTCAAAAATGTATTGTCGATAATAATTTTTCTTCAAAATTTTATTGCTGGTAATTTTTTTTACAAAGTATTTCTGGTATTAAACACTTATTTACACTTTCATAGTGTTTTGACCCCAGTTTGGGGGTCAGCTATTTGCTCATAGCTGGGATCCTAACAGGTCCTACCACCCCGGGTCAGGATGGACCTGGAACACCAGCAATTAGGAGGTGGTTCCACTCTCCTCAAAACCTCCTGATCAGAGGCCTTGCTATTGGATGCAGTTTATCGTCTTACCCAGGACGCAGAGTTTTCCTTCTCCAAGACTACAGGGTCGAATCAATCCTGCTATTTACATGTAGCTGGCGGAAAGATGGATCCATGTTAACATGTAAGTGAATGTAATGAACTCGACTGGAATTTGAACTCGCCTCTCCGATTCCTCAATCCCAGTTGCCATTACTCCGCCGTGTCCCCAGACATGAATGCAAAGCTTAGAAAAAAAACTATGTATTAAAATGTCAACATGTAACTATATCGAGGCGGTAAAATGTCCCGTGATCACGGAGATTTGAGATCTGAGCAAAATCATAAAAACTTTAAGTTGTAAATAATACATTAAACTTCGGTTAGATTTTGAAATATATACAAGTTCGATTGATCTTACATATTTTTTGTTTAGACTGTCCGTTTAGCTGTTTTTGTTTAGACGCCCAGCTTAACTTAATAGTTAACCAGATAATATTATAGACTGCTAGCTATTGAAGTGAATTCGAGCCTCACGAGTGTCCAATTATTGGGGCTCTTAGACTAAGGCCAACAAATAATAGATTCAGTATTATTCGCATCAAGCTTTCGAGCCAGTTAGCAATTCTGATTTACGCATGCGCATTCTGGCATTTCCAGTCATTCGGTCTCGTCTGCTCAATCAATATATCTGAGTCAATTTTTCAAACGCTTTTTCGATTAGTACCCATAATCATTAAGGATTAGACTTAGAACATCATAGGATTATAGATTATCGTCAGGATTAGCGGAAAACATTCGCTGCCGAGTCGTGATCCGGGAACAACTTTTATAAGCTACCTCTTATCGCCATCTTGAAACGAGATGAGTCTTTCTGAGTTCAGTTGAGGGATTTGGTGTTATCAGCATAGTACAAATATGAGTCAGGTGCATTGATAGCGAACTGTGTCCATCGGTGGGGGAAATCGGAGATGGCGACTTTATTTATGACGAAGAAAACATTATCTTGATTGTTGCTCCAGTTGCGTTTGTTACAGAAAATAGGATGAACAAACGAGTGCGCATGAGCCCCATTTTAAGCTGATCAATAATTATTTTTGTAATCAGTGCTAAATGCATATAGATCAGAAAGTGCGTTTATCAGATATTTTGCAGGTATTACTGGGGAAGATAATAAAGGAAAGAAAGGAAAATGACTAATGATCAATTATAAGAAGATAAGACATATTGTACGGTTATGAGCAAGGGGACACAGTCCAAGATGCAAACTACGAATTCGAGATAACAAAATCAAGCAAGTACGAGAACTTAAATATCTGGGAAGCGTTTAACAGTGAACAGAACATGTGACACTGAAATTGGAATAGCTAAATATGCTTTTCAACAGCCAAGCAAAGTATTTTTTAAATAATTTCACCCCAAGAAAGGCAATAAAACCACTAAGACACAAAGGGCTTACTGAGTGTGAAAGAATATATATATATATAAAAAAAAAACTTATTAAGGAGCGACAATAATAAAAGAAGAATCACGAAGACATTAGGAAACGATTGAAATTTTTGAGAACCAAAGTTGCCTGGAAAGCAAGAAGCTGGAAGAGATTTCCACAGACGAGAAAAAAACTTACTAGAAGTTACATCTAGCCAATTAAAATATAAAATGACAAGACCTTGTTGCTAATCTAGTCAGTCAGTCATGTGCCATGCGTGATACACGCTTAGGTGATCATGTATATTTCGATACATGACTGACGAGGCAGATTTTCCTTGCAGTAGGTTGCCATTTCTGTCTGCGGTAGATCAGTTATCTTCCAAGGCTATAGAACCCGGTCTGTTATTTACCCATAGCTGGGTCGGGGAGAAGAAGAGGATTTCCCCCAAGGGTATTAGCACGTAAGTGAATGTAATGGATTCGACTGGAATTCGAACTCGGCTCTCCGATTCCTCAAATCTGAGCTGCTATCCATTACTCCACCGTGCCTCCTAAAGTCTAGGTACCATATAGGAAAATAATATTTTGCAAATACAAAAATGTGGCACAACGCCAAAATGTGGGAGGGAGGGGAATGCTGGTATTCAATCTTAAACTTTGTTAGCCACAATTACTGACCCAAACATAGCATAGTATAGTATTCACCAAAACAACACATTCTTCATCATCCTTCGACCTCACTATGGTTGATCGGAACTCCAGTGACAATCCCTTTCCACACTATTTTAAGATCTTATTTTGTTTTGTATTAATTAAGTCTCTTATTGCTTTAGAAGTAGTTATAAAAAAAATGTGTCTACTCTCATTTGATTTGTTTATATTGTTAATTCTTTTATTTTCTGCTTCGTGTTTAATATGAAATGATTATGATATTGGGGCAGCTTAAATGTATTTTCAATGTATTTCTCCTTATGTAAATATTGATGGCTACAAATTTTAAATGCTCTAAACAGAATCCGATAATTATCCAGGATTTTATTTTGTTCTTATAGTGTGAATATAAATTTATGAGATCGTTTTGAATATATAGATTTACTGCAGACACTTAATCTTAGGCTACTATCAGACGGTGGAATAATGGATAGCGGCTCGGATTGAGGAATCGGAGAGCCGAGTTCAAATTCCACTCGAATCCATTGCATTCACTTACATGCTAATATCCTGGGGAAAGGTATGAATCCTCTTCTCCCCACCACCCCAGAACATACCGGGCTCTATAGCCTTGGATAGCAACTGGTCTACCGCAGAAAAAAATGGCAACCTACTGCGGGAAAAAAAATCTGCCTCGTCAGTCTTGTATCGAAAGATACATGATCGCCTACGCGGGTATCACGCATGGCATATAGTGGCCGATCAGTACAGTTTAACATGATATCTAGAAAATATAATAATGTGATTTCATGAGTTAATTCTATTGAACATTTGAATTTGTTTAGTTTGTCAACAAGATCATGTAATATTGTTTTTACAGTTATATATTAATAATGCGGGCTATTGTCCCTATTTTGTTTTGTTATCACGACGTTTCGGACGTTGAGCCCTGTCCTTCATCAGATTTATATCGATCTGGGTAGCCTACAGGGAATTCCGAACTGAGATCTTTTAATCTATGGGGTATACTGTTCTCGTTCTACTGCTCATATCTAGGGATATCTCGTCTAGTTGATATTTTTTACTGCTGTTCAGTTGTTTCTTGCTCTGTTTCCACTGAGTCAAAGTACACACTGCTCGGCCCAAGGATGGAACTCACAATTACTATGTTACCAAATTCCCTAACCAATGCTTTACTTTATTAGACCTGTGGGACAATTGTGTGTGGAGAACTTGGAGCCTTAAACCTTGGCACTGACTAGTGTTGCTATGGACGCCTGTAATTGCTTGGTTACAACTGCTGATGTAACAAAAAGCGATGACCACGCAGTGGAACGAGAAAAATCTACACCGGAGATTAAATAAATGGTTCAGTTCGAAATTCGCTGTAGGTTACCCGGATCCACGAAAACACCTGATGATGGGCGAGCGCACAACGACCGAAGCGTTGTGATAACAGCAAAGACGAGGATAACAGGACTCATATAAATAATAACTCTTCATCCCAGAAATTCAGACAGAAAATATTAATAAAGCATCATCAGTACACGGGGAAATGTGTTGAATGTTACGGGAAAATAGTTTGAAAAGGACTAGTTTTAAGCCAGTGCTGTCCTGGGTAAGACGATAAACTACATCCAACATCAAGTCCTCTGATCAGGAGGCTTTGAGGAGCGTTGAACCACCTCTTTATTGCTGGTGTTCCCAGGTCCACCTTGACCCGAGGTGGTAACACCTGTTAGGGTCCCAGCTATGGGCAAATAGTTGAACCCACCAAACTGGGGTGAAAACACTATGAAAGTTGTAAAAAAAATATTACCAGCAATACATTTTTGAAAAAGAAAAAAAAATTACCAGCTATACACTTTTGAAGAAAAAAATATTACCAGCAATACATTTTTGAAAAAGAAAAAAAAAAATTACCAGCTATACACTTTTGAAGAAAAAAATATTACCAGAAATACATTTTTTTTTTTAAATATACCGGTAGTAAAAAATTTTGCCGGCATTAAATAATCCATTGGGGTTGATATACCGTAAAACAGACCAAACCAAATTTAAGCAAGTCTAAGAACATACAAGCTAAAACTTCGCTAAGATTATAAAACATTAAAAGCGTTGGGCAACTAGGTGAGATCGGCTAGGCTGTGCGTTTCGACACATCGGACCTTTTTTGTGTTTTTTTTTTTTTTTCATTCAAATTTTAAATTTAGAATTCTCGTATTTTCAACGATTCCCCTCGCTGCATAATTATTATTACGTTTATACTCTTCCCCATACACAAAATTCCATCAACAAGTAGTCCAATGAAGTCCTTTCAGAAATTTCCCACTTTGCCATTCAATTACCTAACATTGTTCTGATATATAGAAATATAAATGGCGCGTTCTATGGTGCGACAGAAATACCTTCCACATAGTCCTGGGCGTAACGATAAACTACACCCGGCAGCAAGGCCTCTGATCGGGAGTTTAGAGGTTTTGAGGAGCGGGGAACCACTTCTTAATTTCTGTTGATCCCAGCTCCACACTGACAAGGGGTGTTAGTACCCGTTAGGGTCCCAGCTGTGGGCAAATAGTGAACCCCTAAATAAGATGCTAAGAAAATACTGAAATATGTTTTTATATTAAAAATAGCAGCAATGCATTTTTACATAAAAAAATTACCAACAATAAGCACGCATTAAAAATTTGTAGGGACTTCACCCAAATCTGTTTAAAATACTACCAAACCAACACGAACACTTTCATTACGTTAACCCATACAATATCGAATAATTTTTTAATCATATTGCAAAATATAACTTCAACAAAGCTACAACATAAAATACATATCACCGCCTCTAGTAATTATGTCCACACAAACTTGTACATGCTGTGTATCATCTACCATGTATTCAATTGTGAAAGCAGAATAACATAACATGTTTTTATTACTTCAAAGCTCCCAAGAAAATTACATTTTGGCATTAAATGACCCATAAAGATGCCGTTAAACAGACATATCAATCAATCAGCCCCCCAGAAATATCTCCCACATGATGGTAAGACATTACTGGCAATGGTGTCTTCATCGAGCTAATGTCTTGCCATTATGTGGGAGGTATTTCTGCCTCACGTTGTATATGTTTAAAATTTGCTTTATTCCCGGGGGAAGAGTGCCCAATATCGAATATTGAGCGTTTATAAATAATGACAGTATGGCTGCAGGAATCAACAATGAATGGTGACTGTCGGTCTCATGCGTCAACGCGATCGTCAGACCAAGACGTTAAACCATAGTGTCGATTCCTATCCACACAAATGGAACCAGCGTCTACTCAAACACGTGTATCCACTAAATATAGCGTACATAGTAATAAGAAATTACACACACACACACACATCGTCGTTTTCTTTTTTTATTTATTTCTTTCCAGAAATCGATAACAAAAAAATAATTCTAATCCTTGTGGAAAAGATACCAGAAAAAATGGGGAAAATAGAATTAGCTTAAAAAATAAATTAAATATTTCCGACGAAAACAGATGAGCGCTTATCTGGGTATAAATGTTTTGCTTGTAATGATTCTCATTCTTTTAGCAGAATTTTTTTTTTGTATTTTTTTTTGTTTCACGCCCCACCTATCCACTTGAAAAAGGCACCCCAAAGAAAATTAAATTGAAGGAAAGAAATAGAAGATGGAAAAGTGAAGAGAGATTGAAGAATAAGGAAACAAATACAATTGAATACGAATAAAAATCAACGAAAGCGAAAAAAAAAGAGAGATAAACGGCATTGACAAACTGATTACCGAAGGAGATGTCTTGGAGCAATTCGAGACACTTCATAAATCTTATGAAATTTTTTTTTTTTTTTTTTACATTTTCTACTGTATTTTATATTTATCCTCTATATGTTTAGCCTCACCATTCTTTCCCCCTCCTCCTCCATTCTTCGAATCCTGACAGGAATTCTCACATAACCGCTTCACTGTACAAGTTGAATAAGTCCGGTGAGAAGACACATCCTTGTCTTACACTTATTTCTATTTTTGTATTCTTACCGAATTCATTTTCTATCGTTATGCAGGTGGTTTGTTGCAAGTCTAGGTTCTGGTTTATTCTAAAATCTGCTATCCTCATCTTCATCTTCATGCCATATTCACGATGTTTCGGCCGTTGTACGCTCCGGCCTTTTTCATGTGATCGGAATTTCGAATTGAACACTTTATTTCGTCCACCGGGCAAGATTTTTCTAGTTCCACGTGCTATTGCCTCTTCCGGATGTCCCCCCCCCCTTTAACTCAACTCTCCAAGTTTTTGCTCACCACTTCAGTAGCCAGGAACTGGACTCACAACTCTTTGGGTCAAGCCCCTGGTTCCAACCAACACTTTTATCCAGTGGAACATGTGTTCAAAAGCTTGAACTGAATTTAGTAAATACTTAGAAATATTTGCCTACCCATAAATTTATTCGCAAATACAAAAAAAGTATTTGTCTATATTTCTGGGATGAAGTATTGCAATTACTTACATTGTTCGGACTGTTGTCATCTTTACTACAGTGGTTAACAAAAACTTGGAGTGTTGAGTTAAAGGGAAATAACTGAGACATGCAGCGGAGGCATGGAACGTGGAACTAGAACAATTTTTCTCGGTGGACGAAATAAAGACTTCAGTTCGAAATTCCAATCACCTGAAGAAGGCCGGAGTGTACAGCAGCCGAAACGTCGTGAATATGGTTATAAAGGCGAGGACAACCGTTCGAGCATTGTAAATACAGTGGAACCTCGGTTCACGAATTTAATTCGTCCCTAAAGCCCGTTCGTAACTCAAAATGTTCGTAAACCGAAACTATTTTTCCAATAGGAATCACTGTAAAATGGATTAATCCGTTCCTGGTCCCAAGATGATTGCTTATTTAAACTTTAACAAGAGTACGTTGTGCACAGGTTTATGCATAAAACTAATGAGAATCATTAAATCTAAGAAAAAATAAATAAACCCAATACTAAACAGATAAAATATAGACGAAAACTTTAATTTTACCATATCTGCATGTCGGAGAATTGATGGCGTAAGTGGAAGGCAAGAGATGTTATTGTTTGGGAAAGGAAAGGAAAGACATCATTGTCTCTTTATTTATAAGAATAGTATAGATCGTTGATTTTGCCATATGAAACTGTGTAGGAAGAGACAATATCATCAACAATTATTTTTCTCTTAACTTTTATTTTTACATTACCAGTATCACTGCTAACTTTCTTTGGAGCCATGACTGAGGACCAATGAAGAGAAAAATAAGCACATACAATAAAATTAGAAAAGAAAAGCACAATATAACACAGGAATGTATACAACATGGCGGTCGACTAAGAAATGATTCCGTTCGGGTTAACTCGGCTCTGCTCGGTTGGGCAATGTTGTTCGAGAACCGAAATTTTGTTTGATAACCGAGGCATTTTTATCTCAAATATTCTGTTCGAAAACCGATTTGTCCGACATGTGAGACGTTCGACAACCAAGGTTGCACTGTAAACAATTACAATACCATATCTTAGAAATATAGACAGATGTAGTTTATCAATCTATCAAACACGGATACACATCCTTCTGTATTTGTGTTGCTCTTTCTGATATCATTCCGAGTATAAATATTTGAAAGGGAATTATGTAAATTATTTTACATAATACAAAGATATTCACTAATTAAGGTTTTAATCGTTAATAAATTACTTTTATTTGGTTATAAAAGTTATGTTTTTCTGGTCCTGAGTTGTGTCGGCGCTCAATTCGTGGTGTTCAGTCGGCGGTGTTGAGTTGTCCTGCACCCGTCATGGAAATGCCCAGACCTAAAAGTTGTGCTCTTTAATCTGGTGTGTCATTGGCAAGGTTATCTTATGACAATTCGAACAGAGCAGAACGTGTTCCTGTTTTGCTATTCCTTTACCTGAGCTGGTTATGTAGCTTACTCACCATTTCCCTCTGCCTCTCTCGCTTTATATATATATATATATATATATATATATATGAGAGAGAGGAATAAAGAATATTTACTTGCATTGCAACGTTACCTTATTTGTTGTTGATCGATACATTTTGGTTTTAGATGACCAGGTTTTTGTCTGAATTTCAGAGACGAGGTGTGATCATTAATTACACGCGGAATATTGTCTCGATCTTTGTTGCTGTTATCACAACGCTTCGGTCGTTATGGCTCTTTTATTAGTTGCCTGTCAATCTCGGTGACCTGCAGGGAATTTCCGACTGAACCCTCTATCTAATAAGAACTAGACGAGATATACCAGAATATGGACAGCGAAAGGAGAACAATCTACCCTCGTATATTAAATAAGAGGGCAGACATCGAAGGCCCGATCTGTTTTAAAACGGAAAAGGTGTTTCTGGACTGACAGGTCACAAGACCTACGGGAGTTTGTATGAAGGTGTGTTTGGACGAGCTTAGTAGCAGTTATAATAAGAATATAACGGAGTTGCTGAAAAATGTTGATCCGGTTCACTTCGAAATTGCCTGAAGTTTATCCAGATCAACTCCAGTCTTCATTAGGTGCTGATCAAGACCGGAGTGCACAACGGCCGAGACGTAGTGAAAAACAACAAAGATGGGAAGATTAATCTGTATTTCTGAGATGAGGTATTGTAATTATTTACATTTCTTTTACGTTGTTTTGCCCTCGTCTTTATTGCCATATTCACGGCTTTTCGGCCGTCGTATGATCTGGCCTTCTTCAGATGATAATCGAGACATCCGGAAGAGGTATGGCACGTGGAACGAAACAAAGGGTTCAGGTCGAAATTCCAATCACCTGAAGAAGGCCGGAGCCTACAGCGACCGAAACGTCGTGAATATGGCAATAAAGACGAGGACAACAGTCTGAAGAATAAATAGGGAGATTAGAATGCATTTTTTTGGGTGGGAGGGGGGTCTATAACTTTCACTATCCTTTGGTCTTATCCAAATTTACTAAAGGCTAGAAAAAATATTAGAATTCTGAAAATAAAATGTTGTAAACAAAGAAATCTAGAGAATCGGGAGTTTATTTTTTAAAGTTTCGATCTTTAATATTGCATGCTGCTATATGTAGAAAATTCTTCAATAATTGAATTTTAATGGAACTGGAGAGTAATTGTTGACATCGTTGGTAAAATCAGTTCAGAGAGAAACTAAAAAAATCCGTGAAATGCGAAAGAGACAGATAATGGGTGGATAGAGAGAAGAAAAGAAAAAACTCCATTAAATGAAAAAAAATTCAGAGACAAACATGCCACATAAAATAGATATTTGCATGAGATTAAAAAGAAAGAAAAAAAATACTTAGACAACATCGAATAAACAACTTAAAGTGATAAATAAATGTACCTTGACGCCGCCGCGAATATCCTCCCAAAAAGTGGAGTTAGTTATCTCCCGGTTAATGTTTCCTGTACAACATTATCCACATACATAAAACGCTACGTGCAGCCATATATTTTTGTGTATAACACTTTTCTACGTTATCATAATGATGAACAGTTCGTATCTTTTTGTGTAGAGGAATCTTTTGATGATATGAAAATGGAAGTTCCTCTCAAATTATCTTACATATTAAAGTTAAAAACTGACCACATTAGTGTAAGAGATGAGGAAATTGAACATAGAATGGACTGCACTAGAGATAGTTTTGACCAATACCACAAAATTCTCCACAACCAAAAACTTAACCTAAAATCTTGAGTAATGTCTTTAAATAGCTTCATCAAATCGAAACTTTCATATAGACGTGATGCATAGCGCCAAATGTGTTCAGCAAGACCTAACCTGTTAGCTATGTACAACCGCTTTATCAGAACAGTGGTTAAAAATAGCACCAAGGTTTTGAAACTGCTGCTACAGAATCGCAAAAAAGGAAATATTCCAGATGAGAGAAACAGCGGCAACAACTAAAATGTATAGCAAATGTAGGTCGAAGGGAGAATAATTACATAAGATGCTGACGTTCCACACTACCTCAAACCAAAGGCAAGGAAGGAAAATCCCATCAATACTGGAAAGAGGTATAACAGTTACTGGACTTGAGAAACATTTTCGCGAAAGATTGTTTTAAGAGCAAGATTGTTAATGATTTAATAAGTTAAAGGCGAGTTTTACGACAATAAAATATCCATAGAAATTTCGCAATCGCGTCCTTAAATATTTGAACAGCTTTAACAAAATATTGCAGTAACAATCATAAATGTGAGTGCTGGTCATTATTTTAAGAAGTAAGGGGGTACAAATGAAAAGATTTGAAATTGGCCAGTAAACAGTAGGAATGCCAATTGGGCTTGAGCTAACTCTACAGAGGTACCCACGGGGATGAGCGCGAAGTTCACGTCGTCTCTGATGGTGTCCGGGGTCGTGAGCAAAGATGGTCGTGTCATGAGCCGTAGGGTCAATACCACCGCCTACATTGTCAAAGGGAAGATAGAGTAGGTGGCCGCCCGAGTTTCAACAAGAATCTTTCCCTTCACACACCACCGGGAAAGACAGATAGAGAATTTTCCCCCGATCATGTCTCTCCTTTACCACCATCGACATGTTGCTACCAATCTCTCCTGATTTGAGCGCCCTCTCATTAAAATTTATGTCCATCGTTTTTTTTAACAGATTCCTCGGCATTTTATTTATTAATATTTTTAATTATCGATTTTTATGCACGGTAATAAAGAGGTACGGTGTAGCAATGGATAGCGGAATCGGATTACGGAATCGGAGAGCCGAGTTCGAACTCCAGTCAAGTTCATGAGCATTTATGTGCAAATATCCTTGCGAAAGGTATGACTCCAGCTCTTCTTCCCACAGATATGGGTAAATAGCAGGATAGACTAGGAGAATTCAAAACCAGCTTGGACAGAGTTGGACTCCGTCAGGCTATCTTGCCTAGGAAACACGACTGCTACTGCGTTACACGGGGTACCCCACGAAAACTAATGGGTTACGTGTCTTGTGATCGTGCACAAAGTTCTCAGACCGTTGCACTGATCAACAGAAATGCGCGCGCATATGATGCACGTCTGTGCCGAACCTGCTGAGCCACTTTGCAAATCGGTATTGTGCTGTCGAATTATTACTAATAAATAATTATCACTTTAAATAAAAATCACTTTATAATAAAATAATGTGAGTAATTGTTGCTTATTGTTAGCATTATTGTGACATTACCTCATATCCCTTCTCATTCAGTAGAATACCAAGATAATATTTTACGGGGGAGGGTGTTATGCTTATATACAACATGCGTCTTCATCTTTGCCATTATTGTAATGTTTATCCAGTTCGCTTGGGAAGTGACTTCGATTTTCACCGGGTCCCTTTACTACCAATCCATTCCATTTGTCTAATCTTGGATAAACTGAGAGAATCACTATAATGTATTGCTGGATTGTGGTTTGCTAAACTTTTCTTTCTTCTATATGCCGTGTCCCTTCAGGGCATGGTCGATCATGGCTCTCCACTATCTCCTATCAGTCGTGACCCTTGGCAGCGTTTCTACCATTTTCCAAGCTTCCCGCCCCCATTCTGCTATTCATTTGTACAAGCCTGTCAGGTGAACTGCGATAGCTAGAGATTCTTTGACTTTAGGAAGGTATGAAGAAAAAGGAAAATTCCATTAGAAACAAAAATAAAAGTGCTGAACTGTTATGTAATATCAGTCCTCCTGTATGGCAGAAAATGCTGGGCAACTTCCTAAGAATAGATAAATAAGAAACTAGACGATATATCTAGATATGGGCAGTGGAACGAGAACAGTCTACTTCTGTGGATTAAATAAAGGGCTAAGTTCAGAATTCCCTATAAGTTACCCTGATCATTATACACCCGAGGGGAGGTGGGCACAACGAACGAAATGTGATAAAAACAACAAAGATGAGGAAAATAGTCCGGATATAGTGTAAATAGTGATAATTCTTAAACCTTGAAATTCCGACAGAAAAAAATGCTTATAAAACATCTAGGGCGAAATAAGGAAAGGTGGGTTTGACAATTTGGCACTCACAGAACATACTGAGGGCAAGGCAGACAGACGAAAACAGCGTGTAACGTACCGTACGAGCTTGGATAAATGGTCGAGCAGAACAGGAATTGGGAAGAATGGTGAAAAGGAACCTAAGAGCTACAAAGATAAGCAGCTGTGGAGAGCCATGATCATTCACGCCCTGAAGGGATACGTTATTAACCTCAGTGGGGACCCCGACATTCCATCAGACTTAACAGAATTTTCTTCAGGTTTCTTTTTAGTCGGTTTGTTTTCAAGGTGGGAGGAGAAGAATAGGCGTCGGTTCTTGGAGGAAGCGAGCGGTAGATAAGAGAACCGATGTCAACATATCGGCCACCTCTCTTCAAGGTGGCATATCTCTCCGCTGCAAACACAGCACTCAAACGAATCCGGGAAAGGTCTCGACACCTCTGCTGTGTCTGATTTTCGCGGGTTTTTCGATTTTCTATGAAAATTTAGACCAAGTCAATCCATCACTGTCAAGATTCTACATACCACGGTGTTCAAACCATTCTCTCTCAGTTCAGGGTCATCAAAGATCTAACCAGTATGCTAGCGTCTGGAATTACATCCGCTTCAATTATCATTTTGGCAATCTTGTCTAGTCTGAGCATTCTGTAACACTTGTTATAAATAAGAAATGCTTCTTTTTTTCGTTTTACAATTTTTATTGTTAATCAAATATTGGTTATTTTATGATTCTCTCGTATAAAGGATCAAAGTTCATTTTCAGTGACACCGATCATGTCCAGTAAAGCAATTAGTCACTGGCGAAAAACAAATATTGATAATTTTCCAATGAAGAAATAAGATGAAAAGTAGAAAATATATTTTAGAGGCGGGTGGGGGTGTTTGTTTAGTTTTGTTTTACGGCATATCAACCTCAATGGGTTATTTAATGCCGACAACTTTTTTCTTCATAATATTTTGTTTTGTCAAAAATCTATTTCTGGTAATATTTTTTCCTTAGAAATGGATAGCTGGTAATAGTTTTTTCTTCAAAAATTTATTTCTGGTAATAATTTTTTTACAAAGTATCTCTGATATTAAAACCTATTTGTTACACTTATATGGTGATTTTTACCTCAGTTTCGTGGTTAATTATGTGCCCATAGCTGGAACCCTAACAGGTGCTACCACCTCGGGTCAGGATGAACCTGGGAACGCCAGAAATTAAGAGGAGTTTACACGCTCCCCAAAACCTCCTGACCAGAGGCCTTGCTGTTGGACGTACTTTATCGTCTTACCCAGGACGCGAATGTAGTTTATCGACATACCCAGGACGAGGCGGGGGAGGGGGATTCTTCTAAGAAATTGCTTTTGAGAAAGTACATATTCTTTATTGTCAGGGCATTAATAATCAAAGAGAAATTATGCTTTTACAGCGAAGGATTGGAAACGATTAAAACTAAACATACCAAATCCAGGAATATCTACATAAAGTCGTTTGTCTGTGTATAACAAGCAGACAATGAATCCCTACTAATACACGATACTTTTACAAACTTTGGGGGTGGGTTGCTCACACTAAAAGAAGGACAAAATCCACATAAACATATGTCCGTAAATACTTCGTTTCCGAGATATTAAGTTTAAAGTTTACGGTAGAATCAGGAACCCGTCCACAAAGTTTGTAAAAATATTTTTGGATTGTATCTTAGATTGTACATTTATCAGCGTCTACCATAAACTTTAGTTTAAACTTAACTCAAAAACGAAGGATTTGCGGACATATGTTTATATCCAAGAGACAATCCAAAAATACTTTTACGAACTTTGGGGGGGCGGGTTCCTGATTCTACCGTTAACTTTCTTTAAACTTAACTCAAAAACGAAGGATTTGCGGACATATGTTTATGCGGACTTTTGTTCTTGTTTTGGTGTTACGAACCCACCCCAAAGTTTGTAAAATTATTTTTGATTCACAATATATATACATCTCCAGAAATACGCAAAAAATAAGAAAACATGATGAAAAAAATGACCGAAATTTGATGAAAACAAATACCGTCAAATAAAGATGAAAGATCAAAGCATTTATGTCAAAATTATTTTTTGTCCTTTTTAGAACTTTGGGAATTTTGCTTAGTTTCTGACGTCAAAGCGGACGATGAATTAGTACGGGTAATTTGTACGTCTTTTCTCGGTGAAAAGCACATTCAGTTAGAAATTCTAGCAGAAATCAATTTATCGGATTTTAATTAACCTTTTCGGACTTAAATTATTTTTAAAATTTAATTTGTTTTGTTTTTTTGTTTTTTTTTTTTTTTTAGAAAATCCTTGTAAAAATATTTTTACATCTGTTACCCACCACTCATTTAATTTTATGAAATTAAATATCAAGACATTCTTTTTTTGTATCACTTAATGTTTATGTTATTTATAAGCACAAGTCCTCGGAGAATTGAAATCATGATTTTTTTTTTTGTCAAGTGATATTGTCATTAAATAAAAACTGCGTTTACCATAATATAATAATAACTGTATTTACCATACTATTTTACCATAAATGGAAAAGCTCACTACAACACCTGACCTCGGTATTTTAAAAAAGAATTTTGAATATTATGTACAAAACATGTCAATTTTTGTAAATACAAACGTCCATACATAACATTTGAAAATAATAGCAGTAACTATAGCAAATTTAAAATTGATTTGTAATTTTATAACATTTTCTCAACAAGCGTTTACAGAAGTAAGGGCATAAAATTAAAGTGCCTAAATTGCAATAAAATATTAGATTTTTTAGAATATTTAAAATTTTGAAGATTACTGAGTAGTTAAAAAATGATATAAAAAGTGTTCAAGTTGTATTCGTCAAGTAATTTTCACAGTTATATACACTTTAGATAAATTTCCCCAAAATAAAGCTATCGATAGATGTGTCAACACCCCATAAAAGCACTATCCTCCGCAATAAAAAAAATCTGCGATATTTTAGACTGAAAGTAATACGTTGCAATTCAGATTAATAAAACTTAAATCAGCTAATTTTTCTCAAATAACTTTACAGAAATGCATGTTTTATTTTTGAAAGATTTTTTAATACACGATTTTGTTGTGTTGACAGATTTGCTAATATAGACGATTTTATAGATTGTACTGATAATCAGAAAAAAATATATCCCAATCCATTTAAATCCTGTTTGAAAGACAACAAAGTATTTTCCTTTTGTAAATATTTAATTTAATCTATTAGCTTGGAATTAAAAATAAAATAGAGGCTTCAAGAAACGGATTCCATTTTTTTTAAATGCGTTTAAAATATAGGCATCGCAGTTTTTGTGATATGTGTGTGTGTGTGTGTGTGTGTGTGTGTGTGTGTGTGTGTGTGTGTGTGTGTGTGTGTGTGTGTGTGTGTGTGTGACTAACTCCTACAAGGGCACACTGGAGAAAAAGAACTCAGTTGCATAATTAGCGTCAAAGCATTAATACAATTTTCTTAATAACTTCATAGTGAACAGTGACCTTCCCCAACTAAAGATTTCATGCACATTTTTGTGTGTAAATGAGCATTTTATACCCATGGGACCAGTTCAAGTTGTTGATTGCTTAAAACTGCATGAAACTTGTAGTTACGGTCGGTCATTGTTCACCGGAAAGTTATTTAGCAAAACTATGTGTGCGTATGTGTGTTTTTTTAAAGGAGTAAATAGGATTTTATATATAATCCGATACTATTTCTTTTAATTTAAACGTTATGATATAACGATATATAATTTTGTATAATTTTATATATCAACAATATGACAAAAATGGAAAATTTCTTGTGAGCGCTTTTCATCCGTTAAGATTTCATCGGACTGGGCTTTCGTGGCAACATCAACCAAGCCCAGTCCGATGAAATCCTAACGGATGAAACGCGTCGTAACACATTTTCCAGTTTGTCATATTTAAATGTTATATTTTAGTGAACATTCCTGTTTTTTTAAACAGCATAAATTTACGCCTACCGAACTGTGCATTCGATGGTCTCAATAAAGATGTGCGCATTCCGGCAAGGACCCGTGTCCCTCTTGCCGGAGAGACCACCGTTAAGCCCAACATGCTTCAGACCATTCACCTTTAAAAACTTTTCACAGTCAAACAATTACCCCATTTATCCAAAAATTAACCAAATTAATTTCTGAGAGGGTAATTATTTTTTTTTTTAGAATCTGACATTATTTCTAATTACAGTGTAACCCGGATATAAGAGAGTTGTCGGGACCGGAGAAGAAGTATCTTATATCCGGGTTTCTCTTATATCCGGGTTACACTGTATAATGTTTGAAGTAGTGTAACCCGGATATAAGAGAGTTGTCGGGACCGGAGACTAAGTCTCTTATATCCGGGTTTGGTCTATTATATGTACATTAACACAGGCTCTAATTTGGGACCAGAGAAAATCTCTCTTATATCAGGGTCTCTTATATCCGGGTTACACTGTAGTATGTGTGCGTGTGTATGATTTTATATATTGGGTCAACCTTGTTGCGTTACTGTTGACATTTAGTTTCATGAAGAGTTTGTGAAAGTAGACATATTTTTTTAAAAAATTGCAGTTATTGAAACTGCTTTCAGCATTAAAAAAATTCTCTGTTTGAAGAAAGTTGCAATACAATTATTTAAAATTTTGTTTGTCTAAAAGAAAGCTGAAATAAACACACGCAATCACGGGAAAGTGGAAAGAGAGAGCTTTTTTTTTCTCCATTTCCTTCTCTCCCCACGTTTCCTACACGATAATAAATTCATATCTTTCTTTCACCTACTCTCTCTCTCTCTCTCTCTATATATATATATGACTTCTGGCAGACACGCATGCAACGTTCACAGACTTTTATAGTAATTATATAGATAAATCAGAATAGTGGGCAAAGTTTTCCATCTTGTTAATCATTTGTCCACGATATACAGATAAAGAGATAAACACTTATTCATTGTGTACTGAAATTGATTAAGAAGCATTGTCGATTTTTTAAAAATATTATCGATCGACAACTCCCGAACTACTCGAAAAGATCCAAATTTTAACCCTCGTCTTATTAAAATAAGCTGTCAGGCGGTTATTAGTTAAAGTAGTGAAGTCTCAAAATAAAAAGAAAATCATTGTCGCGTTAATATAATTATTGAAATGTTAAACTTATGATGCCTAAAATGTCCGTCAGGCAGTAACGGGGCGGGGTTATTCAGGTTCAGTGAAACTTTAAAAAAGCCGTCGGGCTGTAATTAGGTACGTCTGATTAAGAACATATGAAATGGCTGTCGATCGGTAATTAGCGATCTGACGAGATTTAAAAGGATACCCGGGGTTGTTGCGAAGGAAAGTGAAACAATTATCGGTACGGTATAATAGATTTTATTTAAAATAATTTTTCAAATTCTGAAAAAAAAAAATTTTTATATATATATATATATATATTATATATATATATATATAAAATGAATATTACGTAGGTCACATTCGATTGGTTAATCACGACAAACCCCACAAGCCTATTTTAAAATGAATATTACGTAGGTCACATTCGATTGGTTAATCACGACAAACCCCACAAGCCTATTTTAAAATGAATATTACGTAGGTCACATTCGATTGGTTAATCACGACAAACCCCACAAGCCTATTTTAAAATGAATATTACGTAGGTCACATTCGATTGGTTAATCACGACAAACCCCACAAGCCTATTTTAAAAAAGTATTCTGCTTTCGAAATTAAACTTTCACTTACCAGTAATTTAACATCTCCCGAGGAGACTCATTCATAGTGTTGAAACATAATAGCGATTTTTAGCATGTTTATATATATATATATATATATATATATATATATATATATATATATATATATATATATATATATATATATATATATACACACACACACGGTGAGGTAGAAATATCTCCCACGTAATGGTAAGACATTAGCTAGACGAAGGCATTTCTGTCGCACCATTTTATATATAAGAGCATGATCTTGGGCGTCGAATAAATATTTATCCTCCATTTCAGAAACTTTATTCCATACAATAACTATGCGAGCATAATCAGGAAGAAAATAAGAAAGAAAAAAAATTATCCGTACACTTCAGCTAATAGTCAAATTGCATAGCCTTTCTGGTTTACTTTTGTTATAGTTAGTATTTAATCTAGAATAAATTGCTTTCGGCATATTGTTCCATTCTTCGAAAGCAACCCAATCCAACGAATAAACTGTAAGGTTCTCTTGAATGAACTAAAACTTCTAACCACAAATGTTCCATTGAATTCAGGTTCAGACCCATTGCAGACCTGCGTAGTTTAGCGGAAATTAAAAGCAGCATGTCATGCTTAGTTCACTGGTATAAAATAGACATTATGTAAGCTCCCACGAAGCCAATCAGAATCTCTCACGGGAGTGTATATATATAAAAAAAAAAGACAGTAAACCCATTTCTCTCCTTTTTTTTTATCCTTCCGGACATTGGTCACAAGTCGCATACGCTAACGTTTCCTAAAATTAAGCGCTCACAGCCAGGACATATTTCATCATCCTAAAAAGACTCACGCAATTGCACACTTCAGGCATTTTATATACCAACTACACGTGTCCATTTCTTCATTATTATTTGTTTGTTATAAATGGTTTTCTATGTATGTCACACTAAATGGTTCACTCTTATTTACTGGATGCGTCCAGTTTCGCATGATTTGCTTCTCTCTCCAAATCTGCTTTTCCAACTACTGGGCTTAATGGAAGCTATCGACAATAACATTACTCGTTATTCATCTGAACATGTGTCTTTGTTTATAGATTTACATTTAACTCTGTCTTAGTCACATAGGGTGTTTTGTTACTCCAACATTTTTTAAATACTCGCAGCGTGGGAGGCAGGCGTTGCTTTATCTTCTTCGGGGTTTCCCGTCACCTCACCTGACTAACGAAGGTAATTTTTCATGATTTTATATATAAATAAATAATTCGCTTCCTCCAAGAACTGAAGCCTGTTATTCCCTTCTCGCCTTTATTTAGGCCCATTTTCATTTCACTGTCCCTCTTTAGGGACATCTAGTCTTGTTCTTATTTAGTACTGCTCAGTTATTGCTCATCCTGTTTCCACCAAGTTTAAGCCTGCACTAACCTGGGTTGGGCAGTACAGATTCACAAATTGTGGGTATATTAATTGACATGGACAGTAGAATTGGTGGGAGTCAGAATATGCAGATTTTAGATGTGAAGGTCTGAACTAGAAGAACAAAGCAATCAGAACATTTGCCATGGGAATTACGACAGATTAGTGAAATATATTGCGTTTGTTGGGTTATAATTGCATGAAATCCAGATGATTGAAAGTCATCGTTGCGGAGATGAAGAAGAGGAAGCAGTTATATATATATATATATATATATATATATATATATATATATATATATATATCGGCCGGACTGTTGATTATGGATGCAAGTTTAGCTAAAATGGAATTCAACACTATAGGTGTTTTCTTAGCTAAGCAAATTTGCCGCGTAGATGCTTTCGAACACTTATCGAGACTGGGAAGTGAAGACTGGGCAGGTCCTGCTCATATAAGCCAGAAGTACTTCATTTTTAGTCCGATTTGGCTATTGCAAAGGTGTTTTAAACATTTGTAGCTTACAGACGCAGACTGATTGATTTAAATACGTTTTATTAATTATATAAATGATCAAAATAATTTTCCGGCGTACAGATAATGTTGCTCTTATTATGTCATGTGATTATAATGTTAATGGAATAAAAGTTTCTGAAATACTGAAATAGATTATCAATATTTAATCGACCGCTAATCTTTATATATATATATATATATATATATATATATATATATACACACACACACATTCATCGTGTTCCAGGGAAGGTTTTAATAAATCTATTTCTGTACTGTTTATATAAACGTAGGTGTTTATAATTTGAAACATCTAAGAGTATTAGAGAACGCGATAAAAATAAGCCTACATTTTAGTGCTTCCAATTTAAACCCGATGTCATTTAATTAATTTAAAAAAAAAAAACTTGCATGCAGAGCTTATATATATATATATATATATATATATATATATATATATATATATATATATATATATATATATAGTCCTGAAAAATGTATTTGAGTTGAGCTTTCGGGAGGAAGAGTGGATTTGTAAACAGTGACTGTTACGGCTAATAATGCAAGACTCTTCGGTAAATCGAATCAAGTTCTCTCAGTCACTGTGTGTTTATCTAAAAATAAATACGCTTAAATTCACCTTCATCCCTGCCGTGCGACAACAGTTTAGTGGTAGAATCCCAAACTGACGCCAATTCAGTCGTGTTTTCGATCTTAGCTAGAGGCAACCGGACGTATAACCACACTGATGAGCTGTGATACAGCGAAACAGTCTGTCTGTATATGATTTGTATTTATTATATGCATTAACCAAAAAGCAAAAATGGTGTTTTTTTTTATCAAAAATAAAATGGTACAGAGATGGCGGACATAATGACAGATCGAAAGCGTTGTCTAAAATCCCAACTATAGATTAAAAAAGCAGGGTAGACTGATCTCTTTAGCCTTGAGTGGTAACCAAAGAAAAGAAAAACACTGCCTTCAAATTGTGGAGATTTGAATGGGAAACCACTCCACTGTATTTCGTAAAAACTGAAGGGATATGGTAACATGGCTAAAATATCGGTGATCTTCACTGACAGATGTTCTATTTGTACAGTGAATTTAATTTTAAAATAATTTATTTTTTCAAATATTGATCCTTATATATGTAGTAAGGGTTATAAATCTGTTGGTATATAATTCAAGTGTATCCTGGTAATAAATATTAAAAGTGATCCACAAAAAAAATAGTTTTATGGATTTACTATACAGATCAAATAGTAGTACAAATAATATTAGGGGCTGAATAAGACCGACGAAGTTTGTTGGTTGAAATAGGTCTATTCCTCATATGAGGCATGTGTACGAATATTTGCCCCCCACCACCATTTAATGTATATGGTTTTCAGTATCTAAATTCTGTACTTTAAGTCATACACGCATACACAGAAAATTCCTTTGTATTCTTTCCTCAAGACACGTAGTGCACACATAACCGCTAATGCCATTGTGGGGACTACCCCCACTTGGTCTCCCAAGACGCCCGCTATGTGGCGAGGTTTAAAAGGAATATAAAAGAAGGAACATAAACTGCCTCTTTTTTCAACCTAAAGTACAATAACTAGCTGCGCCAATATGAGACACATCCCGCTGGCGAGAACGTCTTTTTCCCCGAATGACTTTTTTTTTTTTTTTTTTTTAAGTTTATCACCCCAAGCAAGGCTGGAAGCCACTAGCACTCAGGGGTTACAGAAGGGTTGGAGGAAGAGCAGATAGGAGTGGTAAAGGAGAGGATGTGGAGAAAGATAGTGGATCGATCAAGGCAAGGTGGTTACAGAAGATTTGGATCGAGAGCAGACAGGAATGAAAGGTGAAAGGATGTGGAGAAGGGAAGTGGATAGATCAAGGCAACTGGAGATGTCGATTGACGTTACACTTAAATAGTTGGAGATTGTATTTGTCAGGGAAACAGGAATAAGGAAGGGAGTTCCACAGGCGAGATGTGCGAGACATGAAGCTATTGGAGTGGAAGAGACGTCTACATCTAACAGTTTCAACAGTGAAGGGGTGGGAGCGGGATGCCAGCCTCGTAGGACGTTTAAATTCATGAGGCCTAGGAACCAGCGAAAGCATCTCCTCGGAGCAATTACCGTGAAAGTATTTGTAAAAAAGACAAAGCGAGGCAACGTCGCGTCTGTGAGAGAGCGACTACAGACGAGGTGACAGATCAGGGCCAATTACATTGCATATCCGTCTCTGGATCTTATCAAGAACCCTGAGGCAAACAGCAAGGGCTCCAGACCATATATGGCAGTAATACTCCATGCAAGAACTTTTAGACATACACACACAATTCCTAATAGTTTTAATATTTTTCCTTTTATGCTGCATATGACGCGTTCGGCGGAGGAGGGACGTATTCAACATTTGATAATTTTGCGGCAATACTTGCTTAAAGGTTTTAGGCAGTTTCAATTAACATTTCTTTTCATGGTTAGCCGTAAGGAATTACAAGTGTAGGACTACCTTACACTTACATAAAATAATATTTATTAAGAATCTATTACAGGGAATATCAATTTTTACGGGGACATTGTTGATAATTATGTATTTAGTTACGTAACAAATAAATAAAAATAATATAAATTACGATGCTATATTCGATTTGTTTTTAGGTATATTTCATTTTCTCCTGTTATTGGCAGCATTTTCGAATACTTTGTTCAAATTAGGAAACTTAGCATTGCAACCAAACCGGAGCTATTTCGTTTGCATTTTGTGACCTCTCTTTTCCATTGTTTTTTTAGATCGGTTTCTTTAAGACATTTTGATGGGCAATAGCGAAATTCTGAAATTTAGAATGATCTTATTCCATTTTAAAAATTAAGGCCTATAAAAAAAGGAATACTTTAAATTAATATACGACCAAAAATAAAATTTTTTGACAAAAAATCTTAATGATTTCACTATAATCATGTGACAATAATGTAATGATATTCCGCAGATTAATCTACGGTTTATGTTATCTCATCGAACTATAAACCTAAACTGAGCTTGAAATATTATGTAATCGGTTCTATTTTTTTGTAAAATAGTTGGATATGATATAATTTGCAGTGCAAAAAGCAATTTTCGATTTTTTGTTCAATTCGCCCATCCTGCGCCGAACGTGTCACATACACTGGTGTATTTACTTTTCAAATTATTCCATTTCCTTTGACCTTTATAAATGATAACCTGTCATTTACATGAAAACTTCAGTTGCCACTACATTCAGTTTCTTTTTTTTTTGACAAAGTTGTTTCCCCCAACACACAAGTATTGTCCTCTTCCCTTTTGAGCAATGTTCTTTATATGCATTAAAATCCACCACCTGCAGAATACATCTATGATAAAAAAAAATTCTTCAACCGCATCCTCTGCAAAGTGGTAGCGTCTCTCTGCTGTAAAGTGGTGACCCTGACATAATATAAAACAATCAACTAGAACAAAAAGCAACCCCTTTCACAGGATGGGACCACCAAACAAATCAACGTTCTTTTCAACAAAAAATTCAACACGCATGCAGAAAAATACCGAATCAAAAGAGCGAGGCCTATCATTTTATACCGCCGATTGTCGCGCCATCTTGCGACGTTAAGCAGACAGGAGAGGGTAATCCCACACTACTGATTACAGAATAGATAGATGAAATTGGTTGCACTCTACGGATAATCATGTGCTTCACTATGAGCCAAGTTCATGGATATTCTAAACTTAGAATCCTTTTAAAATCCTTTCAGTCAACAAATCCGCCATATCTGTGCCATTTGATTTTTCCGCTTTTAGAGAATAAATAAAAAAAAAAGGGTGGATTTTTTTTAATGTACACTAATTTAAACTACTCTTGCATATTTCTTCTGCAACATTTGTTTGAATCTTTTATATCGACATTATTATTGCTTCAAACGTTATTTTAGTGGATAGCCATGTTTAAAATAGACACCTCGTTTGTTTGTTTTTTTTTATTATTTTAAACAGTGTGCATTACATCTATCGGCCAGTGCATTTGAGAAATCTTATAGAAAATGTGCTCCCAGCCAAAGTTTGAATCTTCGTCTCACTTGGTAAGGAAATCTACCGGTTCATTTGGCGTGCTTTAGCCCGCTCGGCCACAGGGAACATGACAATCGGTTTTATTTACCTTTTTAAGGAATGCACATGTCTTCGCAGACATTTTCTCGAAAGCCCATATCTAATCGATTTCGTATCCGAAAAGTAAATAAAGAAATTTCTAAAGTGTTAATGAATTAATTTTTAATCCGACATTTTTATTACTTCTAACGTTATTTTTAGTTTATTTGAAGTAGACGCTCCTTTATTTTAAATTATTTTAAATAGTGTATATTATATCTACGTGAATGCGCGCTCAAGTAAATTTAAGAAAACATGCTCTCCAGCATGTCAGATTAAACAGAAGCTTGTGGGCTCTGACGCTCTTAGTGACCGAGCAGGCTAAAACACATCGGATCACAAATGGGTTTCTCCTCAACAGGTGGCTCAGATTCGAATACTTTTGGAAAGCACATTTTATGTAGGTTTTATCGAGTGCGCAGGCCGGTGGACGTAATGAACACTGTTTGAAATAAAATTAAATTCGTGGCGTCTATTTCAAACACGAATATACATTAAAAATAACGTTTAAGATCATAAAAACGTCAGCTTAAAAATACATTAATTCTTTAGTGAATACATTCACATACGGATTTATATATATATATATATATATATATATATACACGGTGAGACCCGGATATAAGAGAGATTTTATCTGGTCCCAAATTAGAGCCTGTGTTAATGTATATATAATAAACCAAACCCGGTGTAACCCGGATATAAGAGAGTTGTCGGGACCGGAGAAGAAGTCTCTTATATCCGGGTTTATCTTATATCCGGATTTGGTCTATTATATATACATTAACACAGGCTCTAATTTGGGACCAGATAAAATCTCTCTTATATCCGGATTGCTCTTATATCCGGGTTACACTGTATATATATATATCACAGGGTGGCCACTGTACAGTTACTTATAATAAGAAGCAAAGCAATGAAGCAGGCGATTTACAGTTTAAACAGTATCGGCAATTAGTTTGCTATTATTTACCATAGCATTTTACTGTTATTAACCATAAAATATGGACTGTTAATTAATTGTTTTGCCTTCATTCTTATTGTAAGTAACTGTATCAGTCAGTTACGGGCCATGCGTGATACAAGCGTGGGCAATCATGTATCTTTTGATACATGAATGACGAGGCAGATTTTTCCCGTAGTAGGTTGCCATTTCTTTCTGCGGTAGACTAACTGCCATCCAAGACTATAGAACCTGGTCTGTACTGCTATTTACCCATAGCTAGGGGGAGAAGAAGATGATACCTTCTTCAAGAATATTAGCACGTAAGTGAATGCAATGGATTCGACTGGAATTAGAACTCGGCCCTACCTTATTGCCATCATTATATATATATATATATATATATATATATATATATATATATATATATATATATATATATATATATACACACACATACATGTGTGTGTGTTCGTTCGTTTACAGTTGGTAAGTAAAAACAATTGTTTATAGTTGTTGGGTTTTTTTCCTGCGTAATTTTGTTTTGGCGTGGACGCTGGCCTGATTTTTAAAAAAAAGAAAAAGAAATAAAAACGTATTTGGTTGAGCCTCTCTTCCGTCCCTACCTTATTGCCATCATTTTATATATATATATATATATATATATATATATATATATATACATGTGTGTGTGTGTGTGTGTGTTTGTTCGTTTACAGTTGTTAAGTAAAAACAATTGTTTATAGTTGGTTTTTTTTTCGTAATTTTGTTTTGGCGTGGACGCTGGCCTGATTTAAAAAAAGAAAAAGAAATAAAAACGTATTTGGTTGAGCCTCTCTTCCGTCTCCGCTTGGCAAATTTAAAAAGAAATGAAATATGTTAATTTCCTTCACCTTCTTCCTGTTGTTTCGACATTAGCAAAAATAGAATGTCTGTCGCTGATTTAGAGTATTTACACAGACAAGTGTACAGAAATAGCATTGTAATGGATCATACACTATATATATATATATATATATATATATATATATATATATATATATATATATATATATATATATATATCGCATAATGAGAAGCCACGTATACTTTCTTAATTTATATATATAATATAGAAAAAACAACTGAAAAGTTGCAAATTAAAAAAAATTGAATGTTTTTTTTGTGAAAGGATCTATATATATATATATATATATATATATATATATATATATATATATATATATATTTGATATTTCAGATCGGCCCCGATCTTTCATCAGAAATGGCTGTTTTCAGAAGTTTGTTTACATTAAGTAGCGTCCGTCTAACTGTAGTAATATTTTAGATGTTGTTTAAAATTTTTTTTTAAACAACATCTAAAATATTACATTATATAAAAAAATAAATAAAAGCAACTTGTCAGTCATTTTTAATAAAATGTGCATATATATATATATATATATATATATATATATATATACATATATATATATAAAATTGCGCAAGAAAGCACTAACGTAACAAGATGAAAGATCTCAATATGAAATGTGAAATAATACAGAGGCTAAAATTTAATATAAACTTTCTTGCGTACATAAACTTCTGCTACTGATAGTTTCATGCAGTTTTTGCAATCATCTGGTAACAACAAGGGACTCTATATGGAAGATGTTAGAAAATCAATTAGATTGTTATTTATATAATAAGTTGCCCAGTAAAAAAGCGGCAAATTCAGAAATAAATTTATTTAGCTATCATGATTCATCGTAGATGTTCGAAATGTTTGCCTAAATGTTTGCCAAAAGATGTACATAAACATGTTATTTCTAAGCTTTTGGCTAATTTCAGGCAATCTCTCTTGACGATTTTGTCTCTGGTAAAACTATTTTGTCTCTGGAGTGAAGAACCCGAATACACCCAGGACAGTGTCAGAGTAAATTCTGAACTTAAAATGTTCTTAATTTTTCTGGCGTCCTTCTAATGTTTTGGTGCCTCGTTCAAAAGACACGAGGAATGTTCAATTTACTGGTAAATCGGAGGCTACCATTATGATCAGTTTGAAAATAAGTGAAAACGGCAGAATTTAATTTTAATAACAGCATATTATGTTGCATGCGGTCTTTTTGTCATTTTTGCCGATTATTAGGTGGACGCTTGCCAAAGACATTTCCCTTACTCCCCAACTGAGTCTTAAATAGCAGGACAGGCTAGATTTATTAGCCGTCGTTGCCAACTAGTACAGAAGGAAAGTTCTAACTTGAAGACCGTATGTGACCTTGTTGGGGCACGTACTTGAACGATGACTGATCCTCCCAGCAAAGTTGCAGTAACACCCCCACAGGTCGACTGTGGGGGTGTTAAAGAAGCATAGGCGTCTGAAATAACCAAACATGGTGAAGGTCAGAAAGCACACTGATTTACAGCGTGCTCTCAAATCGAAACAGCTTTGATGGTGTAACATTTTATGTGTAAAACAGAGGTGAACAAGTTAAGGTTAATCATTAGGGAGAGAGGGAAAAAAAAAGATATATTTGACACACACGTTGTTTGAAATATTGTATTTATGAAATAGTTTATTTCTTTTTATGTGCCGTGTCCCTTCTGGATGTAGGTGATGATGGCTCTCCACTTCCCTCTATCTCTTGTAGCTCTCAATAAGTTTTGTCCCTTTGCCACTTCCCCCAGGCCATGTTCTGTCATCCGCCTGCTTAAGCTTGCCAGGTATGTCAAGCGTTGTTTTCCCTTGTCTCTCTTTCCCTCTATTCGACCTGCGAGTATCAGATTCTCCAAGCCCTCCTTTCTCATTATGTGTCCCAGAAATTTCAGCTGCCTCTTCCTGATAAGTATAAGCGTCCTCTTTGTCAGCATCCTCTCTAGAACCTCATCGTTTCTCACACGCTCGGTCCATGATATCCTTAGCATCATTCTCTAGAACCATACCTCCGTTGGCTCGAGTCTTCTCTTCATGTTTGAGGAGGTCGTCCAACATTCGCTGCCGTAAAGGAGGACAGACACGTCCAGCAAAAAAAATAAATCATATAGCTGTATCTTTTCATTAGCCAGTGAATTGAATTCGTAATTAGCGAGAAAGCAATATTTACTGGAACGAAAGAAGTTTCTTGTCTGAAAATTATTCATTGAGCGTTTTTGCCTCGGTAGGACCAAGTAGGTCTGCAAATGCTAGGATTGAGTAGACGCTTTTACTCACTCACTTTCTCTTGGTCACTGATAAGTAACCTAGCAAATTTCCCTACTGGTGACAACAAAAATAGCCATTACAAACTACATGCGTTGTGCTAATTAATGCGACATAAAAAAAAAAAACCTTTCGCTTGGTGAACAAGCGGCTGCTTTGATTTCCAGTAAGAAACGGAGACAGTGTTCATTAACCTGAAGACCGCCGTAGCAACACAACCAACTCGGCCCACTACGGAATAACTGCCGTAGTTGCCAAACACCAATTCGAGTCCCATTCTTAACTTGTAGATTAGGCGGAAGTTAACAACATCAAATCAAAGGAGCAAATGACAAAATTAAACACATCGCGCAAACTAATTCATGGTGACCCGCTGACGTAAGAAAAACAAAATATTTAACCAAAACTTTGAAGGTTCTAAAAGGGAACAAAAATATAATATAACAATTTTAAAAAATTGGTAATAATAACAAAGAATTTGACGTTATAACTTTTTTTTCTCAAGTTTGGCGCATTTTTTCATCATGTATGCTCATTTTTTAGCGAATCTTCTTAATTATCTATCTATAGTTTATGTATGTATTAAAAACTTTAAAATGTCCGTTTCTAAAAACCTTATTAAATATTGTACCTCCACATATTATTTAAATATATCTATTCAATACAATAAAATATTCCAGTTCAAGAAAGGAGACTGTAGAGTAGGCGGGAGTTTACAACATCAAATCAAAGGAGCAAATGACAAAATTAGGCACACCGCGCAAGGGTTCTGCGCAGCCTTACAGGTTTCAAACATACTTCATATTTTCAATTTAATAAAAATAAATAGCCAATAAAATCAGCTCCCGCCAGTAAATAAATACAGGCCTCTGGAGTCTATACAAGACCATAAAAACCAAACGTTCATTCAACTCGACAGAAGGACTGACAGCAGTAAAGAGACATGAGTCAACCTCGGCATCTTGTCTTTCTCCTCAAAGTTTGATTTTGTCTCCCAACTCCACTCTCTTTCTCACTGAAAGACTATGATCATTTCCTTACAGTCAAAGAGAAGAACTTTCATTTCATGGTAAGTAATTATAGTTAAAATTTGTGTATCCGATGTTTAAATAAATATTTTATTTGAACCCGCAACAATCTTTTATCCCATTTTTTTATTTTTTTATTTAAACAGTGACCCAAGGAAACTTTCCCACCACACTCTATATACAATGTCATATTAATTATATGTATGTTTATTTTTAAAGGAAAGGAAAATGCATTCAGACAATATTAGAAAAACGATTTTCTTTTGCTTGTGAAAACTCTAAAGAAAAATTTGAAATGTTTTTAACCAAGTTGAACATAAGCGGGAATCATATGTAATCGAGTATAGTGCGAGTTTTTGTCATCAGCTTTTTATGCAAAGAAAAATAGAGGGTTGTACTATAAAGAGGAAAGAGGTTAAAATCATGCATTTTCTGTGACCAGTTGCACTATAGGTAGGTAATTTTTTTCTGGAAGGGGGTGTTAGAATGCATGCAGAAAATTCTAACTGTCGCACTAGACATGAAAACGTCTCGCTCTCTCTCATATATATATATATATATATATATATATATATATTTTTAAAGACATTTATAATATGTTTAACGTTCTTTTTATAGATACAAGTATTTAAGCAAATGCTCTGTTTTTTTTTTATAATAAACAGTATTAAATAACATTTACCGGCCTGAATGTCCGAGAAATTTTCATAGGCCGGTAAATGTTATTTAATACTGTTTATTATAAAAAAAAAAACAGAGCATTTGCTTAAATACTTGTATCTATAAAAAGAACGTTAAACATATTATAAATGTCTTTAAATAAATTGTCGGACTATGTCCAATTCAAATATATATATATATATATATATATATATATTTCAGAACGAGAATACTGTAGCATTGTATTTGGACGTGATATTTTCGCTAAAGAATCGTTGATAAGGTTTTCTAAGAATGAAGTCTTAGGAAATAGAGTTGTGAGTTTTTGCTTTATTTTCTGCGGTCAGCCAACGATCAACCCGTCAGATCTTCATTGACATCAAGTTGAAACTAATGGCCACTTGTAACTGCCGTTCAACTTTGCCGCACACCACTTCGGTTGAGACCAGTGATTACAGTCAATTACAGCCATTTCCTTCTGGTTCCCATCCCTGACATCATTCAATTTTGCTACAATTCTTGTTTTCGTGTTCATTCTGTTATATTTCTTGTCCTCTTCGGCTATTTTCATCTTACTTTCATGACCTTTCAGATCTACTTCCTTTCTATTTTTCTTTTACCAACTGATGAACTTTTCTTTCTTTCGTTTACTTCACACATATTCCTTAGCAATATTTACTTCGTTTCCATCTCCCACAGGCTCCTTAACAATCTTTCTTTCTTTTTATTATTCCTCGCCCCCAAGACTCCTTATCAATCTTTCATCACTGACATATTTTGTCAACCTTTCTTTCTTTCTTCATTATTTCTTTTGCTTTTACTATTTATCCCCCACCGTCATTTTCACTTTCTTTGGTCAGTCTTTTCATCGCTTTTTTAACTCGAAGTTTACTTATATTTATGCGACACAAGGCCAACATATCATTATAGAAGTCCACTAAAAACATCACTCGTAGAATGAGCTCTGACACTAACGAGAAACACGTAACTATTTCAGCCAGAGGTAGTCCTTTTTTTTTTTTTTAATTCAAAGTCATCTCGTATTTGTCCAATATGATATGAATTTCTGTTCTGAAGAGTTAGTGTTATTTATATCATTTACATGGGGCTATCGTCCTCGCCTTTGTCATCAAGACATTTTTAGCCTTCACAAAGTGCTTGCCGGTGTGTAAATAAAATATTAATGGAGAAATGTCAGACTTTATTGTCGGAGAAAATTTACATCGTCGTTAATTTACATTTGTCATTTTATTTATTCTCTGTTGCCTATATTTTGTTTCTTTTTATTTCGTTCAAATATTTCTCTCCGATTTTTTTTTTTTCATTTAATGGAGTTTTTTTTTCTTTCTATTTTCTCCCATTCTGTTCATCCATTATTCGCTTTCTTTCGCATTTCATAGAATTTCCTCGCCGCTCTCTTAATTGATTTTACCAAAGATGTCAACAAGTTCCATCAAAATTCAATTATTGAAGAATTTTATACTTATAGCAGCGTGCAATATTAAAAAGAACGAAATTTTAAAAATAAATTCCGGATTCTAAAGATTTGTTTGTGAAAAAATATTACAGTAGAATGAAGAAAGTTATAGATAAAAACGGTTCATTAAAAAAGAAAATAGAATCATCCAAATTTAGAGAACCAAATATTATCATTTTACACGCGGACTATTTTCCCCATATTTATTTTTCGTGAAGTTTCGGCCGTTGTGTCCTTCAGCCTTCATCAGGTGCTTATCGATCAGAGTAACCTACAGGGAATTTCGAATTATTTATTTAATCTACAGGGGGTACATTGTCGCTGTCTAGGGACAGATACCTTCTAGTTCTTAGTATTGCACAGTTATTTCTCACCCATCGAGTCCAACGACACATTACACAAACCAAGCAATTGAATTCAAACTCACTGTCACCAAATTCACGAAACTAATCTGCTTTCTGCTGAGAGCATCGGAGCGAGAACTATCTACCTCTGTAGATAGAATAAAGGGTTCACTTCGAATTACTCTGTAGGTTACCCAGATCGACAAGCACCTGATTAAGGGCGGCGGGTACAACGCTCGAAACGTTGTGATAACAAAAATGTGGTCAATAGTCCGCGTGTAAATAATGACATGTGCGCATCCTTGATTTTCTTTCTATCTCAGTTGGTTATTCTCTGCATATCTAAGCGCCTATATAACAGCAATAAAAATAAGCTCCGTCCTGGGTATGACGATAAACAGCATCCGCGCCCCGAGTATGACGATAAACTAGGTCCACAGCAAGGCCTCTGATCAAGAGGTTTTGAGGAGTGTGGAATCACCTCTTAATTACTGGTGTTCACGGGGTGGTAGCACCTGTCAGGGTACCAGCTATGGGCAAATAGTTACCCCCCTCCAAAAGAGACCCAAACACTATGAAAGTATAAAAATAAGTTTTAATACCAGCAGTACATTTTTAGAAAAAAATATTACCAGCAATAAAAAAAAACCCAAACTCGTCAGCATTAAAAAAAAACCATTGAGGTTGATATGCCGTAAAACAAAACAAACCAATAAAAAGACTATATTTCGCCAAAAAATCTATCGACCAGGATAATTCTAGAAGATACCAAATTTAAAGCAAGACGTCATTGTAATTATACAACTCGATACCAAACGAAAAAGTATTAATAATAGTAAATAAAATAAATTTGCTCACTTAGCTATTTAAAATCTACTCTGGGTTTCGTGGAATCATATCCACTCATCAGAACATGGTTCACTTGAAGGAAAATTAGAAAACATTAGAACATGCCTGAGGAGCGGATGTAATTTGATTAGATCAGATGAGATATTGCATACACATGAGAATGTGCTGAAAAGTTCTCAGCTCAACCAAAATGATTCGATGATGTGGTTGGATTTGGAGAAGTGATTCCCGCCGAGAACTTTTAAACACCCCCTCTGATATGTATTGAGGCATGCCTCGTGAGCGAGACGATTGCCTATTTTCCACCGGGAGCAGAGGTCAAAATGCAGATTTTGAATGCTGACATTGGATGCTGGCAGATTTTTTTTAAACTGGAAGACTGGCGCATTAAAATCTACCTATTTTACAATGTTTGGTCCTGTATTATACTAAACTTGATAAGTAGAATGATGCATCTGTGAAACTTGAAATCGGAACTTATATGCGACTCATACACTACTACCTCCTCCCATAAAAAATGTAGACAACACTGCCATTCTAAGAACATCTAATTGTCAAAAACATATTAAGATAGTTGAAGCAATTTATATAAAGCTGTTTGGACCAAGTCTCAACCTTACCCTATTTAAGAACGGGAGAACACTGTTTACTATCTTGTAAAGAGCCCCCCACCGCAAAAA
This sequence comes from Acanthosepion esculentum, assembly GCA_964036315.1. Taxonomy (NCBI): domain Eukaryota; kingdom Metazoa; phylum Mollusca; class Cephalopoda; order Sepiida; family Sepiidae; genus Acanthosepion; species Acanthosepion esculentum. Next base: position 68,193,981 of record OZ038498.1, on the reverse strand, counting down.
AAATGAAATTGCTATTACTTTCATCCAGCATATCTTAGAACATATACAACTTAGTATATTTTCCCGTGTCTTTGTTCTAATAACGAACCCCTTGAAAATGGCTAATGAATTAGCAGAAAGAGTTTGACACTATAGTCACAACGAACAGTTTCTACAATCTCTTATTCCCTTAAAAAGAAGATTATGAGAATAGAAAAACTTACCAATATTTTCTTGTCAGTCACTTTCAATGAAATATGTATAAAAGAAAGATTTTTAACCAAATTATACACATGAACAAAAGTAGCGTTCGGTATTATAATTTCAGGTATCCGCTGAGAGTTTTGAATACATTCTTCACGGCTAACGTGGGACATTTTTTTTTTAACAAAAAAAAAAAAAAAAAAAAAAAAAAAAAGAAAAAAAAAGCGAAGTAGCTTCTTCAGAGAAAGAAAAAAATTGATTCCTTTTCTCGAACCAAGATTTCTCGATTTCAAGAACCGTGTAAGATATTCGGCGAGACCGATAAAGAGATCCATAAATATTCCCCAGGTTTTTATGATCGGATTGTGCGCGTGTGTAAAAGTGATGACAAAGACACTTCTTGTAGATTTCTTACGTATTTTTTTTTCATTTAGTTGACATGTGCGAGCACAAAGTTATTCGAAAATCACAAAATTTTCGGCGAAGTCTGCTTGATATCGAATATTGTTTATGAACTGCGCTAAATTTCAATTCAAGAATCACCAATCCTTTATCGCAGCATCTGATTATAATGTTATTTAATACTCATCTTATATTCTCGCATATCCATTCTTATCAAAACACTAATAAAACAAAGTGACCCATCTGACCGGAGTGAGATACAAACCCGGATGAGTTAAAACAATAAAAACTTTAGGTGCTGGATTTGAAATTATGAGGAGGTTAAAAAAATAAAATAAATAACACTATTCAATATCAACCAGTAACGAATATTTTGAAATTATCGAAAATCTTAGCCGTCCTACACGTCTATGAAATAATATTAAAAATATACGCATAATATATTTACCATCACTTTTTATACAATATTAATATTTAATATAAGTGCATGTTTTAAGTTCTGTCTATTTATTTTAAGCAAATTCCTTCATATCGTCTGATAAGATTAATAACATTATCATTGAAAGACGAAAGAAAATCACCGTATACATGTTTTTTAATCCTATGTAAGCTTTCGGCTTACATAAGCCATCAGAGATGACAAGTACATTACAATAAATTATACAATACACGGTTTCGTCAGGATAGTTATTTGTGAATGGTTCACAAGTAACTATCCTGACGAGACTGTAAGGTTAAAACTCGGGTTGTGCGTTACGAGTGAATTTCTTCCAATCTTCTATAATTTTATTATCCGCTCCATACAATTCTATTTTGTATATTCAGCACTTTTTAAAAAATTTCTGCACATTGGCCAGACTCCGGTGTGGCCTACCATCTCTCTATTATATATATATATATATATATATATATATATATATATATATGCATGTTTCATTAAATAATATAGACAAGTGTTGTCTGTTTATTTTATGTAAATTCTTTTCATATCGTCTGATAAGCTTAATAACATTATCATTTAAACGAAGAAAGAAAATCACAATATTTATACATATTTTTTATTCCTATCTACGCTTTCGGCTTACATAAGCCATTATCAAAGATGACAATTACAGTACAATATATTGAGCAATACACGGACAAAACAGTGATGATAGCCTGTTTCTGTTTACATGGAAGATTTCCAAGTAACGACAAACTGGAAGCAAAAATCGCACCGCAGCTCATGACGTCACACATGACCACGATTTTCTGCTGCCTAAATACACACACACACAAATATATATATATATATATATGTAACGTAAATCATTCAAACGAAAAATAAATACTGAAGCTAATTATACGGCGAGAATCACTCTCACAAACAATATTTACTAATAAAATACAATCAACTTCGAATCTGTTAATGAATGGTGTGATCCTTGTTCATAAATTCCGGGTTTATCAGATGTTATTTTTTCTACGAGCCGGGCTTTCAGTCGTACCAAACGACCATCTTCAGGTAGACAATTTAGTGTGTTTTTATTAAATTCCGAATAGTAATGCGACATCGAAAGGTAGTACGGTCCGAAATAGTGTTTTTTTAGCAATGAGATATTGTTAAATGTTAGAATAATTTTGGAGCGTGCAGACGCAACGCTGTGGTTGAATTTTTTTAAATTTGAAAAATGTGCGTTCTTGTACTGGAGAAAAGTGGCATGAACTAAATTGTTCAATAATAAGAGTAAATGTCACAGGTATTATCAGGAATTTCGCACTTAGGATCAGGTTATTTTAATGTCAATTTTGTAGTGCGTAATCAATTTATGTAACGTAAATCATTCAAACGAAAAACAAATATATATATATATATATATAAGCAAGCAAAAACCGTTGGTGGTACCAAAGGACAACTTGTCAAAAATCCTAAATACTCTTAAACAAGATAAAATCCCAAAAGGTCATCAAAACGAAAAAGAAAAAGATCTAAATATAATTACTGGGCTTTCCCATAGTCTCCTATGTATGAAGGTACTGCAACTCAATTCTTAGAAGAGAGTAGTCAGACTACTCGCGCATATGATGTGATTATAGTGGTGAAGGCTTGTGTAGAACCAACCACACTTTTTGGAAGAACAGAATACAGAGGACTGGCGCACATAGTGTGCCACAAGGTCACTAAACCAACCTGCTCAGATTTTGAATTCATAGTTGTTATTCTCCCCGACTGGTTGCCAACCAAGGCTGTAGGACCCAGAGTATATGCGAGTTAACAGTAAAAGATGTCAACATGAATCAGAGAACGGATGAAGGATATCAAAGTGATTAAACAACAAAAATTCGGGTACGCTGGACACGCAGCAAAAAGAAAAGATAACAGGTGGAGAAAAAGTTTGCTTGATTGGTAGCCAACGAATAGCAAACAATACAGTAAGACACAAGACGGAATGTTGAAAAATATTCTACTTACAAGGTCTCGGAGAGAGTAGCGCAGTCATCGTGGAAGGGTTTGAGAAAAGCATTTCCTCTGAAGTAGATTAGAATAAGCTGCTTCTAATGATTATGATGAGAACTGTTGCTACCGAGCTGTTCACGGAATTTGATAATGGAGAGAATAATCAACTTAAAAGTTTTTCCACCTTTGAAATAACCGTTTGTTGTTTCAAGTTGGCTGTCCAAACTTCCCTGAACGTTTAAATAGCACATTGTGCGCTTCAGATTTCCAGCCACAGATCCAAAGAAGAATCATTAAGATGAGCAGAGATGAGATATTTTGTGACGAATAGAAGAGATAACTGTTTCCATGGCAATCGTTTGAAGTCAACGTCGATCTTAAATCATCTTTTTTTACATCTCCAACACGTGTTTTAATTACGTTTAACCTTTGTGCATTATCCCACTTGACTTTCCTAAAGAAACCGTCGCTAGGGGACGCTCCTTAAGCTTATAAATAGGCAATGATATTCTCACTCACTGAATACTGCTTGTCGACTGCTCTGTGTCACATTTTCTAATTTAAATGCTTTTTGAAACTAGTCTTAAAATGTTTTCTTGTCATTTTAATGCTTTTGTTAATACATGCATTTTCGTTCGTTTTATATTGCTTTGTGTTCCTACTTTATTACTTGGGCTCACATTAGAGTCCGCAAAAATTTTACAGGAAAAATAATATCAGGAAACACGTGTTTTCTACACCTTTATAAATTCTATGTTTTTAATTGTGTGCCGTGCTAATTTTTTTTAAACACTTCGACTAGAGATATATGAGGTACATGTCGAGTAAAGGAAATTTATATGTAACACATTTATTTCCACTTATGAAGAACAAATGCATATGTCACTTTTCGTTATCGCCCCCTTGCACGGCGATGCACATCTGGTATCGTTCAAAGAGCTTCTTCATACCTTCTGAAAAGAAGATTTACGTTTTCACGATGCCAAATCAGTACCGCTTGCTTGTTTGAACACCGAACGTGCACAAACTTTATGATACCCCCAGGCACCGTGCACTATGGCTTGTGCATATCCATAGCTGATACCCACGATTGTCGCCACTTGTGCTAACGTGATTTGTCGGTTTTCTCTGATCAAGACATTCACTCTCCAGATGTGTTCTTCCGTGTGCGATGTTGACGAACTACCATAACAGCTTTCGTCCAGTACACTTCTTCTTCACGCTATTGTTCTACCCACTCATACCCCTTTCGTTGGTTCATAGAGCGTGCTCCATATTGCATCTGCATCCTGCGATGAATTTCTGTAGGTTTGAATCCCTCTGCTTACAGAAAGCGCACTATGGCTCATTGTTCTTAGAGGGTGCAATCGCCGAGTGGAACGTCTATACGTCTGATCTCGTTACTCCTTGCCACTCGATTGAAATTTGAGATGTTGCGCGCAGCTAGCGATCGGTCATCACATGGATGTATCAGTTATTTCCCTTTAGCAACTCGACTCCAAGCTTTTTTTTTTCGCCTCTGCTATGGCCAGATATGAACTCACAACTCTTTGCGTCAAGTCACTGGATTACTTCAACCAATGCAGTGGACTAAAAGGGTTCGGTTAGAAATTTCAACGTATATCACTTGAATATCGGACTTCGGTTTTTACAAACAGCCGAAGAGCCGTGAATATGGCAATAAAGACGAGGACAACAGTCCGAACAATGTAAATAGTGTAAATAATTCAATATAATCATTCCACTTTATGTCAGGGGAAAACGCGAGACCAAGAAGGCGCAGTGAGTTGTCCTCCTGGAGGTTAACATCAGCTATAATGATGGATGGCAGAAAAGGTGATGAATAGTGAGAAGTTTCGTTTTAGATGCGGTAACATTAATCAGCCACTTTTCGCCCAGTTCACATCAGATTGTAGGTCATTTTCGAGATCAGCTGCCAATTTGATTTTATCGAATCTATCATACTTACTATTGGCCAAATTTAACACTAGTTGACAAGACTAATAGTGTAAAAACAAAAGCATACATCGTCGCCGAGAAAGAACGTGGAATGAAGTGATAGATTTATTGGTAAGATTTGATCTTTTGTAAAGTACTCGTATCTAAATGCAGGTCTTGTTTAATCAGACATTCGTGGGGCCAAAGACGCAAGATTTCGTATGCTTTACTTTCTTTAATTACTGCTTTAGACTGAGAGCTGAAATAAAATTTTAATGAAGTAAAAATAGGTAAATACTAACCAAATTTAATAATTATATATATATTTCCAAGCATAGCTTGGATGTGGCACAAGGCCGAAAGTAAGGGGCACCAAGTGAGGATCGAACGCACTACTCATTCGTAATTGTTCTAGCAAGACAAGCTTGCTAACCATTACACGACTCGAGGTATATATATATATATATATATATATATATATATATATATATATATATATATATATATTGCTCTAAATGGATTTTTTAGTCCTACTTTACTCCATATTATTACAAATGTTATTATTTTTAGTGGGTACACGTGTTTGTGCCTACATTCCTGCTATTTCAATCAATGAAGTTAACGTCAACTGGCCTAGATATCAAGCAAGGAAGAAAGAAAGAAAGGAAGAAAGAAGAAAAGAAGAAGAAAAAAGAAAGAAGAAAAAAGGAAAGAAGAAAAAAGGAAAGAAGAAAAAAGGAAAGAAGAAAAAAAAGAAGAAAAAAAAGAAGAAAAAAGGAAAGAAGAAAAAGGAAAGAAGAAAAAGGAAAGAAGAAAAAAGGAAAGAAGAAAAAGGAAAGAAGAAAGAAGGAAGAAGAAAAAAAGAAAAAAAAAAGAAATTGCCTTCCAACAGGAATCGAAATTGTATTCGCTTTTTCTAAGAGGGATAACTTTAGACGGGGTGTGTTCATTCAATTAAACAACGAGAAATTCGTGTCGGGGTGTATATTTTTTGTTAGCACTCCCCGATTTCTACGCTAGTTGATAATTTCACAGTTTAAAAT
>OZ038498.1:68177978-68182978 GCA_964036315.1 Acanthosepion esculentum | reverse complement strand
AAAGAGTGCAATGTATGGTTTTCTTGCATTTCTGAAATCCTTCCTGGTCGCATCACCTGCTCACTCAGGTCACGGTCTCTGTCAATATCTATCGCCGATACCACCAGGCACTGGATAATAACAAAAATTGTAACCAAGGATCCGTCCTTCAGACAGCACCTCCTCATTGCATAAATCAGCCTAATGGAAAATGTCTGCTATAGAGTAATGATATTACCAGATATATACATATATATATATATATATATATATATATATATTTAAAGTGATTACCATATATATATATATATATATATATATATATATATATATTTAAAGTGATTACCATATATATATATATATATATATATATATATATATATATTTAAAGTGATTACCATATATATATATATATATATATATATATATATATATATATAACGTTTAAAGTAATTACCATATATATATATATATATATATATATAACGTTTAAAGTAATTACCATATATATATATATATATATATATATAACGTTTAAAGTAATTACCATATATATTATATTATATATATATAATTATATATATATTATATATATATATATATATATAGATATATATATATATATATATATATATATATATAAATATTATATATATATATATATATATATATATAATTATATATATATATATATATATATATATATATATATATATATATATATAATAATATAATATATATAATATATATATATATAATATATATATATATATATATATATATATATATATATATATATATATATATATATATATATATATATATATATATATATATATATATATATATATATATATATATATATATAATATATATATATATATATATATATATATATATATATATATATATATATATAATATATATATATATATATATATATATATAATATATATATATATATATATATATATATTTTATATATATATATATATATATATATATATATATATATATATATATATATATATATATATATATATATTTTTATATATTATACTGCATCTATGCTGAGCAGGCCTTAGTTACAGTTTCTGGGAAAGAGCGTGTTATCTAGCGTGATCAACAATATGAACAAGGCCAACACGCTCAATCCCTCAGCCACGATGACTTGTGACATCGTGCTAGCACAGCTATCGACGGCACCCAAGAGTTCCGTCTACCCAATTTCTCTCACAAGGCTTGGGTCAACCAGTGGTATGGATTTCAGGCACTTTCCAAAGGATCGACCCCCTCCAGACCGATAACATCAAGAAGTCTCCTTCCTAACAAATCGTCCATGGTGAGATTCGAACCCGAGTTTCATTGTCAGAATGCGAACGTTCTAACCACTCGGCCACGTGCCCCAGGAAACGTTTGTAGTGAGCTAAATTCTTACTGAATGGCCCAGATCTGACCTTGTGTCAGACTTCCTCCAGAATTGGAATGCTAAAACATCTTTTATATTCTTAAGAAGTATGAAATGACAATATGTCAGGTTTTGTGATGCAAATCAATGATTCCACCTTTTTTTTTTTTTACCCCCATTTGTTTTTAAACTATTGTTCACCTAATAGAAGATCCAAAGGCCACTCAGGGTAAAGGATTACTAAACGAGGATTTTGTGAGAACATCTAAGGTAGGAACACGGGTTGCACATTAAAAAGGATATGTAGGATAGATAACAGTTGACGCTAGACTTAGAGGTTACGACTGTAGCGATCAAGGAAGCATCCTCTCGGGAGTCAGTTTTACACTGGAACAGTTTTGGGGAAGAAGCACTCTCTGAGAAGAACTTCCTCCTTACCAATGGAATATGAAGGAAATGAGAAAGAGTCAACTGTGTATGTGCCATGGCGAGTCTTAGCTTGGAAAGTCTGGACAGGTGGAACCAAGGAATGTAGTTCTCCCTAATATCTGCCAGGATAATAGTGATATAATAGCGAGAGGTCAACAACGTTTTATCTGGGGGAAGGAAGTTGTAGGGTGAAAACAATCCATCCCCCGCAAGCCTGCGCAAACGCTTTTGAACTCAGTCGAAGCTGGAAAGTGATGATTGCGCACCTCCTGCTAGATATGGTAGCAATACCCCACTTATAATATCTATATCCATCTATGTATCTTTTTTGGATATGCTTACATTTTGAATAGAAAGTTTATTTTCATTGCTATGTTCCTTCAGGACAGAAGCGAACGTATCTCTGCAGATATATTCTCCTCTTTATTATCTGCGAACTGCCATAACTTCTTAGGAAATATATTGGAGTGGTTTTCCGCTAACTTTTCCACAGTTTTGTATTAAGAATTGTCCTTCTAGTTTGGCTGTCACTAAAAGTGATTTCTCATGCTATTTAAACCCATCAATCAAGATCAAGTTGGCATCTTCTTGACAAATTGAACATGGTGAGATTCGAAGCCGGGTTCCGTGGCCAGACAGTAAACGTTCTAATCACTCGGCCACACGCCGATAATATCGGCCTGTGGATACAATCCTAGCAGGCGATACCAATGGAAAATGTCTGAAAACCATACCATGGGTTAACCAAAGCCTTGGCGAGAGAAATTTTGTAAACGGAACCTTTCGGGAGCCGTCGATGATTGTACTAGCACGAATTTACAAGTCATCGTGACCGAGCGTACTGGTCTTATTCAAATTAAATGATCACGCCCAGAAAGTGTAACTAAGGTCTGCTCAGCATAATTGCAGTATAAAACATAGGTGGACTCTGTATATATACATTTATATTACTGTTTATATTATAAAGCAAGTTATTGGTCAGAGTTGAATTAGACCAGGAAACAGGAGTATTAAAAGTGCTCAAATATCATTCAAGCTAGAAAGACTTCCAGGCTAGCCAGCCATGTGGAGGAATTAAAAGGGGAAAAAGATCCGATTGTAATCTGAGAAATAAGAAAAGACAAACCTTATAACAATCATAGTAATATCTGCAATCTGTGCCAAGAAGAAAAGTTAACTATAATAATATTTCCAGAACAGTAAAACCTGAATGAAAGAACCAAAATAATGACAATGTTTATACCTAAAAAGAATAACTTTTGAGTTCGTTTGAACCAGGATGAAAACATGTAAATTGTATCGGAGGTGAGGTGTATGCAATTTCAATACCCTTTCTTTTCTCCTCCCCTTCGGTTATACTTTATTTTTAAATAATAAAGAGTTAGGAAATTATTTAGTCCGGATCGCCTGAAGATACCGAAAGGTTGAAATCAAGGTAGCGTGATCGGCTGATCTCTCTCTCTCTCTATATATATATATATATATATACACACACACACACACAAAGTTTCGTTAAAAACTTGTGAAAAGGTACTGCGGTTATTTTCCTTGTTGGCTGCCGGGTTAGTAATTTGGGCAACAATACCTCTTTTATACAAGTTTCCTTAAAAACGACTGACAAGGTACTGTGGTTACTTTTAACGAAAGTTGTATAAAAGAGAGACTGCTGCCCAAATACACAATTGTATATCAGAATGCTGAAAGTCTTTTAAAAAATAGAAAGTCGTTCACTAATTCCAGCCATGCCCAACACACGATGACTCCGAATTAAGCCCCTACTATAATTCACAAATAATACATCTTACCCAGTCAAAGACATGAAAATAAACTAACACAATCAAAATCAACCCCCTTGAAAAGGGGCTAAAGAAGTGATCGAGAGCTCTTGGGACAATCTCCGATATGCATTGTTTTTTTTTGGGGGGGGGTGTTTGTTTTTTTTACTCGTTCACTCCCAACAAACGGAAAAATATAAGAACGCGAGAAAAACTAAATAAAAAAAATGTAAAAAAAAAAAAGTTGCTTCCCGCATATATATATATATATTTCTTCTAGACACAATTAATTGCAATAAAATGATTATTCAAATCCCCCAAAATTTGGTAAAAGGTATTGAAAAGTAATTCCCTTTTATGTATGATGGATTCTCCCGTCTAACAATAAGTTTTACAAGAGAGAAAAGGAGAGAGAGAGAGAGAAAAAAAGGTGAGAGTGAGAGTGAGAGAAATAAAGGGGAGAGAGAGAAAAGGAGAGAGTGAGAAAAGGAGAGAATGAGAAAAGGAGAGAGAGAGAAAAAAAGGAGAGAATGAGAAAAGGAGAGAGAGAGAAAAAAAGGAGAGAATGAGAAAAGGAGAGAGAGAGAAAAAAAGGAGAGAATGAGAAAAGGAGAGAGAGAGAAAAAAAGGAGAGAATGAGAAAAGGAGAGAGAGAGAAAAAAAGGAGAGAGTGAGAAAAGGAGAGAGTGAGAAAAAAGGAGGAAGAGGAAAAGAGAAAAATAGAAAAAAAAAGAGGAAAAAAGTGAAAAAAAAAGAGTAGAAGAGAGAAAGAGACGTCTGTGTGCTAAGTTCCAATATCCCTGACAACCCAAGTTTTCATGATTCATTTTTTTCTTTGTCTTCAATTATCAACCTGTCCACTTGAATGCTCTCCATGCCATTCCCATCAAGATGATATCTCAACAATTATGAATCATGCATAACATTCTACGCAAAAATCAAACGGCTTCCAACAAGACCTTGTTGAGTGACGCTGAAAAAAGACGCCATTAAATTGGGCAATCGATTGTACAACAGCTCTACCCTCTATTTTTACTCCAATTGCATTATCGTCATTATCTTTTCAAAGATTTATACGATCACATCAACTGCCTGCTGGTTATCGCTGGAAACTGAGGAATAATAAGTCTTCTCAAATAATCACCTATCTTAGTATCTTCGCAAACACCAACATTGTTCTGGTCGAGAAAATATTTTTCCACAAATTTCTGATCTGTTTAAAACGAATTTTAAATACGTAAAATAATTTTTATTCACTTCTAGACGCCGTTAAATTAGTTTCGACCGAATACAGGGTATGTGTTTTCGGGGCTTTCTTCGAACTTTCGGTATTATTCTCGCGAGGATGCGAGAGATTCTGCCTTCTCCCCTAGTATGTTCAGAGACTAAACGCACCCCTAGCAGAGACC
>OZ038498.1:68120478-68172978 GCA_964036315.1 Acanthosepion esculentum | reverse complement strand
CACATTTTGGTTTATACTATTTCCTGTCACATAAGTGTTGTTGCCAGACAGAAAAATGAATTAGCCCACGCGACACAGATGTTCTTTTTCATATATATATATATATATATATATATATATATATATATATATATATATATATATATGTGTGTGTGTGTGTGTGTGTGTGTGTGTGTGTGTGTGTGTGTGTGTGTGTGTCATCCACAGACAGACTCTTTCGCAGTTCTTCAGTCTGGCTAGACGTCCAATTGCTTCAAGCCGGGATCGAAACCCGACCGATTTGGCCTCAGCCAGAGATCCTACCCCTAGGCACGAGAGAAAGGAAAATGTTAACGTTTTTATAAACGAAATACGCCAGTGGCTCGGAAAGCTCAATTCAGTTGAAGAGCAACGCATTAATAGCAGTAGCAGCCACTGCTTTTAAAATGAGATTTTCCTCAAGAGAGCTCAACCGGATCTCCCAGGAGCATATATATATATATATATATATATATATATATATATATATATGACATGAATCATTCATACAAAAAACAGATATTGAAGTTAATGATATAAATGGCGAGAATACATCTACGCAAACAAATTTAATAAATGACATTAACCCCGAATCTGTAAATGAATGTTATGATCCCTGTTTATAAATTCCTGTTGAATAAGGTCTTTTTTTTATTTTTTTATAAGCTTTCATCTGTTCCTACAGATATCAGGTATGAAAATATATTTGTTTTTTACATCCAGGTAATATTTTCATACCTGATGATATCTGTAGGAACAGATGAAAGCTTGTAAAAAAAAAAAAAAGAAAAAAAAAGACCTTATGCAACTGGAATTTATAAACAGGTATCATAACATTAATTTACAGGTTCGGGGTTAATGTCATTTATTAAATTTGTTTGCTAAGATGTATTCTCGCCATTTATATCATTAACTTCAATATCTTTTTTGTATGAATGATTCATGTCATGTAAATTGAACTGCACCACATACTTGATATATATATATATATATATATATATATATATATATATATATGTGTGTGTGTGTGTGCGCGCGCGTGCGCACGTGTCTGTGTTAATATACATGACATAGGCGCATGTTAAGTCATACGCAGTGTGTGACGGACAGAAAACCATCTCTTCTTTTATACTATAGATTTTCATTTGTTTCTCGCTTGCGTTACCCACTCTTTCTTATTTCAATTTCTTTTCAAGTATCAACTATTCTGCGCATGCTCGCGCTCCCATATCTATTTTTACTTACAATGCTTCCTGGCTTCAACGAGGTCATGTCATGGCTACCGACAAAATATAATCCCTCTTATTAACATCCTGTTTTATTTGCTTTCCTTGTGTTCGCCGCCAACAAATAACAAGAGAGAGGAAAAAAAAAACAGCGGGAAAATAAAACGTATAAAGTATATTTTATTTGGACAAAATGGCGACGGGTAACTGGACGTCGTGATTGCTAACAAAGTCATACACACACAAACGTCTCAAACCAGTACCACGTGGACACCAGGAAACTAATTTGGACGTTTTGTTTTGTTTCCTGGTTCACTTGGTTTGCGAAGTCGAATTATCTTGTGTGTTCTTATTTTTAAAAGGAGTAAAATAAACTGGCATGAACGCACGAAAGGTATTTTTTTTAATCAATTCACTTCAAGCAAGGCGATAATGCCACTAAGATGCAAAGGTCTACTGATAGTGAAAGGGAATGAACTTTATAAAATTTTACAAGGAACCATAAACTACATCCTAAACAGGAAACAAGTGATAAACATCTACTCTTGTTCAAAAGACCGGAAAGGTCTGCGAACCTACCACCTATTGATAAAAAAATTGATCGCATGCATATGTGTGGATGTATCATTTTAAAGTATAAATGCTAAAAAAGGTAATTCCGAATAGCATTCGAGTTAGCCAATATTTTATTAAAGTGGTAGGAGCGTTTTGTAAATATTTCGATGCTTCTTAAAATTATCAGCAACTTTGAAATCATAGAATGACGTAAACAAAATGCTGGTAATTTTCGAAAGTGTTTCATAATATACTTTAGCCTCTCGTAAGACGTTATTCTATTTCGAGCTCAAAGATATTAACTAAATGCTAAATAACGGACCGACATAGTGATTCAAACTTTTGAAGAAAATTCGTAGCGACAATTTCTGTTTGAATTTCTGGGATGAGAAGTTATTTACAGTCAGACTAATGCCGTTTTTGTTGTTAGTATCATAACGTTTCGGTCTTTGTAATCTCCAATACTTCTTCAGCTGCTTGTCGAGCCGGGTATCCTTAAGGGAACTTGTAACTGAACCTTTTATTTAATCTACAGAGCTTTTCAGTATATTTATCTTGCATCCCTACAGAGTGTGTAAAAACTGTCCAAATGGGCTTTGGATCCAAACGCTTTTGGTTATCTATATGCCATTATAAATAATGTTTATCTGAATATGTAGATTGTCGTTTGTTTGTTTAATGTTTTAATTACTGAATACAATCAGCGCGTGTTCATAAATGATATTCAATATCTACATATACAAACAAAGAAAAGAAACACCCATGACAATGGCTGATTACGTTTGTCGAAAGCGCCCCAAACCGAAGCTATGCCCAAGTAGTCCAAGCCAAGTTTGAAAGCAAATGGCTTGGATCCAACGAGTTCTGGAAAATCTCTAACCAAATTTTCAATAGATGCAAATCGTCTATGTCTACTATATTAGAGGTCACTAGTCAAGGCTCTTCGTAAAGATTTTTGCATCTAACCCCACGTTAGGACAAAACTTCCCAACTTCTCACCTTTTGCGAAGCCCAAAGAGTACTATTTCTGTCCCAGCTCGAAAAGTCTCAAGACTTACCAAAAGCCTCGACCCGAAGAAGACTACCGGTCCAGATAAAATCCCAGTGGTTGTCCTTATGAATATTAGCCCCGAGTTATCTCCAGTCTTAGAAGAAATCCTTCTCAAGTCTATAGAAGTTTTCAAGGGTATGCCCAGTTTTCAAAAATGCAGGTGAGCTCTCATCTCCTCAATATTAGTCCAACAACCCCGTCAGTGTCATCAGCAAACTTGGTCTATAATCAACAAGAACTTTGTTGGACACGTCACCAGAGACAACCTCTTGAGCGACAGCACAGATTTCAGCCTGCTCGGTCCACTTCTAATATCCTGTGATCACTCTCTGAATCAGCAAACCATAAGACAAACACATCACGAGGACGATCATATTAGACATATCAAAGGCTTTGACAATGTGTGGCGTAAAAGGAAGCGTTGCTACACAAGTTCTTCAGCTATAGAATCACTAGAATATAGTTTCGTCAAGGTAGTTGTTAACGTTCAGTAATCAGAGAACAATGAGGCGTCCCTCAAGGTTCGCTTCTCGGTCTAACCCACTTTCAGCTTTAATGATCTGTTTAAGTGCATACTCCGATTTTTTGTGAATATATATATAGATGATGCAACGGTATATGAGTGCACATAAAGAAATCTAAATGACCAGAGCTTGGCAGCTGATCTCTCCTGTGACCTTGTTCTAACAACCCAACAGGGGAAAAACTGGTTAAGTCACATTCAATACGTAAAAGAACTAGCGGAACAGAAATTCGGAACTGATAATAGTTCATCACTGCTTCAGCTCTGAATTTAGAGAACGGGTGTTCTCTCAAGAAGTCCCATTTGCCTTGATCGCCTACTGGGACAAAGTCGTCCCAGACCCAAAGATGCTGGAAAGTGGTTGGTTCCTTTTACCGACCAATGACTACCAGATTCCTCCTGCTATGTTCTAGTTTTACAAGAGCCAAATCAGAACAGAAATTGAGTACTGTTGCCATGTCTGGGTTGAAGCTGTCTAATCTTCATTTTCCTGCCTAAAAGCATCCACAAGGCCTTGTGGGTGACGGGTCAACCACCCTACAACCCCTTTGCCACAGACGAAACGTTGCAAGCCTCTTGCTACTCTACCGATATTTCTTTGGAAAAATGTTCAAACGAGATACATTCCATAGTTTCTCCAAATCTAAGCCACACCGTGTACATTGAGACGAACCGTCCTCATACCCTTCGTATTCCATTAGTAAGGAGTACGTTCCATTCTGACAAATTCCTCCCAAGAACTGTTGCTTTGTGAAACAGATTCCCAGAAGAACGTTTTCCCAACCAATTCAATCTTGACCTCTAAAGGGTTAGCCGTTATCTTTCGAAAATATCGTCGTAAACGGTGCCTCATAATCTTACCGCTCACACAAAAATCTTTTTCAGTAACATGACCTTGAGTGGCTCTTAGCCTTTGTATAGAGTGAACATTAGAGAACTGTTGTGGAGTAGATAGCACCTCTTCAGCCCTCTACCAGATGGAATAGTCTACGATTAAGGACTTCAACAGTTGATTAGTAAGTTGATTAATATTCGGACTGATCTTACTTCGTTTGGCTTTCCTCTATACCTTTTATACTTTTATCAAGATTAAATCTTTTTCTACTTTTAAGAAACCAGTGAAATTTATACATTAACAATTTTTATAAATTCATAAGTTTAATAAAAACAAACAGTTTTATCTACCAACTCAATAACCATTGAAACTAATTTATTTAAACTTAATATTAAAGTTGTTGTTGTTGTTGTTGCCACTACTGTTGTTGTTGTTGTCACTACTGTTGTTGTTGTTGTTGTCACTACTGTTATTGTTGCCACCACCAGCACGCGTGATACACGCTAAGACGATCATGTATCGGTTAGAATTGCCCACAAATTAATTAAACAGAAGGTAAACAGAGTTCTCTATCTTTGGGCGGTAACCAAATTTTGAATTCAAACCGGAGAAACGAACGGGAAATCACTCAGTTATTTTCCCTCAGAAGTCATTCGGTTTCACAGATAATGAAGAGGAATCTAGAGAGCCATTAACGCTTTCGTTCCAGAGTGGGCACGGCATTAACAAAACATCGGCTAAAACACTGTTTTTCTGGTTGAGTTTTCGAGTCCGCATTTTGCCATTTCCTTCCTTCGCCTTGAAAAATAGATAACGCAACTGGGGATTGCCACTTCCACAGTATCTTGCGTACTTATGATATGATCATTATATTTACATTACGAGCAACGTTTGGTTTTTGCTTGAAGAAATAAATCATCAAAGAGATATCTTGCCCGTTCAAAATAGATTACTACACATTGTTTTAGTAGATATTTAAATTACAAGAAAACTGAATATGTGTTTTAGAACGAACCAGAAGGTGAAATTAACACATTGGAAGGAAATAAGCTGAAGCAAGTAGACGGATTCAAAGGAGAAAAAGATATGTAGATTAGGTTTCTTTCGATACATGACTGACGAGGCAGGTATTTTTACCCGCAGTAGGTTGCCATTTCTTTCTGCCGTAGACCAGTTGCTATCGAAGGCTTTAGAACTGGTCTGTCCTGCAATTTAGTCATAACTAGTTATGGGGAGGATTTGTACCTTTCCCAATGATATTAACGTGTAAATGAATGTAATCGATTCGACTGGAATTCGAATTCCTTAATCCGAGCCATTATCCATTACTCTACCATCAGTAGGCTTATAGGGGAAAAAAACAAAACAGTTTCTGAAGCAAGAAAATTTTATATATATATATATATATATATATATATATATATATATATATATATATATATATATATATATATATATATATTCCGTGGTGGAATATATATGTGAGCGAGCGGAGCTATATTGAGTCTGATTTGCTACCTCTTCGTCACCGAGGACCGTTGAACAGTTGGCATGACGTTTGCTTGATAACCTAACTGTCCGGGTTTCAATTCTCGGTAGTGGATGCGCACTACTGATGAGTCCCAAATATAGGACGAAACGCCCATCCAGTGCTTTCTGCATTCTGTTGAGGTTTCTTTCAGACTCAAAGAATTACTTAAATATATATATATATATATATATATATATTACTTATCCCCGCCGACAAGCAAGGAGATAAAACCACTAAAATGTAAGAGGCTAATAAACGTGAAAAAATGTCCCAATAATCATTGAAGAACGATAATAATAAAAGAACAAGAATTAACACATGATAACGATTGACATTGATTTTAAATTTTTGAAGAAGAAAGTTGACTGAAATCAAGAGGTCAGAAGAGAGTTCCACGAGCCAGAGTGCAAGAGAAGAAACGGTTAGCATAGAACTTACGGTTGCATCCAGTCATTTCAACTGTAAATTGAGGAAACTTAGCTACCAACCCCTTCTATGTGCCGTGTTACTAAGACTTTGACAATCATGGCTCTCCACAATTTCCTGTCTTTCGTAGTTATTAATAAATGCTGTCTTTTTGTTATCTACTAAACCTCATTCAACCATCCATTCACTCAAAGCTCGTTAGGGCGTCCGCTTTAATCTTAAAGTCGAGGTAGCAAAATGAAAGGGCGGACGGATACACAATGCACAGTCACCGAAGTTAAGCAATGTCGAGCCTGGTCAGTACCGAGATTGGTAATCGATGAGGAATACCAGGTACTGTAAGCTTAAACGTGCGGGTGGTGTAACAGTGACATGGAATTGTTAATTTGAGAGCCGAGTTCCAATTTGTTGGGTTCCTTATATTTACTTACGCGCAAATACTCGGGGAAAGGTGTAAAACAACTTATTTTCCACTCCAGCTATGACTTTTATCACTAAGCCATTATCAATGAAAAAAAAATCTTACAATATATATATATTATATAGCAATCCTTCATTTATACATGTGTCATTAAAGATGACAGACAATAACCGAATTTATAAATAATTACATCGCCCACACTGCTACATGCCTATCCAGATACCTTACACCTGTCCGACAACAGCTCCATTAAAACCCATATAAATACAAAAAAAACTTACCAAACTTCTTCCGAATCATACTAGTAGAAAATACAAACAACTTCGTCAACATGTAAAAAAAGATTTAAAATAATGGAAGCCTTAATAATAATAATAAAAAAGAAAAAGCCAACACTCAGTAATATTAACTAAGAGCACGGCCACAATGTACAGTGTTCGGAAAAAAACATCCCTATAGCCATAAAAACATACACACAGCCCATATATCCAGTTAAAAAATAAAAATAAAATCATCCTTGATAATGGCTAAAAGTATAGCCGAAAGCGATAGGAATTACACAACATTTGGGAAGTTTCTACACAATCTTGCTCCAGAAAAGAAAGCACTTGTTCAAACACAAGAAAAATTAAGAAGATTAATCGGTGTACCTTGTCTATCGACTTTAATCACTTTGTGTCAGCCCCATTATGCCTTTCCAACTGAGCAATGCCGAGAGGAAAAAGATCATTCAAGACTTCAGTAATGGTACTAACATTCATACTTTGGCTTCTATCTTCACAGTCTATTCAAGAACCATCAAGAGAATGGTGGATAAGTTTTAAAAAGAGGAAACAGTAGAGAGGAAAACTGGATCAGGTCACAAGAAGTATCATCATTTCAACTAAATACATTCTTATTTTTCAAATTAGAGTTCAGTAATGTTATAAAAACCATCGAAAATTCCAGTAGGTTATCTTTAAACATTTCTAAGATACAACGGTACAAAGCTTGAACTCATCTAACAATTGGACAATTTTGCTATCACATCATCTATGTTTATATATATATATATATATATATATATATATATATATAAAACACAGCTGTCAATATACCTCATAACACCATCGAGCGCTTAACCTTGAAGCAGGTAGAATGGAGATCAACGTGTTTTAGTGGACTCAGCAGTTTCCAGCTTGACTGAATCGTCTTCAAGAAGAGAGAGCAAGATCTGAAAGGTCAGCCAATCTAACAGTGATCTCATCTCACAATCTTCACTCTTGCTCCATATGCGACCTCCTTTGTAAATCACTAGCGGGTCTTAAGTGCCACTTAAGATTATCGCACAAAATGTCATAACTGAATCAATTGGTTAAGTTGTCAGATACTCATACGCCGAAATCGACGGGAGATTCCATTATATATATCTCACAGAAATAAAAGTGTGAAGCTTAATGTTATTAGACATATTAAAAGCGAAGCAACCGGTTTCGCTACCGCTCTTCAGGCTTCAACGGGAGATTTAACTTAAACTAAAAACACTAGGAAATGGGGAGAAGAAAAAATAATGAACACAAGGAGCTAGAGACAAATAACAGTGAGTCCCAACAAACACTCACGCTGTTTACAGAGGGAAGGCTTGCGGGACCCGATATAAAGTGCCTCCAGCACCTTGAGATGAAATAAAGAGTGTGACCGGGACAACACAGTGAATCCGTCCACACTAAAGTTAGCCGCACACTCTCTGTTATTTAAGAGGTGCTCGCATATGGCGGAACCATAGGTGTTTGGGATACGTCCATTCAACGACAAGGTGTGATTCCTGATCTTGGTGGGAACATGTTTAATTTTCATGTCTAGGCGTTGAGTAGTTCTCCCTATGTAGTCAGCACCGCAACTACAAATGTATTTGTAAATAACAGAATTAATATGATGGGGAGAGAGAACATCCTTACACCCAGAACGAAACATAGGTCGGGTTTGAAAAACAATACGAACCTCAGCCGAGAATAAACAACGACGAACATTAGATGAATCTGCCTAATTATCCTTTCACACTTGGATCCAATCCAGGGCAATCTAAGATAAACAGGACACTTTTTAACAGTACAGAGTTTGACCCTTCTGAACTCCTCAATATTGTTGCGGATGACCGAATGAACAGTATCAGGGGGATATCCTAAACCGCATAAGGTTTCCTTAACAAAATTGATTTCATCATCCAAGAAGGACTCTGAACAGATCATTAATGCCCTATGAAGTAGGGTTCTAATAATGTTTATCTTACGTTTTGTAGGACAAAAGGAATCCCAACGCGTATATAACCCCGCAAAAGTTGGTTCCCTATAAACCGAGGTAAGAAAAATTGTAGTTGTTCGATGTACTAATACATCCAAGAAGGCCAATTGAAAATTGGATTCCTTCTCGACCGTAAACCTCAGTGTTGGATGGATACCATTTAGAAAAGAGAGAAACTGGTCAGCCTCAACTTCGTTGTTGAATAAGCAAAACGTATCATCAACATACCGACAATTCAGTTGAGGACGAAATGCATTTCTACGTATTCTCTCTTTGTGAAAGCCGACAAAAATATTAGCAAGTGCCGGACCCAAAGGGGAACCCATAGCCACCCCGTCAATCTGTTGAAACATGGTATTATTAAAACTGAATTCAACAGACGACGTGGCAAATTTCATCAACTCCACAAATAGAGACTCAGGAATACTCGGTGGAGACAAAGAACTGCGATAAAGTAAATCGCAGCAAATATTAATAGTTCCCACAAGAGGCAGACAAGTGTATAGGGAACAGACGTCAAAAGAACACATGAACTTGCCAGAAGACACATTTTGAATACGGTCAACAAAGGAAAATGAATCGTTTATGCAAAAATCCACTCAAGCGCTGCAACACTAGTTCCAAAAGCGATGAGAGCCATTTGGCGATCTTGTGTTGGGCTGAACCAACCATTGACAAAATTGGTCTCAATGGTACCCCTTCCTTGTGGATTTTTGGAAGCCCATACAACCGGGGACGAATCAACCCAGACAGTCGAATTTCATTGGCAATTTCTTGTGGAAGCACCCCAGTTTTTACCAACTTCAAGAGTAATTTCTGAAATTTTGCTTCACCTGAAGCAGTTCCATCACATATATCAGCAGATACTAGCGTTGTAAATTTTGAGGTATCTTCCAAAATCGAAGACATCTTAGCCACATAATCTGCCCGATCTACAATAACAACACCAGCCTCTTTATCAGGTCTGGAGATTATAAGATCATAATTATTCCTCAAGGCATTAACTACTCGCTGATATTCAGCTTTCCATTTCGATTCAGCTGTAGAAACTGAGGAACTAGCAAATATGTTTGCGGAATTGTTTAATTTGGCTTTCAAATCACAAACCGCATCAGTAGAAGTAGGCGACAGTCTTGCCAACTGGGCATAGAAGACTTCAAACTCTGAAACAAATCTTCTCCTTATCAGGCATAGAGGGTGGAATGCAAAAGTCCAACCCATGAGCAAGAACAAACGATTCAAGCTCGGTTAATTAATGAGAAGACAAATTGACAATATTATTTAAATTAGGTTCCGCTGTAACTCCATATTTCTTGTGAACCAAAATTTTCAACTTAGCATCAAGCTTGGATGATAATTTAACACACTCACGTTGATGGGACCCGATCCAAAAACCTAGAGAAACATACCCAGTCAAAAAAGAAAATTAAATTCTCATGCGAGCACCACAATCTCTCGTATTCCTGCTTTAAACCAAGGCTTCTGGTTGAAAGCTGTAGAATCCAATCCTTGATAAAGACAGACTCAATCTTCCAACCTCGATGTAATTTAGCCCTCTTTATCCTGAACTGAATAAAAGAGGGTCAAACCTGGTAGCGGATACATTGTTTGAGAAATTTAATTTAAGAGATCTTAATTTAGCCTTAATTTGTAATGTTCTATTTAATTTACTATTTAAACTCTGACTGTACCTAACTTTCAAATATTTGAAGATTTTTTTGGAGGTACAAAATTTAATCACAGAAATAAAAGTGTCAAGCTTAATGTTAGTAGACATATTAAAAGCGAAGCAACCGGTTTCGCTCTCGCTCTTCAGGCTTCAACGGGAGATTTAACTTAAATTAAAAACACAGGAAAATGTACATATATATATATATATGTACATATATATATATATATATATATGTGTGTGTGTTATATATTATATTATATAAATATATATATATATATATATATGTTATATATTATATTATATAAATATATATATATATATATATATATGTTATATATTATATTATATAAATATATATATATATATATGTTATATATTATATTATATAAATATATATATATATATATATATGTTATATATTATATTATATAAATATATATATATATATATGTTATATATTATATTATATAAATATATATATATATATATATGTTATATATTATATTATATAAATATATATATATATATATATGTTATATATTATATTATAT
This sequence comes from Acanthosepion esculentum, assembly GCA_964036315.1. NCBI lineage: Eukaryota > Metazoa > Mollusca > Cephalopoda > Sepiida > Sepiidae > Acanthosepion > Acanthosepion esculentum. Next base: position 68,161,889 of record OZ038498.1, on the reverse strand, counting down.
AAATATATATATATATATATATGTTATATATTATATTATATAAATATATATATATATATATGTTATATATTATATTATATAAATATATATATATATATGTTATATATTATATTATATAAATATATATATATATATATGTTATATATTATATTATATAAATATATATATATATATGTTATATATTATATTATATAAATATATATATATATATATATGTTATATATTATATTATATAAATATATATATATATATATATATGTTATATATTATATCATATAAATATATCATATAAATATATATATATATATGTTATATATTATATTATATAAATATATATATATATGTTATATATTATATAAATATATATATATGTTATATATTGTATTATATAAATATATATATGTTATATATTATATAAATATATATATATATGTTATATATTATATAAATATATATATATATGTTATATATTATATAAATATATATATATATGTTATATATTATATAAATATATATATATGTTATATATTATATTATATAAATATATATATATATGTTATATATTATATTATATAAATATATATATATATATGTTATATATTATATCATATAAATATATCATATAAATATATATATATATGTTATATATTATATCATATAAATATATATATATATGTTATATATTATATAAATATATATATATGTTATATATTGTATTATATAAATATATATATGTTATATATTATATAAATATATATATATGTTATATATTATATAAATATATATATATGTTATATATTATATTATATAAATATATATATATATGTTATATATTATATAAATATATATATATATGTTATATATTATATTATATAAATATATATATATATATGTTATATATTATATTATATAAATATATATATATATGTTATATATTATATTATATAAATATATATATATATATATGTTATATATTATATTATATAAATATATATATATATGTTATATATTATATTATATAAATATATATATATGTTATATATTATATTATATAAATATATATATATATATGTTATATATTATATTATATAAATATATATATATATGTTATATATTATATTATATAAATATATATATATATGTTATATATTATATTATATAAATATATATATATATGTTATATATTATATTATATAAATATATATATATATGTTATATATTATATTATATAAATATATATATATATGTTATATATTATATAAATATATATATATGTTATATATTATATAAATATATATATATATGTTATATATTATATTATATAAATATATATATATATGTTATATATTATATTATATATATATGTTATATATGTTATATATTATATTATATATATATGTTATATATTATATTATATGTGTGTGTGAGAGAGAGAGAGAGAGAGAGAGAGAGAGAGAGAGAGAGAGAAACAAAAGTGAGAGGAATATACCCAGACATAACGGAGAAAGAGAGATCATATCAGTTAACGCTATAGACCAAAACTTTGTAAACAATATGTCGCCATTAACCAGCTCACTCTCACCTATTACCCGCCTTTCCATTGAGATATTTTTCGTACGAAAGATAATACACCAGAAACTATAAGACTTGTGGACAGGAGAGAACTTTAATTTTTACTATCTTTATTGATTACTTATCTCTTTTATAGCTCACTATGGACGAGTAGCACTCGTGAGACACGTCAGCATACGATGAGCCCTTAAAGAGTACCCAGACGAATAAGAATGTAGGAATAGGATTTGTTTGAGATTGCTTAAAGCAGACAGTGGGAAACGGGAGATAACAGAAACGGCAAGATTTTGCTATGATAGCAGGGATGTTCTAGAGACTATTCCGCCATTTTCTGAAATCTTCTCGCATTTCTTTAGGCATGTCTTACACCTTTCTCGACCAGCCAAGTGCATTAATAAGTTAGCAATCGAGGTATTCGAACACAACTGTTTCGACATTTTTCTCCTTAATAGTTAGTAAAATAGCTTTCTGACGTGGTAGATTATATATATATATATATATATATATATATATATATATATATATATATATTTGAAATTATTAGGAGAACTTGATAATTATATTTAATGATTCATCGAGTCTGAAACCTCTACAGAATGCAGAAAGCACTGGACGGCCGTTTCGTCCTATATATATATTGTGTATATTTCGGCAGCAACTTTTCTCTATTTATTTTAAGTAAGTTAATTCTAATATAACTACAACAGATCTGAGCAAACAAATTAGGTTAATCATATACTACACTAAATCTGGCATATCTAACTTAACTATTCGGAATGATTCTTCGCCCCTCCCCGTTAGCGATTTGCAAAAAAATAACAGTGTACAAATTCAAGTGCCCTTTGGGAGAATGTATCTCCAATGGATTAAATAATATTTATGTTGGTCACACCACAAACTCGCTTTCAAGATGCTTAACTCTACATTTAACTGATAACTCAAACATTTTTAGACATTTAAAACAACATGCCTGCCCGCGAACTCAATTCCGGAAAATCCTTGTTGACAACACAATTATACTTAAACATGAAAATAATAAACAAAAAATAAAAATCCTTGAAGTTATATACATAAAACAGTAGAAACCTAACCCGAACAAAATAAACTATGAAATCTCCACAAACATTCTTAAATGCTTATAATCTATAGCAGAAGCCATTGGTTTATACCAATGGCTTCCCATACTTAATACTTCTCGTTTTCACTCTCGCGTGGCCATGTGTGACGTCACGAGCTACGACGCGTTATTCGCTTCCTTGGCTCGTAAATAAGAGTTTGTTGTTACTTTGAGCTCATTCAAACAACAACAGCGGGCCTTTATTGTGGTTTCGTATATGTGTTGTTTGATTTATTAAAATTGTCATCTTTGATAATGGCTTATGTAAGCCGAAAACTTAGATTGGATTTAAACATGTGTCAATATGGTGTTTTCCTTTCGTCTTTCAACGATAATGTGATTAAGCTTATCAGACAATACGAAAGGAACTTACTTAAAATAGACAAAACTTGTCTATATTATTTAATGAAACATGTTTTAATATATATATATATATATATATATATATATATATATATATATATATATATATATATATATATCTACCAATATACTAATAAAAAATACTAAACAGACAACTTTAAGGTTTCATGGTTATTATAATTTATTTCCTTAGAATCGATATTCGATTCTAATTCATCAAACCGACATTTTCCTCTTCCACTTTTCTGTGGATATACTTGATAAATACGCCAGCATGTCTAACAAACGTCACATCTCACTGTCATCATTATGTCTCTTTTTAAGATGGATGTGAATACATCATTTTTTTTCTTTATCTTTTTTCTTTTCCTAATTTTGTTTGCCTGTCTTTTATCTTTCATTCTCTCAATCACCTTTTCCCTTTCGAGAGATATATATCTCCTTCGACCCCTCCTGACACTAATTTAAACCTGCCTCCTCAAACAGGTGTGCATAAATTAAAAATAATAATACTGAATTTTTCTTATACCTGGAATATTTGTCACCCATTTATTTGTACGAAAATATCTATCTGAGGATTTATATATATATATATATATATATATATATATATATATATATATATATAGCCCGTCAGTGGGCAACATCGACACCGCAAGAGCGACACCCAGTACGAGAGAGAGCGAGAGATAGCAAAAGTGAGACAGAGAGACAAAGAGAGAAGAGACTGCCAATTTTCAAGGAGTTTCTGATTCTTGTCATAATATTTGTTTAAATTACAGGCCTGCGGACGTAAAGTAAACAATTCGTTATTTTTTTAAACACTTAAAATTTTTATCATATAAAAACCAAAAAGAACTCAAAACCATATGTAACAAGAAAACTAAGAACTAAATGATGTGGATATATTTTAAGTAGGATGTTTTAAAACCTCACAGTATAAATGCTGTAACAATACACAAGAGTACTAGCGGAGGGTTAAAAAAATTAACTTCCCCTAACAGCTTTTTTTTTATTGCCATATGTATCAGAATTCCCCAGAAATCAAATAAACAGAAGGATAAACAGAGTTCTCTATCCTTGAGCGGTAACCAAATTATGAATTCAAACCCGAGAAAGGTCCGGGAAACCACTCCGTTATTTTCTCTCGGAAGTCATCGGATTCACAGATAATAAAGAGGAATATATATATATATATATATATATATATATATATATATATATATATATTATGAAATGGACAAAGTCCGATAATTATTTAAAGACATTTTTATGTTTAACATTCTTTTTATAGATACAAGTATTTAAGTAAATGTTCTGTTTATAATAAACAGTATTAAATAACATTTGCCGGCCTGAATGTCCGAGAAATTTTCTTAGAAAATATTTGTCCTCCGACAGGATGCATGTTCGAATCCAGTCGGAGGACGAATATTTTCAATGAAAATTTCTCGGACATTCACGCCGGCAAATGTTATTTAATACTGTTTATTATAAACTGAGCATTTACTTAAATACTTGTATCTATAAAAAGAATGTTAAACATAAAAATGTCTTTTATATATATATATATGTCATTCACAGACAATACTGTTTTGCTGTATCACAGCTCCTCAGTGCGACTAGACTTCCGAATGCCTCAAGCCAGGATTGAAAGACAACTGATTTGGTGTCAGCCAGAGCTATCTTCACTCGCTAGAGTTACACAATTAAATCAAGCGTATTGTTTTTACAAATGTAAACAAATGCCAATCAGCCAAAGTGCTCCATTCATTTTTACTGAAGAGCTTTGCATTAGTGCAGGTGGCTGTTGTTTATAGAATTAGCTTATCACTGAATAGTGCTCAATTGAAATGTATTTTCAAGAGCTAAATTATGTCATTCACAGACAGTACTGTTTCGATATATAATCCTAATATTTTGCGTACCTATGAATACCGGCGGTTCCAAAATATAGAATGACACGCGTACATTATTTATAGAAGTTTGTGTCTTATTACCTGAAAATAAAACATTTTTATAATAAAAAATACATTTTATGTTGTGTCTCTTCCCGCCGTAGTTGTTACATGTGTATACGTATATCATTAAGTAATTGTCACAACTATTACGGGACAGGGGTAATAATGAACATTAGCTTGAATATACCGGGTGATCGCATTTATATTTCTTCACTGTAAAACGTACTTTTCGGGTCAATGTTTGAAACTTCAAAACCTCTTTTAAATCTAATTCATTTCTTCTGTAGGGTTACGGCCAATCACGTTAAGACACCGGTTCCCGTACGATCATCCAAGTTAAGCAACGTTAAGCCTGGTCAGTACCTACATGGTGAACGCTGGGGAATACTACGGGCTGTAAGCTTGGGTGTGAGGGTGGTCTAATAGATAGTGGCTGGGAATTGGTAATCGGAGAATCGAGTTCCAATTCCCATTGGGTTCATTATATTCACTTACCCGCAAATGCCACTGGGAAAGGTATGAATCCACCTCTTCTCCCGCTAGTAAATTAATTAGTAAAATAGTAAAACTCGTATCATTATTACCTAAAAAAGTAAAAAAAAATTAAAATGTGAATTAAAAAAATTCTCACAATGTAAAAATATTATTAGGCTTTGATTAATCTGCAAAGGGTTGATAAGCTGTAAAAAAAAAAAAAAAAAAAAAAAGAAAGAAAGAAAAGAATACACCAACCATTTCTTCACTAAGTTACATAGTTATTTATATGATCACGATAGATCGGTAGAATTTATTAAATAAATTTTCACGAAATGAATGTACAGGTGGTTCCGCGGAAGGAGAAATCGGCGAGCTGGGTTCGAATTCCAGTCGAGTTTGTTACATTCACTTTCATACAAATTCCATCCTCCCCCACCCCACTTAACTAGACTAAGTTGTGGTTAACAACGAATCTGGAAGGACAATCGAATACAAGAACGTTTGTCGCCCTTAAACCGTAATGACCACTCAGTATAGTTGCGGTATAAACTACAGGTTGACAGCGAGAAGAAAACAAAAATGACGCTGAACAAAGGAGCGTGCTTAGAGATGAGCATCCATACTGAAGATGGCACTGATTTACAGTCTTTCTTCGAGTCGAAACAGCAGATGAATTCACCGTCATAATTACATACACGAAAGATGCTGACCAAAAAGAGATTTAAAAAAAAAATTGTTTTTATCAGTTTTTTTGGCAAAGAAAGACCTTTGTGTCCGGAAAAAACGGAGTGTCAACAGGGCAGGTTTTCCCCATGACACCGCTATTATTATAACTACCTTTACTCATCGGCAATGTTTAGTGCTTTAAAAAGCGACGATTAGAATTGTAATAAAACCTAAACATATTTTTCTTGAGAATTGACAAAATTATTAAACTATTTATTTATTAGATCGTTTATTTAGAAGAATCATTTTACATTTACACCATTCTAACAATACAATGCAATATTCATCATTTACCAACTTAAAGAAATAAATATGAAAAAAATATTCACAAATTTATAAACATTTACTAAATTATGAAAATATGTGAACTATACGGAAAGCCTTATTTACCATTTTATAAATTTCGAATCAAATTTTACCAACCATTCCAATAAATAATATAATAGTGTAACTAAACAATCTAATAGTGTTTTATTATTTTTGTTGTCAATTCTCTAACTATAAAATGATGGGACCGAATTATCAATCTTGTACTGCGATTAAATTCGTAAAGCCAAGGTGCCAAAAAGTAAAGCCCATCAGATCAATTAGCATGAAAATATTTAGAGAAAAGACACAGTGAAATTACAGCGGCGAGAAATTAACTGAGAGTTTCCTGGAATGAGAAAAAAAGAAATTCCGACAATTCTTGGAAGGCCAGAGAACGTGTGTGCCAAAACAAAACGGACTATAAGCCTGATATGGATACTAGTCAGAATAATTCACGTAATAACGAACGTTTGTTGCTAGAGCTTCAAATAACCCGAGTTGTATGAAAGCATTGGGAAATTTTATCGATTGACTGTTTAGAAGTTTTTCTTTCTTGCTTGCAACGTTTCATCTGTAAAGCAGACGATTTGTTTTTAAACATTGTTAATTTTTTTCCGTTCTGTTATACGAATTTATTATTGATTTTATTACAGATGACGTAGTTGAATGATTAAATTGTTACAGTTACCTGAACCAATCATCATGTGTAATCTCAAATTGGCATCTTCAAACAAATATATATAACGGAACACAATGATTCATTATATACCCGCCATTATAATGTGATTTTTTTTATCAGATTATATAAACTAGCTGAATACCCGTTCTTGTATGTGAGAAGTGGTCTTACTTCTCAATAAAAATGTAGTATAAACATTTTCAGTAAGTTATCTATTTTCTTAAGTTCGTTTTGTCATTATGTTAAGTTCACTTGAATTTCCTTAATTTTTTAAATCAGTTCACCCCAAGTAAGGCGATAATGCCACTAAGACGTAAGGTGATACCGGAAGTAAAAGAGGAGCAAAGACCTTAGAAGGAGCAAAGGCCTTAGAAGGAACCGGAAACCCGAAAATAGTATAAATTTCAGAGTTCAGGCGGAGACTAGATTTGAAGTAGACTTTAGAAGTAACCAGAAACCCAATACTAAACAGAAAACAAGGAATAGACCTCTATTATTGTCCAAAAGACCGGGGAGGTGTGTGAACTGGACAACAGGTGAACTTATCTACTCCTATTAAAATAGTTACGTAGAGTTGACAATGATTTAAAGAAATCTACCAAATTTTTGTTTTGTTATCAATTCACCCCATGCAAAACGATAATGCCACTAAAACCAAAGGGGCTGCTGAAACTGAAAGAGAATGAAAAGATTCTGAAAGCAACCGGAAGCTCCATCCTAAACAGGAAACAGTTTTACGAAAATCTAATAAACAGAATATTTTGACCTATTTATATAATTCCATAAAATTTTCTTCCGACTAATTTATAGTTATGAGAAAAGTCAGACAAAACAATTATTTGCACTATTTATATTCGGACTATTGTTCTCATCCATGTTATCACGACGTATTGGTCGTTGTACTTTCTCAATGTCCTGTTTCTACTGCCCATATTTAGGGATACTGTCTAGTTTTAGTACTGTTTATTTATTCCTCGCTCGTTTCTACGGAGTCCAAGTACACACAGCCCGACCCAGGGATTGAACTCACAAACACCTAATTCACAGACCGACGTTTTAAGCCACTAAGCCATTGCCCCGAAACAAATTGTCTTACGGGACAATGGCTGAGTGGATTAAAGTGGTCTTGATCTCTCTCTCTCTTTATATATATATATATATATATATATATATATATATATATATACATACATACATACATACATACATACATACATACATACACACACACACACTTCAGATATTTTTTTTTTATTTTGATCATATCTATAATATTTATCTTTAGAAGATTGCGTTCAAGTATGAAACAGACGGTCAAGAAATTTTTTTGGCGATGAATAATGTATTTTTACAAGAATTGTTTACATTTTTCTTTTTGAATTATAATAATTTAGAAATTTTAATTTTTCAAAATTCTGTCTTACTTTGCAAAGGATAGGTGATATATTTATTAAGCAAAAACTATATTTACTTATAAATACAAAGCCCATTACAATTTAGCGACCCTCAATATTTTTAAAAGAATTTTGATTTTTTTTTTTTTTTTGTATGTGTATATCAAGGTGCCGATTTCTGTAAATACACGGCAGGAAATACCTGCCATACACGGCAGGAAATAAGAGCGAGACATACAGTAAATTTAAAACCAACATACCTAACATCAAATAAAACATTAAATTACTTAGAATATTTTACTAAATGTTTATCATTAATGGGTAGTTAAAGAGTTATATAAAAAAGCGCTCACGTTATACTTTAAGTAATTTTTACAGATATATCCACCGTAGAAAATAGATAAATTTCTGTCTGTCGGTGAAGCTGTCAACACCTTAAATAAACAGTTACCACAGTGTTAAAAAAATGCATTTCTGCGATATTTTAAGGTTAAGGTAAGTAATATTTGTTTCAAATTGATTAATTATACTTTAAACCAGCTAATATTCCTCACAATAAGTTCTTTGTAATAAAGAGAATTACATCGTGATCTCGAATGACGAAAAATAGCGCTAAAATCAGCTATTTTAGCAATTTCAAAACGAAAACTCTTAGTCAATTTAAATTAGTTTTGAAATACAAGAATGTATTTTCTTTATTGGAAATATTAAATTTAATCTATTAACTTGAAGTCACAAGTAAGATACAAGCTTCAAACAAAGTGTTTCATTTTTACGTTCATTTTAAACATTAGGTATCGCGTTTATATGGAGGTACCTAATATGGCTGACCACCCGTATCCGAGGATGCCCATTTACTAAGTCGCCTAGCCAATCCCTGTTGTAGACGCCTGCTAAGGCACATTTGTGTTTGTTCAATACCCACAGTGCCCACATATGATTTATACTGCAACTACACTGAGTGGAACTGAGAGTTTCTAGGAGAGAGCGCGTTATCTATCGTGATCAGCAGTCTGAAGAGGGCCAGCACGCTCAAACACTCAGTAACGATGACTTGTGACTTCATGCTAGAACCACCATCGACGGTTCCCCAATTTCACTCACAAGCTTTGGGTCAACCCGTTGTATGGTTTTCAGGCACGCTGGGATCGTCTCCTTCCAACCAATAACATCAAGAAGTCACCTTCCTGACAAATCGAACCAGGATCTCATGGTCAGAACTTCCACATGCTCATATAACACACACACACACACACACACACACACACACACACACTGGTTGTTTCAAAAGTCATCTAAGTATTTTTTTTTATACATTTCTTTCTTTTTCAGAACTTAGATTAACAGTGAAATTACCAGTCTGATGGTGATTTTTCAGAGCGGAGCTTAGATATAAACGAAGACCGAAATTATGAGACATCTCGTGAGGATAAAACTCACTATGCAGTCGTAATTCTTCTAACGAGACACGCTTGCTAACCATTACACCACGTCGAGGTGACCCCGTCGTATTTTAAAACTTTAATCTATGTTCTTAAAGTAAAAGAAATAAATGGATAAAAAAAAAATAAATACCAAGGTGACTTTTGGAACACCCTGTATAAAACCGGGTTGTTTTTGTAAAGTGGGGGCAAAAAAAAAAAAAAAGATGAAAGAAATAGAGAGAAAAAAAAACACGTTCATAATTAGTATTCACCTAAATTGTCGCTGTTGTCGCTTGACTGAAAGCACGCTGTATTTACATGTATCGAATGAAACGCGATCTGGCGGTGTGAGTCAGGATGAAGATTAAGGAAGGAGGAAGGAAAAGTGAAGAGAAGAAAGGTTTGAGAGGGAGGGAGCGAAAAGACAAATGACGTAGAAGGAAGATGAAGCGGGAAGTAGAAATATAAGAAATATATAATAAATTTGTGTATGTAGGCAGCAATCCTTCTTTCATGCAGATTTCATTAAAAACGACTGACAAGGTGCTTTTATTTAGTTTTTTTTTTTATATAATTTCTCGTGCGACCTAATAATTTTTTTGTTTCCGGATGACAAATTATATAAAAATTGCCCGAATGTTCTTTTTATCCGAGCGCTTTCGGCTATACATTTAGCCATTTTCAAGGATTATATTTTAACTGTTAAAATTAGAAATAGTTTGTTGTATGTATGTTTTATAAAATGTTTCAAAACACGGTCAAGACATTATGTCCTTGTTCAAAGTTAATATTATTAAGTGTTGGTTTGTTTGTTTTTTATTAATAAGGCTTCCATTATATATATATATATATATATATATATATATATATATATATATATATATATATGATGGACTCTCCAGTCGAACTCGACGTATGAGGATCAAGCAGATCAGTTCCTAGAAACTGAAAGCCCGACACCGACACATGAGATTTGATTATAGTGGTGAAGGCTTTGTGCAGGGCCATCCACACTTTTTGGAGGGACGAATACAGAGACCTGGTGTAGCGAATGCCACAAGGTCCCCAAACGAACCGCCGCAGGTTTTGAATTCAGAGTTGTCCTTCTCCTAGACCAGTTGCCATCCAAGGCTATAGAAGCCAATCTGTCCTGCTATTTACCCATAGTTGGAGGGAGAAGAAGAGTATTCACACCTTTCCCAAGGGTATTTACACGTAAGTGAATGTAATGGATTCTCCGATTCCTCGATCCAAGCCGTTAACCATTACTCCACCGTGCCTCTCTCTCTCTCTCTCTCTGATATATATATATATATATATATATATATATATATATATATATATATATTTTAAGCGTATCACCCCAAGCAAGGCTGGAGGCCACTACCACGCAGGGGTTTATAGAAGGGTTGGAGGAAGAGCAGATAGGAGTGGTAAAGGAGAGGTTTCGGCTGTCGGCCAACGACCTGAAGAGGTCATGGGCATCGCCAAGTTATCTAAAAGCCCACTGAAAGGATTATGAAACAAGAGAAACATCAGTCAACACAAGAAAAATAAAATTTTAAACCGTATTAGTATAATTGAATTAATTTCAATTGAATTTATCAAACATTTTATTGTTGCATTTACACTATTTACATTGTTCGAACTGTTCTCATCTTTATTGTCACATTCACAACATTTCAGCCGTTGTACGTTCCGGCCTTCTTCAGTTGCTATACGTTGGAATTTTGAACCGAACTCTTTATTTCGCCCACCAGGGTAGATTGTTCTCGTTCCAGATCGTCCAGTGAATCAAAGCATTGGTCGAAATAATCCAGTAACTTGACCCAAAGAGTTGTGAATTCAATACCTGGCCACTGCAGAGGTGAACAAAAAAAATATGGAGAGTTGAATTAATGAAGGAAAATAGCTGAAACAATGGACGAAATGAAGGGTTCGGTTAGAAATTCCAACGTATGTCACCCGAAGGGGGCCGGAGCGTAAACGGCCGAGAGAGCCGTGGATATTACAATAAAGATGAGGACAACAGTCCGAACAATGCAAATAGTGTACAATACGTCATGTCAACAATATAGACAGATATTGTATTATTGTTAAAAGTATGTTTCTGGCGATACATTCATTAGTTTGGTTTAAACCATGAGAAATAAAGCAAAATTCTTTGGTAAAGAGGACGAAATCGTCGCAAATTGCTCATTCATATGCCCATCCAAGTTGCCTACTTACATTGCGTCTGGTTCACAACATGACCAGACAATTCCATATTACACTGAATGAGGAGCTTTCCAGTGCCGACTACATTTAGCAAAGAAAACCATTGTTAACGTACCCACGTGCTGTCTCCCACATTTTCCTCGCTCTCCATTGATAATTCTTATCGACAACTTGGACTAGCATATCAAGTTTTTCCATAACACCTTTGATTATAAAAGCTGCTCCTCGAGTCTAACTTTAAAAGGACGGTTGCTTTTTCCTTATGTACTTTACTGCATCCGCAAAGTATGCTAGAAATGTAGTTTTACTGGCAATTACTTTAATTTTAAAATTCGCTTTATTTAAAATAAGCCTTTTAAAGAAATTTCAATAACATTTATTGTAGTATTTTGAGGAGATCATGAAAAAATACTCGGCCTTATTCACTTCCCAAAATCTGACCAGGAGGATGAGTGGACAAGCGGTTTAAAGCATTGGTTAGGAATTTTTGTTTACTGAGCTGCTGGCGGGGGGGGGGGGTTCAATTCTTGGGTCGGATAATGCGAAGATGACATACACACTGGTTCAGCATAAAAAACGAACAATTTACACATAGGTAAATTAACAGATACGAGTTATCTCCCTTAAGTATAGAAAGTGAGATGAAAACAATTTACACTCAGTTCAAAATTCTGAGAAAGTTACTGCGCACGACAGGCACGTGAAGAAGTTATTTATAAATTAGCTGTGGCATAAAAACATTGAAAAGAAGTTTCAAACCGGAGAAATCAATTCTGAGCAATAGCTTTCTTCGTGGTGGGTGTCAAGACAAAAAAATGGCGTTTATTTTACTCTTTCTAGTTGTAGCAAAAGGCAAGACACGAACGACCGTCCGCAGAGAGAGTCCAGAGACGCTGTAACGAGAGAGTCCAGAGACGCTGTAACGAGACGCTGGACTTAGCCTTGATTTTCTTTCTTGATGGTTCTCATATCTATCATTTATACTCTAGGCCTGATGAGATTATTAGAGCCTAGCGGTCTTCGTCTCTGAAACCACTCTCTCTATTCGTCTCTGGGACCACTCTCTCTATTCGTAACTGAAGCCGAGACACCATGCTAAGACCATTAATATTGCTGATTCTTTGGATTTCATCAAGAATCTCTGAACATCACAGAAGCAACAATATTCAATATTCTGTAAGACTAAATAAAATTCAGTTTTAAGGACAACCCAAAACTGGGTTGCATTAAAACTGGATTTCACTATCAAGTACAAAAAGTAAACATTGTTTAAAATGAGCAGCTAAAACACCCGGTCATATGTGGCAGCAATATTCAAAGCAAGGACGAATGGTAGACGTATAGATATGTAAGATTCTTTGAATACAGCGCAAAACTGCCTTAATCCCACGCTTGCGTGTGAGCACTTCTGGTTAAATATTGACTTAGCCTCTTGCTGTTTTTGCCACTTTTCGACCTTGTATCACAGATTCGGACAAGCGCGTGACCACGTGTGACGCATCTTATTGCTTTCAAAATACTTGAGGGGATGAGCCTAGAGAGATCCTGTTATGAAAGTGGTTTTAAATTTTGCAACGATACATCCGTAAATACCGGAGATTCCGAGTCATGTTAGCCAGTCAATGTATATAAACCCTTTCACATTCATGTAGCGTTACGTGATTTCACAAAACAAACAGTTATTTGGTAGCAAAAACAGTAACGCATTTACAACAAAAGCAGGGTCGCTGATCTATATGCTACCTCAGATAGTAATGCGGTTTTCGGATGCAGGTTTTCAAAGGATTACAACCTCACCAACATCAAGAGTAACGTGTTGTAATGTAAGCAAAAAAATCTCCGGAGATTGGGGGGGATGTAGGCACCTAACCGACTGCTCTCCCATCAACTACGGGGAGAGCAGAGGGAGATAGGGAAAGAGACGGGTATAACAAAAATAACACTGCCTCGGAAACCATAGCAACTTGAGAAACAAAATGCCCACGGACCGACTTCACAAGACACTGTGTCTTGATATTTACCTGACACACCCCACTGTGTTAGGATGCGGTACAAGCTCAGTTATTTAATGTAGGGAACCCGAGGGTAAACACTCAGGCCATTGGTCAAAATTTGCCCAGCCTCCACTTCCGCGGGATCTGGCACAAGGCTTGTCTTAGTTGGTCACAGCTGGACAAGGACGCGAAATAGATATAATCTGGAACGAGACCGAGTGACAAGACAGTGTCTTTTCGACGGCTGTTTTCCTTCGGCTTTTATTGGCAAGAGGTATCTTACAAAAACCCGGATCTTGACCAGCAGCAAAAGCCGCTATCTAGATATGCCAAACTGTACCGTTTCTAACAGGAAAAACCCCAATGTAACTGCTGTTGGCAAATATGTCTGCTAGCGATCCGAGGCCTTCTTTTGCGTCTGTACTGACGCGCGTTCGCGACACAACGTAATCGTGTACGAAACATCAATACAATTTTGCACTTGTAAATTCTTCAATACTAACGTAACGTTAAAAAAATGTTTTCTTTTTCATTAACTGAATACTTTTTTTTTTCTCTTGTGAACTTTAGATACAGTTCATATCTTCAGGTGATGTGCAGAGGGAAAAAATGAAGTCAAACGTCATCGCATACGTCATTAACACTGAATTAAAAAAAAAAATAAACTAATTGTTTAGCTTTTTTTTCTTTAGTTTTAGAGAAATCTTGTCACTTTCAAGCCAGTGATTACGTGGATAATTTCTTTTCTTCTCTAGCTGCTTAATTTAAACAATGTTTACCGTTTGTACTTTGATAATGCAACCCAGCTTTGAGTTGTTCTAAAAACTTAATTTTATTTAAGTCTTGCAAAATATTAAATATTGCTGCCACATCTCTTGTACTTCTATATATTCAGAGATTCTTGATAAAATCCAAAGAAGAATCTGCAATATTATTGGTCCTGACCTGGCATCTCCCCTTCAGTTTGCCACTGCCGTAAGGTAGTTTCCCTGTGCCTTTTCTGTAATAACTGTGATTTCAATTGCTCTGATAAACTCTTCTCTGTGGAATATTCATTGGGGTTTCTTTTTAAATGTTGTTATTCTTATCCACCACCCTCAGTGACAAATTATAAAAATAGGTACTAGTTAGGACTACATATACACTTTAAGTTATTATGGTGGCTGTCGTAAGAATGGTAAGTAAGAATGCGTTGTTTTGGTGTAAGGAATAATGTGGTATGTTTGGGTCAGTGATCGTGGCTAGCTAAGCTTAAGATATTAGGTTGGTGCAAAAATAATGTCGTTTTTTGACGTTCAAGATCATGTCAAAAAACGACATTATTTGTGCACCAACCTAATAAATTGAAGACCAGCCTCCCCCTACCCACGTTTTAGCTTTGTGCCACATTTTTGCATTGTAACAAAATAAATATTACTCTCCTCTATAGTACAAAGACTTTATGAATTTAAACACAGTACTAGATTGGCGGCAAGGTTCCATTACTTTACAGTTGAAATTGTTAGATATAACCGTAGGTTCTATGCTAGCAGTTTCTTCTCTCGCACTTTTCGCCTGTGGAACACTCTTCCGGCTTTTGCTTTCCTGTCATCTTTGATCTTCAATAATTTAAATACAATGTCAATCGTTATCCTGTTTTCTTAATTTCTGTTCTTTTGTTGTTCTCTCGCTTTAATAGAGTTTTTTTTCTCTTGTTCTTTTACATTCGGTAACCCCTTGCATTTTAGTGGCTTTGTTGCCTTGCTTGGGGTGAAATAATTAAAATGATCTTTTCACGCTGTAACCAAGGACGAAATAAGGATCAAGTGATAGAATTGAATCAAAGTAAAGAAAAATGCAGTATTTAATTCGTAAAACGAGGTCAGTTCTCAGAAATAAATAAATTGATCGCGGGAAACGATTGATACGATACTGAAATAGTTATGTTGGTGGGCCATATCACAATGAAACAGCCAGTCCTGTAATAAGCGGGTGCGGTAAAGTCGCTTTCAACAAATATAAATATAGACATGATTGGAGGAGGCTGAATCGGTTCGCACCCATAATAGCTAGCGCAGTTGAAACCGTGCATAAAAATAAAAGAAAAAAAAATCGCTGAATTTAATTAATCTTAAATTAATGAAAAATTTAGACTGTCCTCACCAAGCCAATATTTTGTTTTTTTACTTACATGATGTCCACAAGAAACTACCGTATATACTAGTGTATAAACCGTATGCATATATAGTTCGACCCAGGAAATTTTACACCATTCAGAAAACACAACCGCTCACCGAAAATGCAGGATTTTTAACCTTTTTGAAAAAAAAAAAAAAAAAAAAAATTACCTGTGTACATTTCGGCCTCATGTTTTTTGCGTAAAAAGCTGATCATGGAAACTTATATTAAATTAAAATATATACAGTAATCATTTCTGCGCAATCTAAACATTTAAAAACACTCCGACGTATAGAGAATTAATTGTGTAATGTTCGGCGATATAGTTAAACAGTATTTATCAGAAACTTAAAAAATAAAAGAGAAAATAAATATTCTGGAAAAACTATAGCCAGTCTGACCATATTTAAGCAAAGATGCCGAATCTTTTTGCAAACAAGAATATCACCCAGCAGACTACAAGGAGAAAACAAGAGACAAAATGGAAAAGACCCGCATTATAACCGAGAAGGGAAACTAAGAAGAATTGAAATTCAGCACGGTGCCTGTTTTATGTTGAAACGTCTATGGTTTCAAGTTACCAAATTCGTAATGATGGCAAAAGTTTGAATCACATTCTAATAATAGATAAAAACTCGGAATCGTGAGGCCATCAAGTCATATCCACGAACCAATCAGAAACGGTTCCAACTAGGATAAGAAATTGCACACTTTTCGGTGCGGTTTCATTCCCAATAACCGTTATATATGATGACCCGGAGACTATTTCAAACTTCCAGCTTTCCAACGAATTCCACGACAGAGACAAATGATTTAAAACTACCAAACAGGCACTATATTGGATCTTGAAAATGACTGTAGTAATCGAAAGTACTTGAACAAACAAATAACACAATATAAACTTCATGAAGTTTATCCACGATTTCGAACAGAATACTCGACACCTTATTCGAAAATTAGAAAAATACAATAAAAAGTTAAACTGACAAAACTTTTCAATTCTTTTTAATCAAATATATATAACTATATTCCTTAGTTCCACCAGTTCTAACCTTCACGACTAAGACCAGCCATACCATGCACATTGTAGCGAACCACCCCTATTCATTTCATATTCCATTGGTGAGATGTAAGTTCCACTCGAGTCGCTTCTTCACACGAACCACTGCTTTGGTGAAACCAACTCCCAAGAGCATCTTCACACAACCTGTTTAAATCTAGGATTAACCGTTACCTTCCCCGCGTATCCCCATAAGCTATACCTCTTACACTGTAACACTATCTCTAGTGGCTCAAGGGCCTTGTAGAGGATGAACATTATTATATATCGCACATATAGTGCTGGTGTTAATAAAACAGTACTCGATGTAATAAAACAGTACTCGATGTAATAAAACAGTACTCGATGTAATAAAACAGAGCTATTAAGTACATATATTAATAAATATACATATAGTCTCTCACCGGTAGCACGACTGGGTTTCATGTACAACGCAGTCTTCCGGTGTTGTGCATAGACTGGCCATTACGTAATTCAAATTTTTAAAAACATCTAATTGCCGCAATGTTAGTAGCGTCAGACATACGGGGATTCATTTTTAAAAAAATATATTTGACATTCAAAATAAACGGGATTGATACACACTCAAAAACACACATACCTCTGTGAAATAAAAATTGCTTGTAAATATTAGTTGTGAATATTAATTTTTATATTAAGCATAAAGGGAGATTACTGATATTTTAAAAAAAAAACTATAAAAAAAACATAATTTACAGTAAAAATTAACATGGATCAACGTATTTTAGCAGATATTTTTATGCTTACACGTAACCATTAATTCATTTCACTTGTTTAATAAGCTGTGGTTATTTAAGTGTTTTAAGATAATTAATTTTTCAACAAGGCATAAATTACATCTATCGCCTTTCCCATTGTAAGATTTGGCTCACTACATTATCCCACCATTCTTGAATTGCCAGAAATATTTTTACGGTATGTCCTTCGCAAGTGTTTGATTGTTCTTAATAAAGAATTCCATCGATAAAGCCTTCTTGTGTGGTCGTTGCTCGGGGGTAAATTGTTTCAATGTTTTAGATATTCAGTAAATTTCCTATGGCCGTAATAACTTACAAATAGTATGATTATTAGATTTGTGAACAATGCCAAACAAAAACAGGGATGAAGTGTTAGAGATTTATTCAACTGCAAGAGCAAACGCATGAACGCCCGCTCCTCCTTCACACGGTTCTTCGGGAATTTTTCCCCTCTGAAAGCTTCAATAATCCTTCTGAAACAATCTTTACATCAAAAGGTTGTTCGAATGCCGATTTAGGATGGAATCATGAAGAAACTACTGGCTAAATAGCAAAAGCTGATTTTGTACCTTGTTTGTCGCAGATTTTGTCCACTTAACTGAAATAATCTAAAACAAACATTCAAGCAATACAATTTGTGTGGCATATGTAATTTATATGGCAAATTTGGAATGCATCGGATGAAAAACCAGGGAGTTATAGCCGAAAAACGGACTTCTTGAACAGTTTTTCAAATTTTTTCGTTATACGCGGTGAAGAGTTCAGGACTAAAATCACACTATCTTATTTCTTGCGTGATGCCAAACTTTTTTGCGTTATGTTTGAAGAAAATCGGATTTTATTTTAACTAGTACGAAAAACTCGATTTTTTTCAGTTTTTTGCCATTTTTTTTTTGGGGGGGGGCCATTGTAACAGGAAAATTATCAAGAACTCTACATGAACCCCGTAACATGAGCTATGTTTTGCATTGTGCAAAGAACATCAGCTTGTCCAGTAAAAATTTTGTTCGCGTGTAACTTTGACTTGTTTTTTTTTGCAAAAAGCCGTGCCCACCTTCAGTTTTATCGATTCTCCTGCCACACCCGTGCGAGGTGGGGGTGGGGTCTGGAGATTGAAAAGTCGGTCTTGACGTAGCTGGCAAATTTGCTGTATGTCTGTATAATTTCATCGAAATCGGTCGAGAAATGTTGACGTGCATAAATAGCACGCACGCACACATCTTCTGTTTTATAGATACAGATAATGTTATTTTTGATGCAGTCATCTATTTTAAGTGCCTTTCTCTTTGCATTGTGGATGGAGCGATTAGGATATTGGAGGTTTCTGAATGTGTTTTCAATGTGTATTTCTTTGGGTAGATATCGGGGACAACAACAAAAAAAATTGGCCAGTTCATCTTTGTTGGTAGCTTTTCTGTAAACATCAAATTTGAGTTCGTTATTGTTTCTGTGTACCGTGATATCTAGGAAGAGAATGGTGTAGTTAGCTTGAGGTTCAAAGATGAAGTCTATTGTAGGTTCAACGCTATTTATTTTGCTGACAAGATCTGTTAAAATGGTGTTTTGTGAATATATATTAGTAGGAAGTCTTCTATGTATCTGAAATAAGAGTTTTGCGGTAGAATGTTTCTGAAAGGGCCATTGAGAGGAGATCTCATTGGCAAGCCAAATTTTTGTCCATAAAAGTGGTTACCAAAAGCGAAAATCATTGGTGATTAGATGATTTTATGTATAGGGATTTAATTTATGTTTAATGTGATTTTATTAGAGCTAGGCATTTCTATATAGGGTCGTTTGTGTATAAGGATTTTATGTCTAAACTGGCCATATATTTGTTTTTGATGTTTGTTTTTTAATTTGTTGAGAAGGTCACCTGAATTGTTTATGTGTGAGGGACTAATTGTGCCGAGGAGTGGGGTTAGGATTTTGTTTAGTGTGCCGGCTAGTTTATGTGGGGCGCTGCCTATCCCTGATATGATAGGTCTCATTGGTGTGTCCTGTTTGTGCGTTTTTAGTAGTCCGTATAACAAATACATTGGTAATATACAGAAATAAATTCGACCACAATTTTGATGTAAAATAAATAAAAATATGACACATTCATTAAAAATTAATTTATTTAGAAGAGAAATTCTCGAGAGTGCCTTCATCGAATCTTATCAAAATATGAATCTACGCCCCGTTTTTTTTTTCTTAATCTCACTTTTCCTGAAGAATTACTACTTTCCAAATCCAACATACACAACCACAAATATGTTGAAAAATCAAAAGAAAACAGCAAAATCCATCACCTCATGCTTTTGAAGATGTACAGTACATGTCAAACCATAACAATCTATTTACAATTTAAACAATATTCTTAAAAAAAATCTCTTGAACATTACTCGCTCAATTGACTTTTTACCAGACTTTGAATTATGACACTTTGTGGCCACATGTTTTAACTGACCTTTCAACCACCCGATGAATATTCGTGAACGTTCTAAAATTTTTTTAAAAACTTGATAATCCAAAGACGTCTACGTATTTGTATATAAACACGTGCAGCAAAATAAATCCTACATTGGCTTGATAAAGTCCCCCGAGGCAAAAACGCGTCGGCTGAGAATATTTCCTTCTCTTGTCTCAGATATGTGTGTGTACCAGCTTAAAGGCTGCCCTATCTGGCGTCATTTAAGTTAGCTCCTGCGGAGGGTTCTTGATTGGGCCTTCCCCCCAATAGGTAAGGAGAAGTAGATG
Source organism: Acanthosepion esculentum (assembly GCA_964036315.1). NCBI lineage: Eukaryota > Metazoa > Mollusca > Cephalopoda > Sepiida > Sepiidae > Acanthosepion > Acanthosepion esculentum. Next base: position 68,140,942 of record OZ038498.1, on the reverse strand, counting down.
CGATATTTAAGTATTGCATTTATATTTAAACTTATCTTTTTCAAAAGTTCAACGATAATTCTTCTGCCGCCACTTAATTTAATGACAATTTGATGTACATAGGTCCATACTTTCCATGCAGTGATTTTCATCAGTGACTTTTGCGATTATTTCGCGATTAATTTTGATTATTTCCAAATTTATTTCCAAGTTATAAAAATGTTATCGTACAAAAATTAATCAAAAAAAAAAAAAATCGCCGAAAGCAATCGCAGTAGTGAAAACTTGGGAATCCAAAATTTCAGGATGCGGGCCCAGATCCAGCCTGGAATGTTTTTAATTTGCTCACGGAGTCGGCCTGATTCCAAAATGTTATGAGATTTTGGGCTACGGCCTCTAGGAGTAATGTTGAAAAGTGTGACACACTGACGTACATGTTTATTATAACTGATTTCTATCAACTCTTACATAAGCCCATATAAATAAATGGTGAGAAACAACGCAAGGTAACCTCACACACCAACCACCATAAATTCAATGGTCCTTCGTTATTAGTTAGGTAGCAGCTACGACAGATACGTCTATCTTGTGCAAAAGCAGTATAAGTATAAGGGGTACAACACTGTCCAAGAATGTGCTTGAGCATAGTCACTGTTATTTCTAATAATTATATTTTTATTTTATACATTACCCATAATTCGTGTAACACTAAAAATAATAAATTTTGAAAACTATACAGAGAAAGGTTTTTGGGAAGCTGAGAGTCGATTTCCTGCAGCAGTCACCAGACACGGAGAATGAACATGCCAATACATTAAGAGAATGAATAATCTAAAACTTCTTTAACATACTATAGTTACACACATTCAGAATCTCAATATTTTTTCAAATTAGCCACGACATGAAGAGTTTTTACAAGTACAATTCAGGATTTGAAAGGTGGAAAAGATACAGATATTCTAATTCTGCTCGAGCAAAAATAGTATTAAAAATTATTTGAAGACACCAAGTCACTCGACCTCAGTGAGAAAGTCTGGCGGGAATACAACAGGAATAATTGTTTTATTTTCAAACTGGTTTATTCTATAAAGTCATAAAAACAACAGGATATAAAATGTTTGACAAAGGATTTAAAAAACAAAAAAACAAAACAAAAAAAACAGAACAAAATTATGCGCATGCGTCTACACATGCGCAGACATTTTTTTAACGAGCTATCGACATTAGTCACATTGATGGTGTACTTCTCTGTAGCTTAAATGGCGAGAGTGGAGAGATGAATGATGCAGGAGTTTGAGAGTGGGGAAGAGCAGGAGACAATGAGAAAAGAGACTCGTGAGCGAAACTGATCGGATCACATCGTGAACATTCAATTCGAGCGTCGGAAAACAAAATTCACGATTCGATATGATCAGACTAAACTAAGAAGATTGTTCGATTATTTGTTTGTTCTCCCATTTCTTTTTTTTTAAATGATTTCTTTTTTTTTTATCGGTAGTCTTTTATCAATGTTCGTGGTTTATATTTTCTTTTATTATTTTTCATCCAACAAGAATATTAAAACTCCAGAAACCAAGTCAAACATTGACAGAGCATAATAAGGTCACCTATGCAATAATGATGAAACGACAAGTTCTGTAATAAGTGAACGTAACAATTCGATTTTGAGTGGTAATATTAGCCGTTTATTTGTACGAAAATATTCAGCATTCATTGAAGAGTTGGCGTTAATTTCGGTTTAAATTTATAAAATCTTTTTATTAAAACAGTTTTTTTTTCATGAAAACAGGATTTTCGCTTGTTATCACTATTTCCAGTATTGTTGGAGGAATACTAACTTAACACGTTGTTTGAAGTAGTGTGGAAAATCAATCTCTTCATTATGTCACTATTTTTATAGAATTGCATTTGCTATTCTTTTTAGTTGTTGAAAATCCCCAAGTCATTTGGTTTCTGTTATTTCATAATCTTCTTTGATTCTGTAGTACCAGTTCACGAAGTTAAAAAAAAAAAAAAGAGAGAGAGAAAAAAAAAGGTATTTAAAATGTACAAGGTTCATTCACTGAAAGCTGTTTTTAATCAATGAACTGAGAAAATCTTCTAGATCTCTCTTCCGGCTTCTTGCTTCCCAGCCAACTTTGTTCTATTGATTGATTCATTTTTTTACAGCTTATCAACCCTTTTCAGGTTATCTAAAGTCAGAAAATATTTTTAGATTGTAAAAAAACATTTTTGGAGATAATAGTTTAGCGATACAAGTCTTACTAATTAACACATATCTGGGGGGGGGGGAAGATATGGATTCATACATTTCTCAAGCGTATTTGCCCGTAAGTAACGAACCCGACGATAATTGGAACGCGCGTCTCCGATTATCCATTACACCACCCGCACATCCAAGCTTAGAGCATTTGGTATTCCCAAGCGGTCACTTATCTACGTACTGACCAGGCTTGATGTCGCTTAACTTCGGTGATCGTACGGGAATTGGTGTTTTAACTTGATGTGGCCGTAAGCCTCCAGTCAACTTTGACCTACAGAAATTTAGATTCAATGTGAATAGTCATCTTGTTTCCTTTATCACATTCTTGTATTGTCCTCTCCTTAATTATTTTTCTTGGATTCTTTCACTCCGTAACCATTTGCGCCTTCATTGAGGAAATGATTGCACACAGTTTGAACATTTCTGAACAGATCTGGCGCTATGAAGGAATAGACATACGAACGAATGTCCTTTCTGTTGCTTGCTCGATTGGTTTGTTTTTTTACGGCTTATCAACCTTTTGTGGGTTATTTTAAGTATGGATTCATACCTTTCTCAAAGGTATTTGCGCACAATTAATATAACAAGCTCAACTGTAAATGGAAATCGGCCTTCTTATTTCCTATTCCATTAAACTAGCCTCACATCCAAGCTTACTGCTATTCCCATGGGCATTACAACAGAGATGTTCACCATTACAGATGACATCGTATTGTTTACATAGGTTTGATGGTGAACATCTCTGTTGTAATGTCCATAAAACCACTCTGATGATGGCTCATGTCTGCTGAAATCTTAGATCCAGCAACAGTATACTAAAAATATCCAAATGTTGGACAGTTTTTGTCTTTCTTTTCTCCCGAAACTAAAGCCACTATACGAAGCTTAGAACGGCTCATGATCAAACATAAGACATTTGTTGTCTGTTATATTTAACAAAAATATATATATATACCATGACAATATTTCACGGTACACTTAGGAGAATCGCCCAACACACTAGTGTGCTACAACACGGTGGTTGAGAATCATTACATTAGAATATTAGAAGTTCCTTAGTATTGCCGACCCCATCTCCAAGTAATAAATGACAGGGCGTACTGGGTTACCAACACTCTGGAATTTTCCCTAATATGATCTATTATCAAGCACCAAAGATAGATTGTCTTTACACGCCTAAAAAGGTCTAACAGCGATAATATTTACTCAGAGCTTAGAGGGAGAATTAAATTCATGCTTTTTTGTAAAGGTCTTCTTCCCAGCCAGTGATTGTCCTTTGTTAAACGTAGGCCCTCCACCAGATTCATGTGTAGAGGAATGGACTATTACCTTACCGCGACGGCCCAATGCGTGTTGGGAAGAGCGGATATGACACGCTTGGGCGATCATGTCCCTTTTCGATTCATTGTCCGCCCAAAGGTATTTGCGCGAAAGTCAATATAACGAGGCCATACCACAATGAGAGAGAGAGAGATCACCGAAGTTAAGCAACGTCGAGCTTCGTCAATAACTAGATGGGTAACCGCTCGAGAATACCAGGATATATACGAACGTAATGCGGAACTCACGCAATTGTAGAATTTCTGTTGGATGAGCATTTCCATGGACCGGTGCACCTCGATTAGGAGACCAGGCTTGCTGGGAGATGGGCGAATTTAACGAGTCACCATATCTTGAATGGCTGCCATCCAAGGATATAGAACCTCGTCAGACCTGCAATTTAACCTATAGATAGAGGAAAAAAGATGGGTTCATACCTTTACCAAGTGTATTTGCGGCTAAGTGAATGTAAAGGAAAGTGAATTCGAACTCTGCTCTCCGATTTCTCATTCCAAGCCACAATCCACATTCGGTCTTTTTAGTACTGCTCAGTTATTGGTAGCCCTGTTTTCACTGGAGAATAATCAACCCGTAGATTGAATAAATGTTCCAATTTAAATTTCCCAGAAGCTAACCCGGGTCGAAATACTCCTGAAGAAGGCCAAAGAGCACAATGGCCGAAACGTTGTGATAACAAATATGAGGATATTAAGCCAACTGCATATAATAACCAGTCCCAGAAATTCAGTCAAATGTAAAGAAAACAAAAAAGATCATGACGTGAAGTATCTCAGCCAGTATTTAGCCACCGACATCCTCGTGGCTGAGGTAAAAGTCTTATTAGTGGTACTTGTCGAAGCGGTCATAGAAAAGCAATTATGTAAAATGCTGATTCACGCCGTACTTAGGACATTAAAGCAATATAGTCTTCGATTAATTCTACCATTAGCCTTGTGCCAGACGAAGTTAAACCGAGTAAAGATTTTCCTATCAAGAAATACCACTAAAAGTAGCAAAGATATTATGATAAACAAGTTCTGCTACGACTTCAAGAATTGTTTTCTATGAAAATTCAGCTAGGAGGCAAAGTTCCAAACCTTATGGATTTGCCGTTTTCAGGCGTCAGATGAGTGGCCAATATTTTTGTTATGACTTGCATATTTATTGCTGACTTTGTTGTTATAGATTCGGGGGTTTTGTTATTTATGTCTCTTTTGGTTCAATGTGTTTTGATTGATTCGGCACTAAAAGGAAAATCCGATCTTCCTATAATAGACATACCTGTCCCATTTTATGACATTTGATCAATAAAATATTCCGCTTCGGTTCTTTGAAGAAAAAAAAAATTATCCTATTATAATTGTGCGTGTTCTTCCCTTCGTTAGTTAGCACGGCCTCATAAATAATGGACTATTCCGCGTTTTGATCGCGTGCAAAGAAGGGAAAAGACATTACTTGGTTTCACTGAGAAAATGAACGAAAGAAGGGAAGATAGAGAGAATCAGACTAAGCTGATAAGAACAGATACTACACTTTGATCTTAAACGAAAGACCAAGAAGCGAAGCGACCGCGATAAAAATAACATTTTTTTTCCATTTATGTATCATATCGAACGACCGAAACCAAGTAAGTCTATCGCCAAAAAATCCAGTCAGCATATTATTAAGAGAAATTATCGTAAGACGGATTTGGCTAGAAAGAAAGAAGGAAACAACAGGAGACAAGTATTTAACGTCTTCTGCTTATACTTTATTAATAATAGACTATTCCATTTTGATCACGTGGCAGGCGGGGAAAAGACACTACTTGGTTTCAGTGAGAAAAAGAAAAAGAAATAATGTGAAGATAGAAGATTTTAGCAGCTGTTTCGGTGAAATGGAAAAGTTGCCGATTTAAAATCTTTTCATTTCTACTCACTTCTTAAAATAATGACCAGCATTCATATTTATGATTATTATTGCAATATTTTGTTAAAGTTGTTAAGCTCAAATATTTGACGCGATAAAGGAATTACTACGTATATTTTATGGTCGTAGAACTCGCCATTCAAATCATTGACTTGAGAGTTAAGAATTCAGATTTATCCGAGATGTTAAATAGAAAAACCGTAAAATGTTCACTGGCCTTCCTAGTTATTATTACTAGTACTGTTGTTGTAACCAACATTTCTTAGTTACCTTTATTAGCCTTCCATATTTAAAAAAAAGAAAAGAAAAAGATAAATACCCTTTTACATCAATAGCCAACTTTGATAAACTATTTCTAAATACAGTTATTGGTTGGTTTTATTTAGGGTCATTTATGCCGAAGTTTAAATATTTTGTACGTAATTTTATTTTTTATTTGCAGAAAATGGTTTAGCGATAGAAGCCTTACTAATTAACCCATAGCTGGGGTAAGAGGTGGATTCGCGTAAGTTAATATAAAGAACTCAACTGAAATTGGTTAACAATTCCGATTTACTGCCCCTTACACTACCAGTACATTCAAGCTTACAGCACCTGGTATTATCAAGCAGTCACCCATCTAGGTACTGACCAGGATCGACGTTGCTTAATTTCTATGAACGTACGGGACCGGTGTTTCAACAGGTGTGTTCATTTGGTATCCAATTCATGCATTTTTCCTTCAATTCCCCACCCTCAACACCGTGTTTATTTCACCGTCAATATCACTCACTTGAATGCTTCATTTGTCGTGGAGGGGTCATGAAGGCAGAAGGAAAACAGATTATTTTTCCTTATGATCCTTTCAGTGGGCTTTCAGGTTGATTGGTGGGGCCCATCTCTTCTCCAAGCTCTTGACTGACAACCGAAGACCACGGAGTACGGTGTGGGTTACCCTCAGGTTTTGAATTCAGAGATTTCCCTCTCCTGGACCGGTTGCCACGAAGTCTGTCCTGCTATTTACCCATAGCTGGGCGGGGAGAAGAGATAGCTTTATACCTTTCCCAAGGGTATTAGTACGTAAGTGAATGTAATGAACTCGACTGGAATTTGATCTCTGTCCTCCGATTCCTTAATCCATTTCTTCACCGTTCATCCTTTACTTGGTACGAAACGTTTATTTTAAAATTAATTTCCTCAGTAGCCCAATTAATTTGTTCGAAAAATAATAAAAGAAACTCCCGCTGGAATCTTTATTTGAACAGGGATGCTTACTTTATAAGTATTTTTTTAAACTTTACACTACTTACATCGCTGTGACTGTTATCTTTATTGCCATATTAGGCTGTTGCACACTCCGGCCTTCTTCAAGTGATATACGTTGGAATTTCGAACCTAGCCCTTTATTTAATCCACTGGAATAGATTGTTCTAATTCCACGTGCCGTGCCTTTTATGGATATGTCAGTTTCAGTTAACTCTGTGTTTTTGTTCCTTCGGCTGTGGCCAATGGTCAGGTATTAAACTGTCAACATTTTGGGTCACATCACATTTAGACAACTTTTCCTTAGGCCACAAAAACAGGAATAAAAGGTCTAGATCCTGATTTTCTGATAAATACAAGGAAAGCTATGTAAAAACTGATATTTTGGTGAGGAATATTAATTTAACATATGACAGAAATTGAGTAAGTTATATCATAGTTTACTCAGAATAAGAATAGAATTACATTGTTTTAATATTTGGGAACTTAGAGTATAAAAAAAAAATTGTCTCAAGTACTTTTCCTAATTGAAGTGGTGACAAGACAAAAATAGAGAAAAAGGAAAAAGAAGCAGACAAAATACTGTAGGGCCCCAAAATTCACTTGATAAAAGTTAATATTTTCAAAAGACTATCAAGACGAAGCCGTGTCACCACTTTTATGTGCCGTGTCCCTTCAGGACGTAGGCGATCATGGGCCTCCACATCTTCCTGTATCTTGTAGCTCTTAATAAGCTTTGTCTTTGTTCTTTTGTCCAAAACCCTATTCTACCATCCAAGTTGATAAAGTATGTTACGCGCTGCTTTCCTCTGTCCCTCTTTCCATCAATGTCTTGTGAGTATCAGATTTTCCAAGCCCTCATTCCTCATTACGTTCCCCAGAAAATTCAACTGTCTCTTGCTGATGTTAACTAGAAGTTAACTTTTTGTTTCCATTTTCTCTAAAATCGCTTCGTCCTCGTTACTCACATGTTCTGTCCATGATATCCCCAGCATCTTTCCGTAGAACCGCGTTTCTGTTGCTTCAGGCCTCTTCTTCATCTTTGTCCAGCAATCACTGCCATATAGGAGAACTAATATCACGTAACAGTTCAGCACTAGTTTCTTCGTTTCTAACGATACTTTTCTGTCTTTTCTGTCTTAATACTCTGCTTAGCTTTTACATTGGCCATTCCAATGCGTCTTCCGGTTATAAAGATTCATTTCAATCAGATTCCATCGACTTTCCGAGCAAAAACAGACAGGAAAACAACGGATCTAGAATTGATCGTTTAAAAAGAAATTATTAAACGTACGAGTTTTTGATTAACTCCAAACAATCATAGCTTGACAAATACTTGGAGTTGACAAAGTTAGTCCACTCTTGAAGTTCTGAGACAGTCTACATTCAGAATAATTATCTCTATCTATAAAAGGCAGCGTGTGTGTATGTATGTATGTGTGTGTGTGTGTGTGTGTGTGTGTGTGTGTGTGTGTGTGTGTGTGTGTGTAACGAATGCAAATTTCGACGGATTTGCACCAAAATTTACATGCACATGCTCCAAGTTAGCGGGAAGGCCAAGACCGACTTTGCATTTCCCAACTCCCATCGATAGTGGAAATAATCGATTTTTTTCATGCTTCTACAGCAGTTTTCATGTAGTTTGCGGCCATTTTCTACTGGCCATAGTGAGAACCTATAGCTGGCTGCCACGAATAAGCAGGAAGATTCTATTGGCCAGCGTGAGAGCCAACAGCTGACTGACACGAATGTTAACTAGCATACAAAGAAAAAAAACGATAGCTGCATTCGTCACAAGTGGGAAAAATTTTAAACTGCATGGCACTTTACTCCAATTGACTCATTCGCTTGCTTAAACTCAACGTTGATTCTGATTCCACAGAACTGGGTTGGGAGTGAAAAAGTATTTGTTGTTAACATTCTTTTTTTCATTCTGTTTTTCCATTTACGCGTCCTTTTTTAAAGCTGATCGTTTTGTGTTCATTTTGTTTAGTTCTTTTTTTCGTAACAGATTTAATGTTTAGTATAGAGCTTAGAAAAAATTCGCAGTGTGAGATAGGCAAGAATTAGAGCATGTAGCAACATCAGCAGGGCAAAGGGCACTCCTTTAAAGGCAAGGAAGGGCAAAAATATTTTAAGTCAAGTGATAGCGATTGCTGTACGAGTCGTACGAATTTTGAATCAAGTACGGGCAACGCCGGGCCATGCAATAGTAGCAAATATTTGGAAAATGTTCCAGAGATGCCAAATATCCGCTTGCGACCTCGCTGTGGAAAGTTCCAAAAACGGCACAAGGCGAACAAAGAGTATAAAAGCTATTTATTGATGTTATCTGGTTAGGTTATGGTGAAGCGTCCACTTAGCCATTCTTAACCGTTTACTATCGTGACAAGTCAGTAACAAAACATCCCGTTAGGATATTTAAGGATGGGGACAGACAGAGCGCAGGGAGCTGTGGATTCATGCTTTTGCCAAAGATAATAAATGAAATAAAAACAACCATTTACTCATGCAGAGGACATGGCAGAGAGATAATGATTGCCTTCAGAGTTAAAGTGGTTACGATAGTAGTGACTGGGTAAACATTCTCGCTGGAGTCAGTTCCACAAAATAACGGTTCTTGGGAAAACGTTTTCTAAGTTGAACATTCATATTATCATTGGAATACGGAGAAAATGAGGATGATTAAACTATGTGGAGGCAGCAAGGCGGGTCTTGGCCTTCTCAGTCGTACGTTTCTTTAAAATTAATTACTGCTTCGAATTCATCTTTATTTGTAACATTCAGTCGTTTCAAATTAAAGCTTGTAATTCAGAACCACGATCATTGAAGTATAAAATATGAAAAAAAAAAAAACTTGTAGGGACGACACTACTTATAAAGGTTTAAACATACAAAGAACATTCAAGGGTTCGAATTCCAGTTGGGGTCGTTACTGTCACGCAAATACCATTGAGAAAGGTATGAATCTATCCCCCCCCAGCTATAGGTTGAAAAGCAGGACAGACTTTGTCCTTGGTTAGCAACCTGTCTATCGGAGAAAGAAATGGCAACCTATTGCGGGTAAACTTTCCGCTTAGTCATGAATTGAAAGAGACATGATCGCCCAAGCTTGTATCGCACATAACTGACTATGTTCATATCGAAGTTAGGAACTTTTACAAGTTTTCATTACATGAAAGCTAAGTTTGGTTTTCTTTGTTCTGTTTTACGGCATATCAACCTCAATGGGTTATTTAATACAGTGTAACCCGGATATAAGAGAGTTGTCGGGACCGAAGAAGAAGTCTCTTATATCCGGGTTTGGTATATTATACATACATTAACACAGGCTCTAATTTGGGACCAGAGAAAATCTCTCTTATATCCGGGTTACACTGTACCGACAAAGTAGTGCTGGTAATATTCCGCACTCCATCCAAGAATGTATTGCTGGTAATATTTTCCCTCCAAGAATGTATTGCTGGCAATAGTTTTCCCCTCACTATTGCTGGTAATATTCCCCCCCAATATTGCTGGTAATATCCCCCCCAAAGAATGTATTGCTTGTAATAATTTTTTTTTTAACAAAGAAGTATTGCTGTATTAAAACCTAATTTTACACTTTCATAATTTTTTGATCCCAGTTTGGAGGTTCACTATTTTCCCATAGCTGGGACCCCAACAGGTACCACCACTCCCAGCCAGGGTGGACCCGGGAACACCAGCAATTAAGAGGTGTTTCCACGCTCCTCAAAATCTCTTGATCAGAGGCCTTGCTGTTGCACGTAGTTTATCGTCTTAACCAGGATAAATAAAAGCTGAATTAACTCCCTCAATGCAATGAACTGTATTTAAAGAATACATAAAAACACTTTTTCTATGCTAAAATATATTAAAGATGAATAGGAATTAACATTTAAAACAAGACATTAGGCTGAGTCATAAATAAGGACCAGTTTTCATTATCAGAGTTACTCTTAAAAAAAATTACATTTTATTTAATTATATATTCAGTATTATTTGCAATAACTTCTGGTTGTTTATCAGGCAGCTCTTCGATAACGTTTGAGTAAAATTCAACAAGTTTAGAGGTGGACTTTTAGACGAACTCTTAAATTAGAAGACGTTTTCGTCATCAAACGGTTTCCATTTTTTCAATCGAAAAAAACAGGCAATGATCGATTAGTGCAAAGAGAACAAACCAACAAAGTTCAAATTTTTATTTGTGTTATTCTTGCTGTACGTTGTCATCCGTTTACTAATTTGTGTACAGAGGGGTGCAAAGTATGTATGCAGTAATGAAAAAGAACGCGCGTGCGCACAAAAAGTATTGAATGAATCCTTGAACCAGTATAATAATACTAGTCTAATACTAGTTGTATACATACTTTTGCTGCCAGTTCCATGCAAAAAGGAAGGTACATTAGTGTACTCCAGATTTATTAACTGTCACACATGATTATTGATTAGGATAATACATGTTATAATTAGTTCCCCAAAAGAGAAATTACAACGACAGAGAATATTACCGGAAAAAGAACGTTTATGAAATATTCTCTTCCCCACCCCCCACCAATTTATTAAAAAAACCCTTTTATATGGCACCCAAGATTACTCTTATCAAATACAAAGACAAGCCAGCAGGAGGCCGGCGGAATCGAAACACAATCCAACAAGACGATGGTGTCTAAACAACCGATAGTCTTATGCCAGACCTTAGTGGAATGTGCTTTTTAAAAAAAATGGGAACGACACAAAATGAAGAAAAAAGGCATAAAACTATAATAAAGTGGTTATGTCCAAGATATGAAAAAAATATTACGAAAACTAATTTATTGCAGAAAAGGTTAACTTCAATGGATGTATCTGCCAACGTCAGCAGCGAAAATGCTAAAAGTGAATTTTAAAATAAAATGTTCAGGCAAATGTCTGCAGCGAAACGAATCGCTCTGTAGTGAAACGCAACGCTGCCTGTCGTTGAGTACCAGAACGAATTGATGACACGTCCCTGATAAAACAAAATGGCTGTTAGCTTTAGACAACGCATTGATAACGCGGCGAAAACCGGACGTTCATGGCAGACTGGATGAGCAGTGAAAAATTCAAACCTCCTGAAGAATTCATAGCAATTTACCAAATTTAATTGATTTTCTTATGGGTGTTTGTTTATTACAAAAGACCATGTTCGCATTAATGCCTCTCTATCGAGAAGGAAGCAACGGATCAGCGACGATCAAGACTAACATTATAATGGGAGCCGGTGTGACAACGTGGATATTATTTTTATCTCAGCTTAATCTGGTAAAAGATGAAAACTGTTGGATACTACATCGGGCTAACAAAAACACGCGAATAATCTAGCAAGTGAACGTTTTCAAAACAGACTAAAAGCCAAGCGTATTGTGTTTGTGTGTTTCTTACACTGACACTTATCTCTCCGCCTCAGACAAAATGAAGACTAAACATTGTATTCAGCCAGTCATAAACCCTCCTTTTTTACCTGGGTACAAATGTCGACAACTGGCATTGATAGAAAATGCACAAGTATATACACACACACACACGTGCGTTTATGGTTCTTTCATGCGCAGTGTTCCTTAAGGTTTGTTTGGTTTGTTTTACGGCATATCAACCTCAATGGGCCATTTAATGCCGACAGCTTTTTTTTTCTGATAATATTTTGTTTTGTTAAAGATCTATTTTTGTCAATATTTTTTCCTCAAAAATATATAGCTAGTAATAGTATTTTTCCAAAAACGTATAGCTGGCAATAGTATTTTTCCAAAAACGTATAGCTGGCAATAGTATTTTTCCAAAAACGTATAGCTGGCGATATCTTTTCAAAAACGTATTGCTGGTAATACTTTTTCCTTCAAAAATTCATTTCTGGTAATAATTTTTTATTTATTCCTCTATAGTTCCGTTGAAGTATCTTATGTGTGTTTCTGATCATTGTTTTCCTGTTTGGTTCATTGGATTGCTTCGTGTTTTAAGGTTTGTTTAGGTTTTTCCTTAAGTGTCGTACTCTGTGGTATTGTTCTAGAAATCCATGCTTTCTGGTTTTCCTGTTTCTTTTCCTGTTCTTAGTTTGTCTTTGATTTTAGGTTCTTGTGTTTTCCTATTCGTCTTTATATTTTGATTTTGGGTTTTTGCTTTCATGTTCTGTTTCCATTTTTTCAAGTATTGTGGATCCATTTTCAGTGTTGTTTGCTATTTGTCTAGGGAGTGATTTGGATCTTGTGATTTTTTGGAGATGGGGATATGCAGTTTCATTAGTGTTTGGGTTCAGAATTTTCTTTGGGTGATTTTTTTGGTTTCTTTAGTTTTGACTTCACTTTTCTTAGATTGTTCATTTCTACTCTCTTCTTGGATATTGAAATCTGTTCTGAGTCCAAATATGAGGGATTTTAGTTCTTCAAGTATAGTTTTTAATTCTCTTAAGTTTGGAGTTTCTGAAGGATTACTTGATAGGTTTTCATTGTGCATTTTATTTGTTTTTTGGGTTATTGTGTATGTGTCTTTTTTTATTTGTCACCTAATTTCGGGCTTCTTGGAAGGTTATGTTTTTCTGATAGTTGACTTTTATTATTTCTTTTACTTGCTTGTATATTTTGCAATTTTTGGAGTAAGAGGGGTGATTTTCTGAGCAGTTTGAACATTTGGTTTTATTCGGGCAATCCCTTTCCTCATGATCGGGATCTTTTAAACTGCAATTTCCACATGTTTGGTTGCTTCGACATTGGTCTTTGTGATGTCCAAACTTTTGGCATCTGTAACATTGAAGTGGGTTCGGTATATGTTGTTCTATTTTAATTCTCTCCTACCCAATTTCAATTGTTGTTGTTATCTGAGGAGAGTTGAAGGTTAATATGTATGTATTTGTTCATCTTGCTTCTCCGTTTTTTTTTTATTGTAATTCTTTTTACATCTGTGACTCTTGATTTTTAAGTTCTTTTTTGATTTCATCTATAATACATAATGAGAGCTCTCGGTTTCTTGTGACTCCTTTGGAGCAGTTTAAGGTTTGGTGGGGGGTAGGATCTGATGTCTGTTTCATGAAATTTCTGTAACTGTAGTAGAGTTTTAGCTTGTTTTTTGTTTTGTATTTCTATTAGTATTGAGCATTTTTTTAATTTTTTAACATTTTTTGGAGTTATTTTGCTCGATATGTTTTTTTTGAATTGGGAAGGGTGATAATTCAGTCAATGGTTTGTTATTCGTGGCTTCCAGTACAAGTGTGGGAAGGTTTTGACATCATTTTCATTGTCAGAATCTGTTTCTATGTGAAGTCTCTTGGTGTTTTTCTTACTCATAATAAATTTATTTTTAATTCGTCAGCCGTGCCACCCACCTCGGAGCCCCTTATGGGGGAGATGATGATGGGAAAAATCCCATTCGCCTCATTTCTCCAGGGTTACATGGCTGATATACTCAAGCGTGGAGGGGTGAGCATTCGTGATACTAGGTCTTATCCACCTAAGTATGGACTATCTCTTAGATTTTATCAGTTCTGTCAGTCTCCTTAATCCCGGCTTGATTGGCCCTACAGCCACCGCTTACTAAATCAGTTTATTGTAAAATTTGGAGAGTTTGAGTGTATATTTTGTTCTGTTTGTCTGATTTAGTGCTTGACATGACCAACCGATTGATTTGATCGGGCCTCTCCACCCTCCCGTCTAGCTCAGATAAGGGCCGAAGTGGTGTGTTGCTAAATCATGTCTTCTTTATACTTAGGTCATGATTTGCTCAACCACTAGGATCCCGTCTCCAAGCATTACGGGTTGCCACCCACGGTCAACAGGTGGCCCCATTGAGGGACTTTTACCCTCTGCAGGGGGGCAGTCGACGTATTCTGACGCCCCACCGACAGGGCAGTGTTCCTTCAGGATGTGGACATAACTCCCTATTGTTACTAGTGCCAAGCAATTTTTGTCCCTTAACTATCGTAGTCCACGTTCTTCCCACCATTACTCGTTAGGCAGGTTACTCTCACTTTCCCTTTGATACTCTTGTATTCACTGTCTTGTGGGTATAAAATTCTCCAAACCTTCTTTCCTCATTGTGTATCCTGAACATTTCCGATCTAAATATTTTTTGTTCCCATTTTCCTTCCTGATTACTCACGTGACATTCTCAGTATTCTTTCGTAGAACCACATTTCTGTATCTGTCTATATTTCTAAGATGAGGTATTATGTACACTATTTACATTATTCGGACTATTGTCCTTATCTTTGTCGCCATGTTTATTACAGCGTTTCGGCCGTTGTACGCTCCGGCCTTCTTCAGGTGGTTGGATTGTCGAACTGAACCCTTTATTTCGCTCGCTGGGGTAGACTGTTCTAGTTCCACATGCCATGTCTAATGAATGTCAGTTATCATTTATCTCCTGTTAATTCCCCTCTCCAAGTTCTCCACCGCCTTAAATCTTTCGGTTCTATCACTGGATCTAACTAACGCCTTTATCCACTGTGCCATGTATAACTGACATCCATTAGACATGGCACGTGGAACTAAAACAGTCTACCCCAGTGAGCGAAATGAAGGGTTCAGTTCGACATTCCAAACACCTGAAGAAGGCCGGAGCGTACAACGGCTGAAACGTTGTCATAAACATGGCGACAAAGATGAGAACAATAGTCCGAATAATGTAAATAGTGAACCACATTTCTGTTGCTTCAAGTCTTCTCTTCCTCCGTAAAGAATTGGTCCATCATTCGGTACCATATAGGTTCGATATTGTATAACAGATGATCAATATTATTTTTCTTACGAATTTTTCCCGTTTCTTAATACTTTACTTAACTTTTAGAAGGCATCATTCGCTCTTCCAATACGCTTTCGGATTCTCCGTCACCTGCTGAAATGGTTCCCCAAATATTTAAATTTATGTCCTCGATTGATTCTGAAGGCTCCAATTTGTAGGTCACATTTTGGGCTGTCACTTTTGCTAACAACCAGATGATTACATTGATTAATTTATCAACATTTGAAATCTTATTTCGTAGAAATAACAATGAATTTATAGATGTATAAATATAGGACCGGTTTATTCACCAGTGGATAGCAGCCCCCAGAAGGAGGCACATTTAGTGGCGTCTGACCGGTTATCCAGTGACAGTAGTCCGCGTATTCATAGCACTACCGACAGATTCTGATATATGATAAAAATATAGTTTTAGAATATGCTATATTTATGAGTTAACAGTACACAGTATTAAGTATATAGCATAAAATCCAAAGAATTATCAATATTATTGATCCTGACCAGGCGTGTCTGTTTCCGTCACTTTCCCTCCGCCATAATGTAGCTTCTCTGTGACTTCTATAAATACTTTCATAGTAATTGTTCGAATGAGCTCTTCGCTAGGAGTTTGGGGGGGGGGGGTATTACTAATATTATTTTGTTTAGTTTCTTGTAAATAGTTTTGTTTTCATATTGTAAATACTCATTGGGACTAATTTTTAAATCATTGTTATATCCCCTCACAACCACCACCACAGACAATGAATTGTAAGTAAGCGGTTTAGTCAGGACTTTCATAGAGACAATGAGGTATTATGGTGGGTGTAGTAAGAAAGGTAAGAACGCGTTGTTTTGCTGTAAGGAATATTGTTCTATGTTTGGGTCAGTATTTATGGCGAGCTAAGACAGAAAAATACCCCTCCCCCCATTCCTCATTTTGGCCTTGTGCCAGATTTCTGTACATAGCAGAATAAATATCGCTCTTCGCTATGGAATTGTTATTTTAATCCCACCACCCCAGACATAAATTTGTACATATGGGAACTAGGTAGGATTTTTATGGAGACACTGAGGTGCTGTGGTGGGTGTTATTTTGGTGTAAAGAATATTGTGGTATGTTTTAGGCCAGTAATTATGGCTAGCTAAATTTAAATTTAAGACAGAAGATTGTCCTTTTCCCCATTCTACTTTTTGGCCTCGTGCCACATTTTGTAATTTTTACAATATCGCTCTTCGCTATGGTATTGGGATTTAGATTTTTAAATTGTTTTATTCCTCTACAGACAGCAATTGCACATATGGGGACTAGTTAGGACACCATGGATATTCTGAGGTATTATAGTTAATGTAGTAAGAATGGTGAGTAAGAATGTAGTCTTTTGGTGTTAGGAATGTTGTGGCATGTTTTTGTCAGTAACTGCTTGCTAAGTTTAATATTAAGACAGAAGACCACCATCTCTCCACACCCGATTTTGGCCTTGTGTCACATTTTTGTATTTTTACAAAATAAATATCGCACTTCGCTATGGCACGTAAACTTTATGAGGTTCTCATCAATTTACAAATTGGCTAGTTCTACCCGTAATTTCTATGCTAACAGTTTATTTTCTCGCACTTCTGGCTTGTGTAACTCTCTTCCAACTCCACGCTTTCCAGTTAACCTTGATCTTCAAAAATTTAAATGCAATGTCAACCACTATCTACTGTCTTCCTGGTTACTCTTCTATTGTTCTCGGTCCCCAGTAATGTTTGTTTTCTAATTTTTTCACACACAGTAACCCCTTGTGTTTCAGTAGCGTTACTGCCTTGCTTGGGATTAAATCCGATTAAAAACAATACGTAAATATAAAAGTGGACGTACAAATATAAAAGTGGAGTCGTTTTATATAAAAATTAATAGATTTTATTTTTTTAATCCAACATATTTTTATTCCTTCAAACGTTATGTTTAGTGGATACCCGTATTTGAGAAGACGTTCCGCTTTATAAACAGTGTTTATTTCGTCTATCGGTCTGACATGAAGTGGAATGATTATATTACATTTATAAAATCTACCATTCGTCCGTGTATTGAATATTGCTGTCATACCTGGTCTCGTGCTTCTGCTATATATCTCGAGATTCTTGACAAAATCCAAAGAAGAAGCTAATATTATCAGTCCTAACATGGCATCTCGACTTCAGTCACTTTCCCACGGCTGTGACATGGCTTCCTTATGTATTTTCTGTACAAATTTCCATGGCAATTCTTCTGACGAGCTGTTTTCCTTGGCATCTCGATCGCATGAATTTATGCGTGCTACTAGATTGGTAGTTCGGTCTCACCGTTTTTTTTTTGTTGTTGTTGATGTTGAACTAGCTAGATGCAACTGCCGCTTCTACTCTGAGTCTTTTTCTCACTTCCCGCCTTTTCTGACTTCCCTGATAAATAAATCTTCAAAATATGTAATGCAACATTAATCGTCATGTTTTTTGAACCCTGAATACTAGATTGGGAACTGCGTCTTAACCTTTTAATATTGAAATAACTAGATGTAACCAAGTTCTATTCCAATAATTTCTTTTCTCGAACGTGGAACTCATGGTTTCTTGCTTCCCTGCCACCCACGATCTTCAAAAATTTAGATCCAAGATCAATCGTCATCTGTCTTTTTGAAACTTCTTTTATCGTTTCT
This sequence comes from Acanthosepion esculentum, assembly GCA_964036315.1. Classification (NCBI taxonomy): domain Eukaryota; kingdom Metazoa; phylum Mollusca; class Cephalopoda; order Sepiida; family Sepiidae; genus Acanthosepion; species Acanthosepion esculentum. The sequence goes on along the minus strand of OZ038498.1, from coordinate 68,122,828 downwards.
TTCTCCTCACTAAAGTCTTCTCATTATCTTTCACTCTCAGTAACCTCTTTTGTCTTAGTGGCTTTATCGCCTTGCTCAGGGTGAAATGATAAAGATACAGTAAAAGATCCTATATATCGGCTGTGGTTTAAAATATTTGAAAGAAATGACGATTGTTACATACGACAAGCCTCTCTCTGGAAGGCAACCCACTCTTAAGAACTTTTGAAAGGGGCTATTCCATTTGATCCACGTCAAGAGCAGAAATACCGAGAAAAAAATCATTGTGTCTCGTTCAGCTATCATCAAATATATAGAATTTGGAAACATTCAACGAGAAAATTTGGGTTCTTCTTGATCAACGCAGTAGTCATAACTAAGAATGCTAGCGTTTTTGCATGGCATTGGTATCGTAAAATGAGAAACAAGTACGACCACCAAAACCAGAACTCCATCTACAGATATCTTTATTTTGTGTCTAGTGGAATATGAAAGGTGTCCGCCATTGTGGAAGGACCATGATGTCAAACGTTCTGCTTTGTTAAATAGAAAATGTGTTATTATCCAACATGACAACGTAAGACAAACCCAAGAAAAGAAAAGAAAAAAGATTATTAGGATAGCGAATTCTTTCACATTCACTAGATTTAGCACCAACAAATTTTCGTTCGTTTCAATTACGACAGTTTTCTAAGTGGCAGAACTTTCAGAAACAAAGCTGAAAAACAACTTTGCAAACATTTACTTTTGACGAAAACAGATTTTGCGAAACGTTGAATCGAACATTTGCATTTTCGTTGGGCTGCAGTTGTTAAAAAAAAAATGAAAACTGCATTTTTGATACATAATATTTAAATAATTTTACCATACATTTGTTTTTATATCCCCTCTGGCTCGGACTGCGGCATGCTGGCTTTCTACGCAAGCGTCACGGTAAGATTATTTGGCAAAATCCAATCGTTCCGAGTGATTAGAGCGTCCGCTTTCTGACCATGAGACCAGAGTTCGAATCTGACAAGGGTCAATTTGTCAGAAATGTGACTCCTTGACGTTATCGGTCTGGAGGGAGGCGATCCCAGCGTGCAGCACCTTTGGAAAGTGCCTGAAAACCATACCACGGGTTGACCCAGGCGTTGCGAGTGAAATTGGGTAGACGGAACGACTGTGGCATGTTTGGGTCAGTGACTGTGGCTTGCTAAGTTTAATATTAAGACAGAAGACCACCATCCCTCTACACCCGATTTTGGCCTTGTGCCACATTTTTGTATTTTTACAAAATAAATATCGCTCTTCGCTATGGCACGTAAACTTTATGAGGTTCTCATCAATTTACAAATTGGCTAGTTCTACCCGTAATTTCTATGCTAACAGTTTATTTTCTCGCACTTCTGGCTTGTGTAACTCTCTTCCAACTCCACGCTTTCCAGTTAACCTTGATCTTCAAAAATTTAAATGCAATGTCAACCACTATCTACTGTCTTCCTGGTTACTCTTCTATTGTTCTCGGTCCCTAGTAATGTTTGTTTTCTAATTATTTCACACACAGTAACCCCTTGTGTTTCAGTAGCGTTACTGCCTTGCTTGGGATTAAATCCGATTAAAAACAATATGTAAATATAAAAGTGAACGTACAAATATAAAAGTGGAGTCGTTTTATATTAAAAAAAACAAAAGTGTAATAGCTCGCAAAAGTGTAATAGCGCCCCCAAATCTTCAAAAATTTAAATGCAATGTCAATCGCCATTTTCTGTCCTTTTTTTTAACCCTGTTCCTTTATCATTTCCTTAATCCTCCCTATTCTCTGTCTTCCCATTCTTTCATTTCCTGTAAAGCCCTGCGTCTTAGTGACATTATCGCCTTGGTTGCAGTTATTTTCAGAAAACCGTTGACAGCTAGTCTTGTCAGCATCACAATCCTTACTCGATATTCCACTACTGTGTGGTTGTACTAAACTGAACTTATTAATTAACTATAATACTTCTTTGTACCAGTTAATCTCCCTTATTTAGCAGGGAAGAATAAATTATAACACAACGTAATGCCCAAGTGATAAATTGGACATAAGGTTTTCTTTTAATTCGAATGGATGAGTAGATAGACATAAAGAAATAGCAGAGGAAGGAAAGAGCCACTGGGGGTGGAGAATGACTGTCCTGACGTCATTCGTATTACACAGTACAGTATATCAAAATATATTTCTGTTACTATACGTGAATATGGTAACACGTTCCTGGCTAACGTCATCTTCGTTGTTCCGTAAACAGACAATTAAAACTCGCAATTAGTTTTGCCTGTAATCTTGAAATCCAAAACCTTTAGATGTTTCGCAACGAAGCCGCATCGATCAGGAATTAATTTACATTCTAAATTT
>OZ038498.1:68087978-68110478 GCA_964036315.1 Acanthosepion esculentum | reverse complement strand
TGAGAACTAAAACATCCAGGTTCAGTTAGACAAGTATTTTGTAAATTCTCTTCAGTTCTCGCGTCGACTTTCAAATTTCAGAAACTTTTTCAAACTTTTCTAGAAAGCCAATTCCCCAAAGAAACAAAAAGGTCAGTTTCATAATCAGAAAAAAAAAATATATATATATAAAACAAGTAAAAATTCATTGAAAAAGTATTAACTTTTTGTTTAGTCTTTTCTGCTTCCATTGCAAACGTCGAAAAAGTTAAAGTGTCCCTAAAGGCATACATTTTCAAGTCATGAAAGCTAATTTAACAAAAATTAAAGTTGTTTAACAAAATGAAAAATTTGCTTACCTTTCTGTATCTTAAGTTTCGTTTCGGAAGCGTCATAATATGGGTTTCCTTATGAAAAACTTATTTAAGAATTCCCTGCGGTACGTGTGCTGCAGTGAAAGACTGGAAGTAAAGAGAAAAAAAATCATGAAAAATATTTACACGTCAAAGTCCTCTAAATAAAAAAAAAACAGTTACTGATTGAATAATGTAGAGGCAGTGCTTTTCATCTGAGCCAAATCCAAATGACGTCTGGAATAAGCATACTGGTGGAAATTCGGGCACTTCATCGTGGTGTAATAGTTAGCAAGATTGTCTTGTTAGATCAATTACGACTGAATAGAGAATTCGATCCTCATTGGGTGCCCCCATACTTTCGATCTTGCGCCATATCTAAGCTACGCATAGGACATGAAATTGGAAAGAGGCATGATTACCCACGTTCAAAAAGGACACGGCATATAGAAGAAAGGAATGAATAGATTGTAGTTAAAACCCATTTTTATAACGGGTGTGCCAATAACTTAAACTTAATTCCCATTTTAAAATCTGTCGAAAATCGGTCCAAGTTATAATCCTATAATAGCATTGTTATTTTTAATATCATTACATAGTTTTACTACCAATATATAGGGGTGTCGCAGTTAGCTCCTCTTCAGTTTCCTTAATCCTTCAACAGGGGTCTCTCTCCGCTGACTATAAATACTGGCTGACCCTTCTCTCTATCTATCTCTTTTTCGACCCAGGCCTTGGGCCGCAACCTCGCGCTGAGGCGAAGAAAAACGTTCTCTTTTTCACTTAGGCCAATATGTGACCTCGCACAGATACAGCGTTCCCCATATTCTGGGAACACGCTCAGGACAATACGCGTACGTACGGACACTCAACACACACACACACACACACACACACACATAATTTCTCCATACAAACACTCTGTAACTTTCATGTCTTCATGTCATTGTAATTTGTTATTAATATATATTTGTTTGCATATATGTATCGGTCTTGTTTGTTTCTTTATCTTCTTTGGACTCCATTAATGTCCAACATTCCTATGTAGCTGGACCGGCCAGCAGGAAATCTTAACCCAGAGATATCTCCTCATCTCTTTACATCTTCACACCCCGGTCCTCTACAGGGGTATCTCGTCTAGTTCGGGGCAATAGCCAAGTGAATTAAAGCGTTAGTTCGTGAATTTGGTGATAGAGTTATTGACTTCATCCCTTGGGTCGGACAGTGTGTACTTGGACACAGTGCGCGCAGTAACTGAGCGGTATTTAACAAAATAACTGGATGAGATATCCCTAGACACGTGTAGTGTAACGAGAACTGTCTACCCCCAGAGATTACATAAAGGGCTCACTTCAGAATTTCTGATGAAGGTGGTGGGTACAACGAGCGAAACATTGATGATTAAGGTGAGGACAATAGTCCGAATGTAAGTAGTATAAAAGATAATTCCTCATCTCAGAAATTCAGACAGAAATGTTTAATATTTTTGTACAAATACTAAAAGAAAAATATCACACGGTAAGATATTTTAGGATTGCTGTCAATACGAGCCTAACGGAAGCTCGTTTCATGGACTCAAACGTACTTAATTTAAGAGCATTTGAGTCCATGAAACATTCAGAACGAGGTTTCATAGATGAAAGAATATTTAAGTAACGTAAATATTCTTTCTTTCATTCATGAAACCTCATTATGAATGTTTTCAGCGTGAACATTTAATAGTTCTACGAATTGGGTTTATCACTGAACAGTTTTCGTATAACATCGAAATATCTTTTACACTTATTAATTAGCTTCGTTCTGAGTCCAGCTACGAAACGAAAGTTATAGTAGCCAAGAAATATTTCTATCCCAAGAGCCACTGCTTTGGGGAACAGACTTCCTAGAGAATGCTTACATGATCACTACTATCTTAATCTTTTCCAATCTATGGTAAACCGTTATCTACTTTCAACAACCTAATTCAATAATCCTCTACCTTGAACAGCTCTCTTGTATTACATTGGGTTAACAACGGTTTTAAGAAGAAATCCCCTAGCGATGGGGAACTTCATAAGCTCTTCCCTCTCCTTGACAATGTTGACATCATCCGTCGAGACACTGTATTTGCAAGCAGGTTTTATTAACATCACTATTAAGAGATTCTGTCTATCCACTTTCACAGATGTGAGAATGGTGTTGAAGACTTTAGAGGTGATGATTACATCGGACTCGTTTCTTTAACCTGCTTTATATATATATATATATATATATATATATATATATATATAAACGTCAGAGATAATGTAATTATGTATCGACCAAACATAGTCACCATAAAGGTCCTGACTTTTAGTCAGAATATAGTAGGTACCACCAAAGTGGATGCGTTTTCCCCAAATGAAAGCCGGAAAAGAAAATAATAACGCTACCCACGGTTCTTAAAAAATGGCCAATAATCAGAATTGTCCGATACCATCTTAATGAATGGTTTGTATACTGAATAGGTTATTTTATTTTTAAAAAATAACCTTGTAATATTGGAGTGCTCAGTCTCCCCATCTCCATTTTCGGTATCTCGTGTACTGGGGGTGGAGGTTAAAAAGTTTGTTGACAGTTATATAAGGAAAAAATCTCTGAAAATGTTATTTCAATAAAAAAAAAAAAAAGGAAATAGAGAATAGTACGCAATATCAAGTATGAACAGACCGAGAGTTTTTCCCGAACATAACTAACCAAAAAATAATTCAATAAAACTCAAAAATACGTTTGATAATCGGTGCTTGCATAATTTGGAACATTTTCTTTCAGAACGGACAGAAAAAAAATCTTTTTATATTAATTTTTAAAAACATTTGTAATTTTGCAATGCGGTTTCCATCCCGTTGCTGTTCATAAGGTTTTTGTTTTGCTTTTATTAAATAAAGACATGTTTGAAGAAACGAAAACAAAATTTAATGTCATTTTCAAGTGAATTTATTTTTTTTTCCATTTTAGCAAATTTTAAGTTCTTTTTTTTTTTCTGTCAGCATGGATATTCAAGGAAATAATTCCGAATTACCGCCTTTCTCCGACTACTCTTCCCTAGTAGAAAAAATATGAAAATTCAATAGCTTTTAAATTGAGAATAATTAAGATCTCATTGGGTGCAATTAAATATAATATTTAAGATAAAAGCAATAAATTGAATTTCAGTTTCATTTCACTAATTTTTAATTTTTTTACTTCTAATATAGAGGGTGGTCCGAAAGTCTTGTCACCCCAATATATATTTTTCTATTTCAGATGGCCGACACGAAAATGATGGCGTCTATACAGACCTTCTCGGGGTGCGGCTGCGTCAATGAAAGCGAATAAACTGAATTCAGTACATGTGCTTTGTATTACTTGTTCTTCTATTCTCATTAATTTTTGGAAGGTAGTTGACAAGTCTTTCGGACCACCTTGTATTATAAAAGATAAAAATAGTCAATGTATTAAGTCACATAAAAGCGTATAGAAAAGAATATTAAAATATTGGTTATGTAAGGAATTTATTTTTAAACAGAAATTTTTTAAAATTCTTTTAATCATTTTTGGCGTGTTTTTTTAAGTCCGGAATTATTGGCCAGAATTACTGTTCTTGACTCACTCACTACCGTGTGTAAATAAACTTTGTTTTAAGCAAAAAGTAAGCGTTACGTTTGCAAAATCCAGTTAATCCTAAAACATACTAATTGACTTTGAATCATCTGCATGACAAATCTTCAAATCTGTTGTTCATATTTCTTCGTCTTTGATGGCAGATCGATTAGTGACGAGTGAACGTACCTAGATTAAAAAAAAAAACTTTTACAAAACTGAAATTTTTCTTTAAGTACAGATTAACTTTAGGCTATTATTTTTCAAATAAAGCGAAATTTAACTTCAAAGAAGACATTTAAAATATTTCAGAGGTTTTTTCATTTTTTTTGTTGTTTTTTTTGTCTGTTTCTAACGAAGTCGGTGATGGTAACTAAAATATAGTGTTCTAAGATTTTTATCAATATGAAAAATGGAAGTTATCGGCTTACAGTTTGTCAAGTCGGTAATTAGATGGCGTCTTTTATTTGACAACACAATGTGATACGGTTCCGTTTCCGAGTTTTTGTTTTTTTTAAACAATGGTAAGTCAACCCAAAGCCCCTACTTTAGGTGAAGGGCGTTCACTATAGCCAACTAGAGCCATAAACTTTGTCAAATTTGTTTTCAGGTGTCTAGTTTTTAACCTTTTAAGAGGTTTAAAAAAAAGAAAAAAAAAACGTTCATAAGTCCATTTAAAACTTATGAAGTAACATTCTTCCAATTATGAATGAGCTGGTGAACGTTATCTGGAAAGAGACTAAGAAGGGGAGGCCTTCTAGAACGACGGGCGTTTAATTACTGGCTACAAATGGAGAAACAAAAATAAAGTAACACCATTAAATGGCAATGCATCCCTTAAGACAATTAAGAGAAAATCGTTATGACATTACGGACATTAACCGGTTAAAGAAATATGACTGAAAATTATTTCTCAAGAGAAATATTCCCGGCCAAAGAAAAGCAGGTTGACCGAAATTCAGATATACTACAATAGTCAAACACCGAGAGCTGTCGTCTTACAAATATGAATTGGATTGAGAAAAAAAAAACATGTTGAATTAAAAAGTCACATAAACTCACAATCTGACAATGCTCACTCGAGATCTTCAACTACGAACAAAAAATCCCTACCTTTAATGGAACTATTTACAGCTAGATCTGAAGATTTTCTGGAAATAAAACCAACCAACATCAACAATAAAAGGTAATCCCTCGTAAAGTCTTTAAAGCCAACTTCCGGGATGGGGGATACAATATGGAGGAATAATTTACGAAAATATGATTGGTTAATAATCCACCAATAAAAGCAAGGAACGCAATAATGGATCATCCATGAATAATCTCGCAGTTGCAAACATGACGAAATCGAATACTCGTCAGCAATATGGATTGGTAGATTAATTATTAGTAATAAATTGGCGCCCATACTTAGTAAATAACATAGTCAGTGATCGGGTTCTAATTTATCTTAAGAGATACCCAGAAGTTCTGTTTATATATACGGGTAGGAAAACAATGTACAGACACGCACAAAATAGAATATAACGTTTAAAGTAATAAGAAATAATCTCATATTAAAAATAAATCCATTAATTGCTTTTTTATATATATATATATATATGTATATATATATATATATATATGGTGTAATTGTGTTTGTTAAATATATCTGTTAAAATGAAATATCAGTATTATTTTCATTTTTGCGTAATTTAGACGACAGTTTATTCATCGCACTATATATACAGTGTAACCCGGATATAAGAGAAACTCGGATCTAAGAGATATTTTTATATGGTCCCAAATTAGAGCCATACTTACCTAAACAAAATAGACCAAACCCGGATATAAGAGAAACCCGGATATAAGATACTTCTTCTCCGGTCCCGACAACTCTCTTATATCCGGGTTACACTATATATATATATATATATATATATATATATATATATAAAGTAGACAGTGAAGTCAGCACAAAGCGGCAACAGTCAGTTTCATGCTTGAACGCATTTCATTTTATATATATATATATATATATATCTGTGTGTGTGTGTGTGTGTGTGTGTGTGTGTGTGTGTGTGTGTGTGTGCAGGTATGCAGAAAAATAGGAAAGAACACGTTAGGTAAATAATCCGGAGTTCCTTCGTATTTTTGCTTTTATTTTTAAAAAGACAGTGCTCCATAGAGAAGTAGAGCTTATATTATAATATTTAAAAAAAAATATGATTCCTTCGCTACATAAGAGTTTTCATGTTTCAAAAGCGAGAGCCGACACCCTCAATATAATTTTTGAAATTAAGTTGAATTAAGGTGTCAGGTCTCGCTTCCTCGTCAACCGAGAATTTGGGAATAAGCTATCTTGTGGTTTGCGCGTGTTTATAAGTATGGTCTCTTGCAACATTAGTTTCTATGGAAACGGCTAGGGTCGGCCATATTGGTTAGGTGATCGAAGAGTTAAGAATTTTGCGGCAGGTCGTTAAGTGTCGAGAGGATTCTGTTCCATTATTATCTGTCTTTTAATCTCTTTATTTATTTGTTTATTCAAATGGCTATTTCTTTTACAAACTTGTTGAAATGGATTACAATTTGTTTTTTTGACGACTCCACAAAGGGTTTTTCTAGTTAATGATTGGGCTGAGCTTTTAAGGCTTTTATTAAACTATAGAATTTATTTGTTTATATGTTGTTGGGTTTTTTTTTGGGTTTTTTTTTTTTGTTAATTATTTAATGCGAAAATTTGTTGATGTCGGCAAAAAACCGTTAACCCCTGTCTATGGTTTAATAACTTTTCATTATTTAGAAACTTAATGATGTGTAGTTTTTCATGTAGGCATTTTTCCATTTTACTTTCGGTGTTTTATTCGTTTCTTTTAAATGCCAGAAGTATTGGGATAGAGATATCTGATTTCTATTTTGGATATTGTTGAAGGAGCTCTCGTGTTGTCTCCATCTAATTTTAAATTTATTCTTCGTTGACCCAGTGTATATCCTGTCAGTGTTAGGACTCTCAATGGATGAGATAGTGCATTGGTATACCACGGATTTAGTGAGGCATTTGTTTTCTAACGGGCAGTCATTAGGGTTTCTACAATCACATAATTTTTCATTATTTTTGTCTAATTGCAGTTTAGGAGTTTTATTGACACTGTTTTGGCATGTGTGTTTTTCCAGTATTTTATTATGTTTTTTTTATGATTCTTTCTAGATTTTCAGTGCAGCTGTAACTGAATTTTAAGGTGTTTTTATTAAAGCTCTTAAAGTTTGCTATTTGTGGGAAAGTGTTTTCAAATTAAAGCTAGGAACGTATGCCCAAGTTTAGTACTGACCATTTGGTTGAACGGAGGGGTATACCATATGATCTTTCTTTTCCTGTTTTTCTTACTATTGGTACTATTGTTTGTATAGCTTATGACAGCGCTTTTGTATCCGCTATTATTCAGGGCTGTATTATAAAAATTACTGTGTTGTCGGAATATTTCCTTATTTGCGGAGTTCATGCTTATTCTTTTCTCTATTGATGTGGGTATATGCTTAATTATAGATGGAGGGTGGTTTGACTTAGGGTGCACATACAAGGTTAGGTTTTCTGTAGGGTGTGTAATTGTTGTTTATTAAGTCTAGAGTTACGTCGAGGAAGTTTACCCTTTTTAATTTAGTGTTTACTATAGTTTTTAGATCTAGTTTTCTGAATTCACTATAAATTATCTTTCTAATCTTATCTGTTTTAAAATTTGTGGAGCTCCTCACTACCATGAGACCTTCATATCTGTATAGCCCGATGTCCTTAATGTCTAATTCACTGTGCGCGGTTAGATTGTACAGTATAAATAGACCGAAAAGGTCCGAAGATTCTGCAGAGTCCAGAGATCCCATGGTGATGTCAAAATTTTCAATAGTGGATTAAAAACACTACTGACAATTTTGTGTGTGTATATATATATATATATATATATATATATATATATATATATATATATAAATACATTTTTATCTTTATACGTTCTTTTTATAGATAAACATAAAAAAATGTCTTAAAATAATTGTCGGTCTTTGTCCATTTCATAATATATATATATATATATATATATATATATATATATATATATATATATATATATATATAAATATGTGGGGAAATTGGAAAAATAAAAAATAAAATATAGAGACACTTTCTCGGTTCTTTTTAATCAAACATGTTTGGATGAATACTTGGATACCTAACTATCATATATATATATATATATATATATATATATATATATATATATATATATATATATATATATATATATACATACACACACACACATATATATATATTTGTGTGTGTGTTATGGGTTTAAATAACAGGACAGATTAGGCTTTCTAGCCGTGTTTGGCAATCAGTCTAGCAGAAAGGCAACTTTGAATTCAAAACCGTATGTAGTCCTGACGTACCACATCGTAGGAAGACATCGACAAGATTGCTGAGTTCACAATGACTCTTATCAACTTGGAAGGCGGTGGTGCATTGAGAGAACTGCTTAGAATTGACCCTCAGAAAAAAAACTCATCAGAAATGTGTGGCTAGAAGATTCATTGAATATTAGTAGAATACTGTCGTAGGTGCTGGTATATTGAGGGAGTTGCTGTCAGTTGATCTCTAAGGGGATCCACCAGAAATTAGTAGTAGGCTAGTTCCTATAAGAGTATTAGTAGTTAGAATTTACACAAAATTAGTCGCGGAAAAACACAAAACAAAATATAAAGAAAACATTTTATTTTCTTTCATGATTTTCTCTCCACACAATCAGCGCGTTTTTTTTCATTCTTACAAATAGGAATAATTTATTGATTGATTCATTTACTACGTCTTGTCAATTTTTTATAGCTTCTTTTTTTTTTTTAGATTGCAAGATTTTTTTTAGATAATAATGATTCAGTGATACTGGTCTTACTAACTAACCGATAGCTGGGAGGCAAGAGGTGGATTCATAGTTTTCCCCGAGGTATTTACGCGTAACTAAATATAACGAACCCAACTGGAATTAGAACTCTGCTATCCGATTAACAATTCCGAGTCATTAGCCATTACATCGCTCGCACATATAAGCTTACAGCATCTGATATTCGCAAACGGTTACCCATCTAGGAACTGACCAAGCTCAACGTTGCTTAACTTCAGAGATCGTACAGGAACCGGGGTTTTAATGTGATATGGCCGTAAGCCGAAAATAATAGTAATGAGTTCGTAGGATATCGATTTTATTTATTTAATTAATTTGTATCGAATTTTATTTATTTACCGTTAACTTTATTTATCGACTTATTTCATATCGACTTTTCTTCATTAAGTATCGATTTTATTAATGGAATAATCCATTTGATTTATGCAGCTTTATCAATAAGTCTTTAGCTTAATGCTGAAGATAGCATTGATTTTATACATCAAATATTTATTTTTCAACATAATATACTTTTTTGTCAATGTGCTTAATTCAATTGTATAGGGTGAGGCAAAAGTCGTGCACCATAGGGGTTAATTAATTCATCATGTTTTAAATGTTGAATTTGTTTTGATAGTTCCTGTTGAGTAGTAACCAAGGTCACAAGAACTTGATTTTTTTTTCTGTGGGGCCATTTGAAATCAGTTGTTTATCAGACGCGCCCAAGAAATATTGAGGAACTTAAAGAAAGAATTAAATATGAATGCAGTAAAATGACAGAGGAAACTCTCTGAAGTGTTAATGAATCATGCAGGCATAGAATTGAAATATGTTTTGGAAAAGAAGGAGGACATTTTGAACAGCACATATAACAATTAAATGTATAATTATACTTTTCGTAAATTATCCCTGGGGCGCGCGAATTTTGCCTCACCCTGTACATCGTTTTCAACATATCTTGGGCTTACAGTCATTTCACCTTGAAACACCTTGATCTCGTAATGATCACTGAAGTTAAGCAACGTTGAACTTGGTCATTATCTAGATGGGCGACCGCTTGAGAATACTAGGTTCTGTAAGATTGGATGTGGTGTATCTATTTCTTCTCCCCCGCCAATCTAGGAGTTAATTAGTAGAATGTGTATCAGCAAACCATTATCATCTACCAAAAAGTTCTTACAGTCTAAAAATATTTTCTGGCTTTAAATAAGCTGCAGAAGGTTGATAAGCCATAAAAACAAATCAATTATTATATTTTATACAGTAAAATTTGCAGATCAGAATTCAATTAATAGCTACGTGTCAGGCTACGGATTTATTGATCCTTATTATTTAGCATTGAGTTGAATTTTTTCCCTTAATGAAACAGGACGTTCATGATAAATTTTTTTATGTGGGGAAGAAATATATTTTCAGGAGAAGAAACATATTTTTCTCTAGAGAAGAAATATATTTTTTAATTTAGAAATTATTTTTTTGTATTTTCAAATGAATAAATAGCTAAAAAAGCACAGTGCGTGTTAACCACTGTCATCTGTGATAAAATTATACCGAGACTTATCTTCAAAAACAATCAGTCTTCACCATTTCTATGGCAGATGCTTACGCGTATGGTCTTTTGTGATGAAAATGGCTGAGACAGCTTCAACGAAAAATTACCTTGAATCTTTTTAATAGTGCGGGCCACCGTATGATGAGCCATATCTGATGCGATCCATTGGTCGGAAAAGGTTTCCCATGCCTGTCATAAAGAAAGACACTTCCCCTTAGCGTTGAAAAATGAAAGTGAGAAAAAATATTAAAAATTGCAAACATGACAGGCAAAAAATATACAAATACACTGGGCATTTTATATAGAGACAAGAAAGACTCGTGAAACTTTCACGGTTATCGTATTTGAATTTTCTAATGAATCTTATTTCTTCAGTCAATGGTCGAAGAAGCTCATGGTGAGTCCCACGGCAATAAAATATCCGTAGAAATTCTTCTGTCGCATCGTTAAATATTTGAGCTTAACAACTTTAACAAAATATTGCAATAACAATCATAAATATGGATACTGGTCGTTATTTTTAAAAGTTGGTACAAATGGAAAGATTTGAAACTTTATCCATGTCAATGAAACAGACGTTAAAACCTATCTTCTTTCTTTCTTTCATTTTCTCACTGAAACCAAGTAGCCTCTGATATATATTTTCTGTCTTTCCACGCGATCAAAACGTTAATATATGAGGTATTGACGGAAGACGTTAAACATTTCTATCACCTCTTCTTTGTTTCTTTCTTTTACTGAAACCAAACAGCATCTCCGGTATACCTTTTCCGTCTTCTCACGCGATCAAAACGCAATAGTCCATTATTTATGAGGTATTGACAGGAGACGTTAAAAACGTCTATCTTTCTTTCTTTCTTTCTTTCTTTTTCTCATTGAAACCCCAATAGTGTATCTCATATGTCTTTTCCATTTTTCGACGCTATCAAAACTGAATAATCCATTATTTATGGGATATTAGCAGGAGACTTGAAACACTTCTTTCTTTCTTTCTTTCATTTTCTCACTGAAACCAAGTAACGTCTCTGATATATCTTTTCCGCCTTTCCACGCGATCAAAACGGAATAGTCCATTAATTATGAGGTAGTGCGTAACGGTCATGCTAAGGATCAAGCAGAGTTATAATAAGATATTTATTACTGATTTTATTTAGTATTGTAGGAAAACCAAAACTAATATTCATGACGAAGCACGTTTAGATTAACTATGACTCAACTGACAGAATTCGACAAAAAATTTCAATATTACAACCTTAAAAAATATTCAACATATAACTAGATTAATAGTATATCTTCTTTTTCTTCTCTTATGCAACATCTTTTCAAAACGTGAGAAATCATGACTCTCCACAACGTTCTATCTTGTATAGCTCTTAACGATGTTTTTTTTTTTAATTTTTACTATCCTTCCTATTCCTTGTTCTGCCATCCATTTACACAGACTATTTACGAATGATACTAGCTTTTTTCCTGCATCTTGCTTGTAATATATACTATGAGTGTCAAATTCACCAAGTCTTGTTTTCTCGTTATATGTCCACAATATTTCAACAGTCTCTTTCCCATTCTAAGCATAAATGTCCTTTATGTTTATCTATTCCTTAAAACTTACCTCGTTGCTCACATGCCCTGTCTATGGTATTCTTAGTATCCTTCTGTAGAACCACATCTCTGTTGCCTCAAGTCTCCCCTTCATCTGTGAGAAGATTGTCAAACCTTCACGACCGTATAGGAGAATTTAAAATATATGGAAGATACAGAAACAGCATTTAATTTAATTGAATGATGTTAATCAGCAGTTAAACACATATTGTTGAATCAACAAATTAAGCTTTTCTAATTCTAAGTGTGCCCTTTATGCTGCCATGTAACTTAAAACTTCCTCGTTACTCACATGTTATGTTCCTGTTATTCTTAGCATCCTTCTGTAGAACCACATCTCTGTTGCCTCAAGTCTCTTCTTCATCTGTGAGGAGGTCGTCCAGCATTCACAGCCATAAAGGAGAATTTAAAATATATGGAAGACACAGACACAAAATTAAATCTAATTCGATGAGATTAATCAACAGTTAAACATATTGTTGAGTCAGCAAATTAAACTTTTCTGATTCTAAGTGTGTCCTTTATGCTGCCATGTAACTTAAAACTTCCACGCTACTCGCACGGTATTCTTAGAATCCTTCCGTAAAACCACATTTGTTGCCTGACTACGATAATTCTAAACAATTAAGATATAAAAGCAACAGAATGAGTTGAAGTAATTTAAAGTCTGTTAAAGTAGTAAAGGTTTTCGATAAAATAAACCTTCATTAGAAGCACTTGAAATCAAATAAAACGTATATATGTAAGTAACAAGTAACAAAAGATTTAATCACTTGTCCAGTCAACAAAACGTTATTTTCATTCACATTTCAAAAATATCAGGAATTAATTTAAAAGGGCGATTTTCTTAAATTTAAAAAAAAAAATGTCGGCATCATCATCTTCCTCGTAAGATGTATATTTCTTTTTAAAATCGAATTGCCGAAGGTTGTCTCTTTCAGAACCAACAGTTAATGGAAAGAAAGAGAGAAAGGACGAATAAAAATAGAGGGAAAGAACATATTTCCATGGATGCTGATGATCCCATAATAATAGTGAATTGATTTCCGTCTCTTCTCCTCACGTGTTGTACCCCATGGTGACTGCATCGTTGCAACTACACAGACTTTAAAGCAAGATGAAAAGAAAGTGAAAAATGCTACCATCTTCTCTTTTTAGTGAAATTAGTAAACAAAACACTCCGTCTTTTCTTTTTGTTTACTTACCCACACTTCTATTTTACAAGAGCTTTCTATTTAAAAAAAAAAAAGAAAAAAAAAAGCATTATTCATCAAGTGCCAATGAAGTTGCTAACTTTAAAAAGGGTCGTTAAAAATACAAACATGTATTTCTTTTAAAAAATGCATACAGTAATAAAATAGGTTTGTATGCAAAGAGAGAATAAGTCAGTTAAACCATCAACTGGTATTCTTCGGTGTAAGCGTGTTGACAAAGGTGAGTAGGCGATTGCAGCGGTTCCTATAAAGTCGCCGGTAGCAAATGGATCCTTCTGAAGCGAATGCGCCTACTGCTTTTTCGGCTGCTGACTTCGCTTTTAATTTTCTCAGAGACTCCGAGCTTAGAACTCTTAAGATCTAAAATAGAGCGATCTGGGTTTTTTTTTTTTTTTTTTTTTGCCACATAGTACGGTTTTCTGCTATGCCAGTACGAAACGGATTCAGTGAAACCGATTTTAAAATTTGCAACATTGAGCGTTATTTCTTGTGTACTGATAGTTACGTAAAGTTTAATAAATAGAATAATATAAAAAATATTTCTCAAATCTCCTGAAAATTATAATTTACTTAACCTCACCTTAAAAACTCATTAACATTAACAGCGGCATTCTTAAGAACAAGTTAATCAGCTAATTTCGTTTCTGAAACCAGATACTTGGATAAGCGAAAACAAAATACCAAAGGTTCAGTACCAAAGCGAAGGAAAATCCTACAGGCACTCACAGCATTCTTCGACTACTTATCGACCTCAATATAAACCTAGTAAAAACAAGGCCTCGAACTCAATGTTCTCTACGCTGTCGCCGATGAAACGGGACAGGTTGGTCCACTTCACTCTACCCCATCACGAACTAATCAGGATAGTTGCTTGCTACAAAGAAGTATGTCTCTCTCTCTTCCTGTCTTTCTCACTGTTCCAACACCGTCAGTTACGAACTCTGTCTTACCAACAACATAGATAGAAGTTTGTATCTGTATTAAAGAAAATAAACCCTTTAAAACCATGACCACGTTTTCCTTCACTTTGAATATAAAAAACAACATTCTGTCCTAATCTCCGCAATAGTAAGAACTGTATTAAACACTGACATTTTTAAAAAATTTAGTATCGATTTATATTAATTAGGGATCGGTTTTTATTTATTCATTGATTTTGTTTCACCAGGAACATCATTCAATGAAATAAATCTTCAAATAAGCTTGCGTGTTGACTGTATCATTAAGTTTGTCCAAAAGACATTCCACTTCATTGACTAAGATTATCCTTAAATATTTTGGGGTGGTAAAATCCAGCATAGACAAGCGATTTATATTATATATATATATATATATATATATATATATATATATATATATATATATATATATATATATATAGAATCGTTCTTGTCATGGACACTCCTTAGAAGCGTCGGCAGCAATATTAAAATTGCCCATTTCAGAGACAACACCATTTATCAGAAAACGGATTTAATGACAACCAGTTTTATTATTTGTCATTTATGTGCATCTTATCGTGTTGTTTATCGTTATTCTAGAAAAGTCCAAATTATGGACAGAATCAACCATATTAGATTTATCTTTCTCCTCTTCTTTCTCAAATTATTCATTTCTTCTCTCTCACTTTTATAATATATCTCTCTCTCATTTTTATGATAATTCTCTTTTTCTCTTTATAATTACATAAGCTTTTTCTTTCTCTTTCATTTTCCTTTCTTTCTACTCTAATCCTGTATCATATTTTTTCCATTTTCTTCTGTCTACATTCTCAATTTGAAGGTATGATTTATTAGTCATAAACGTGTTTGGCACAAGGACACAAATAAGAGGTACCTAGTGAGGATCGACTTCTCGCGTAATGATCTGCAACCATTACGCTGTGACGTAAGTTTAGCTTAGTATAGCGCGAGGCTATTAATGTACTGCGCCCAGTGGGAATCGAACTTACTACTCATTCGTAACGGTCAGTTATACTAACCAGCTAACTATTACGATACGCCAAAACGCTCATTCTATTTTTTTAATTTTTATAATGACATTTTATTCAATATAAGGCTCGAGAATAACTCAAGATAGAGGGTAACAGTCAAAATGGTAATGTTAGATGAGGTTTATGATATGAATGGAAGAGAAGGTAAGATTTTTTTACTAATTGTTCAAAAATACAAGGCTCAAGAACCACTCAAGGTAGGGTTGCTGAATGATGTTGTATAAACGTAGGGGGCGAAGTACAGATTATGAGGATATGTAGGACATATAACGGTTAAGACGAGACTTGAAGAAGTTAAGATTGTAGAGATTGGGGAAGCATCCTCTCGGGAGTCTGTTCCATAAAGTAGCGGTACTTGGAAAGAAACTATTCAAATGGAACTTCTTTATTAATATGAGTATGAAGGGAACGTGGATTTGTCTCAGTGATTGTGGCATGGCGGGTCTTAAATGTGAAGGTCTAAACTGGTGGCACTCAGTATTGAGGGGTCTCCCCTTTTCACACAAATGGACTCACCCAAGGTATGCATATACTACTACCAGTGAATACCTGAACAGTCAAGTAGGAGTCGAGTAAGTCACACACAGAGACGGCGGCAAGCGTCACAGTTAGCGAGCACGTAGACTCAGTAAGGAGTCATACCGCGATGCTTCAATACCAAGACTGTATATATATTAGTGCTACTAACCCGCATTCCTGGACCTACTAAACTGTATTACCAGTTTGTATTATTACGTTAATACATTTATTTTCCTTATCCATTCCTGGCGTTTGTTATTCATTGATATCGGATTCATCCCGGAATCCACAACACTCAGGAACATAGCTCGTCAGAACATTTACCAAAGTAATGGCGATACAGTATCAACAGGCTTTCAGCGTTTTGTCTGTGAAGAAAGAGGTAGTAGGGTGGGAAATAATTCATCACCCACAAGACTGCGTAGATGCTTTTGAACTCTCTCATTGCTGAAAAGTAAGGACTGGACAAATCCGGTTCAGATATGGCAGCAGTACTCCAATTTTTGGTTTAATCTGGTTCTTGGATATGTAGAGAGCATGTCAGAAAGAGTCGATTACTTTCTGGAGCGGTACAAAAAAACCGACCTTGTTACCAGCATCATTAGTGATGGATCGTATATATGCGCTCTACTCGAGACCTGGAGTGAAATTTAATCCCAATGGATACTCGAAGCAAGGAGCCTCTTTGTGAGTACAACCGTTCATCATGACATACACAAATTAATGGCCTGTTCGGAGATATGGAAACGTTACTAGTTTGGTTTTGAAGGTATTAAATGTTATAAACCAGTCCCACCATTGAGATAGGTCAATGGAGTAATCAGCTGCCAGGTACTTGTAATCAACGAAGGTCATTCAATAAATAAGGTGGATTTTTCGGTATAAGGACTTCTAATACAGATAGAAGCTTACTTTTTTTTCAACGTAGTCTCCCAGCACGGTCACACACTTTTCCCATCTGTACACAAGATTCCGTATTCCCTCAGCGTAAAAATTTTTGGACTGATGTCTCAGCCAGTCGCTCACAACACTTTTGACTTCATCGTCACTTTTAAACTTCGTGCCTCTCGTGAACGCTTTCAAGGGACCAAACAGGTGAAAGTCTGAAGAGGCAAGGTCTGGGCTGTAAGGGGGGTGAGGGAGCAGTTCCCAGCCCAGCTCGTTGATGGTCTGCACCGTTTGGGCTGCTGTGTGAGGCCTTGCGTTGTCATGATGCAAGATGACTCCTTCTGACTGATGACCCCTGCGATTGTCCCAACAGATAAGCTCAAAGTCCTTGCAATGTCATCCACTGTCACCCTTCTGTCAGACTGAATGAGGTCATTGACTGATTCGATCACCTCAGGAGACCTCACTTCTGTAGGCCTCCCAGGCCTGTCTTCATCCTCAACACTGCTCCGTCCTTCTTTAAACAATTTAGCCCACTTGTAGACATTTTTTGGCTGAAACATGTGGCACCATACACAGTTGACATTCTCCTATGAATTTCAACTGGTTTGCACCCTTCAGCAACCAAAAACTTGGTAACTGACCGCTGTTCAATCCTGGAGCCATTGGTCGGCCATCTTTCTTAATCGCCAAAACTCTCAAAGTTATTTTTTAATCTGCAAAAGAAATTAAATCCATGTGAAAAAGAAGTAAAACAAAAAAAATAAAAATAAAAAAAAGAGTAAGCTTCTATCTGTATTAGAAGTCCTTATACCGAAAAATTCAACTTATTTATTGAATGACCCTCGTATATTTTTGGAGATGAACCCTTACACTATGACATCATCTGTATAGCTATTTACAAATTACCTAAGTAGGTTCTTAGGCAGATCATTTTTGTAAAGCTGAACGTGAGCAGGACCGAAAAAAGAGGCTTCAGGGACGGTTGCTTTTAGCGCTTGTCCTCCCAGCTTAGTCACGATGATTCTGATTCAATAAGTTCTTTTGCGTTGATTTCTGGGTAGATAACACTTGTTCACTTCAAGTAGCATGTCTGTATTTGCTTCTTTCCTGTCTCTTCATTAAGGGTGCTGGAGGTAAACGATGTCCATACTACTGGTGGGTGTGGCCGTTTCAAACAAACCCAGTCCCACAAATGCGAAAGTAGATCCCGTCTCGTCTCCTACACCAATGTGAGGGGCTATAATAAAACATTCCAAAAGTTAGACTTCATCTTCACAAGGCCAAACCTCTCTGAAACTGGCCTCAGTCTATATATCCTCGTGCTGGAATTCACAATCCGAGTTACTTGCCCCTAATAATAAAAAAAAACAAGATGAAGAAGGCAGATATTTTCAAGATTTCTAGTTATATATTGATCACTTCCTTTGCAAAAATTCTGCTGGCCTTAGAATACGTTAAATTATAGTCATTTTTACGCATTTATTTTCATAGGCGACATTCAGTTATATTATACACACACGCGCACGCGCGCATATGCACTCATACTTCGGTATTTCGGACCTCCCTTTAACGGATATCGAAAGCAACAGAAAAAATCTGGAGCAGCCGACTCAATTTGTAAGTTTCGCGCGCTACGGACAGAGTTGTAGCAACTCTGGATACAAGCCGCTGCTTCGCGGTACTTGGAAAGTCACTTTATTTACATCAGTGTAAGCCCACGTGTGGCTCATTGCTCCATGGGTTTTCCCCTGTTTTTATATGCCACTGTGTTTAAGATCTTATATTCATCATTTCCTTCCCGTCTGGCGGAAGAGTAGAAAAGCGGAAAAGAGTGAACTGTAGCGTAGAAGATTGAACTGATCAGACTTCATGTCGGTAACTACAGACAATCGGCATTATCGGACCGATGTTCCCCCTTTTTACGCTAAAACGAGGTATGAGTGTATATACAACTCAAAGTCACATATCGACACACACACATATACACACAGATATATATAATAAATGCGAATGTCAGTGTGTCACTGTGTCACACTTTTTCAACTTTACTCCTAGAGGCCGTAGCCCAACATATCATACCATTTTGGAATCAGACTGACTCTGTGAGCAAATTGGAAACATTCCTGGTCTGACCCGGACCCGCAATCCTGAGATTTTGGATTCCCAAGTTTTCATTACTGCGATGGATTTCGGATTTCGCCATCTAGGCTTCTACCGATAAAAACAATTAAAAGGACACAACTCTCTAACTTTCAATAGCTCATTTTTAAAATGAAAAAAATACTGTCCTAAAATTACAGTGTTTCAAAATAAAATTGTCCTTGGTTTCAACTTTACTCCTACGGGCCGTAGCCCAACATATACTATTTTGGAATGTGGCCGACTCCTTGAGCAAATTAAAAACATTCCGGGTCGGATACGGACCCGCAATCCTGACATTTTCAATTCCAAAGTTTTCATTACTGCGATTATTTTCGGCGACTTTTACGTGATTTTTTGCGACAAGATTATGTACGATAACAATTTTTATAACTTGGAAATAAATTTGGGAATAATTGAAATTAATTGCGAAATCCAGCGAAAGTAAATTAAGCGGTGCCAGAAGAATTATTCTTGAACTTTTAAAAGGTAAGGGCGGCTTTTAAAGTAGTATATATTTAAAAATGGCTGGCCTGTTATTTATGAGTAAATCCGTCTGCCAGGGTGTTTGGCAAATCCCTTTTATAGATGTCCGCTCATTAATAGAGTCCACCTGTGGATTTATGCTGTAACTATTCTGAGCATACCTGAGTTAAAGTTTTGGGAAGTGAGCGTATAATGTGATGTGATCATTTTTTGTTAACAAGGACAGCACGCTCAGCTCCTCAGTCACGATGACTTGTGACTTTTTGCTAGAACAACCATCGACGGCTTCCGAACGGTTCTGTCTACCCAATTTCAGTCACAAGGCTTGAGTTAACCCGTGATATGATTTTCAGGCACTTTCCTAAGTTGCCACGCGCTGGGATCGCCTCAGTTGACCATGTTGAGATTCGAACCCGGGTCTTATGGCTAGACAGTTCACGTCCTAAAACAGTTCAGTGACACGTATCAAAATATATACAAATTACTAGAATTTAACGTCATTTAAAGCCAGTTTGAAATTATATATATAAATCACGCATATTATAGTGATTTTCCGGCTTAGATGTGGCACAAGGCCGAAAGTATGGGGCACCCAGTGAGGATTGAACTCACTACACAGTCGTAATTGATCTAGCAAGACAAGCTTTTTAACCATTACACCACGTCGGGATGCCCAATCACGGACATTATATGATAATTTCCATATAAATGAATTTAAAAATCGAAAAACTATATTCTGCCTGATGAGTAAGTACACCACCTCCCCTCCCTCACTTTCCTTAAGTACCATATCCACTAAGACAGTCAAGGCTCTCCACATTTTCCTTCTTCTTTAATATATATAAACTGTGTATTCCCATGATTGTTCCAAGGAAAGACAATAGTTTTCTGTTGTTCCCTCCACAGTTTTCCTTCTCCTAGACTGGTTGCTAAGCAAAGCTAGAAAGCCAGTCTGCCCTCCTACTTAATTCATAGCTGCGGTGATGTACTTGTCCTTGCTCGATGCAGAAGTTCCCTGTCTCTGCTATGCCAGAGAAAGGTAAGTTCTTTTAGAATTTATTTTGCTCTTTATTGCAGTCAGTAAACACTCTATTTCAAGAGATTTTCGAGAATGCACTTTGCCAATCGATCTTGACTGCGTTACAAAAATTCATCATTCGAAGGTCAGTTTCGTTTAATGTCGAGAATGCTTTCCCCCATCTTTGTATATTTCATTTACAGCTTTCTTCAGCTGTTTGTCACAGTTGTTAACCTTCCAAATATGTTGTAGAAAATTCTTTACTTAAGCCCCATAATCTTATTCATAAAACAGTATTTGGAAGTGTTTTAA
This sequence comes from Acanthosepion esculentum, assembly GCA_964036315.1. Taxonomy (NCBI): domain Eukaryota; kingdom Metazoa; phylum Mollusca; class Cephalopoda; order Sepiida; family Sepiidae; genus Acanthosepion; species Acanthosepion esculentum. The sequence goes on along the minus strand of OZ038498.1, from coordinate 68,089,913 downwards.
CACTGTTTTCCTGCTTTTTGGAAATCCTCTTCTGTGTTTCCAGTCTTTAAGAACTCGGGTGAGTCGTCTGATCTTTCTGTCAGCCTATTAGCCTTCTACCTCTTTTGGCAAAGTACTAGATGCTCCTAATCAGCTCTGAATTGGTTAATCATCTCACCTCGCAAGATCTTCTTTCAGACAAGCAATATGGCTTTCGCTTCTCTTGGTCAACTACTGATGTGTTAACGGTTATTGCTGAAAGAGTCTGTCAAGCTTTAGATAACAATGGTGAAGCTCGGAAGAGTGTGTGTTAGAGGGAGTGGTTGGACGAATGAGTGTTTTAAATTATCTAAGTCCCGCAGTAATTTTCGCATTTTGTGTGTTGTTTTACTGCTAACACTAATTTGTTTAGTTTCTTGTAAATATTTATTAAAATGCATTGTAAATACACACTGGGGTTAGATTTTTAAATTGTTTTATTTGCCACCCCACACAGACAAAACTTGTACTAATTACCGTCCTATCAGTCTCCTACCGCTCTTCGGCAAAGTCTTCGAAGCCCTTATCAACACCGAAGTGGTTAACCACCTTATATCCCATGATCTGCTCTCAGACAAACAGTATGGTTTCCGCTTTGCCCGATCTACAGCCGATGTGCTTACGGCCATCACTGAATTTGTCTACGAAGCTATTCATAATAACGGTGAAGCTCGTGCCGTGGCCCTAGACATCTCCAAAGCGTTTGATAGGGTTTGGCATGCTGGCCTTATTCGCAAGATTCAGGGTTATGGTATTACAGGTCGATTGTTTGACCTAATACAATCATTCCTGTCAAACCGTGAATTGAAGGTCGTTCTCAATGGATTCATCTCCAGCTCCTATCCCACTAACGCAGGTGTTCCTCAAGGCTCCATCTTAGGCCTTACTCTGTTCCTCATATTCATAAATGATCTTCCTGACACCATAGATTCCCAAGTCGGCATCTACGCGGATGACACCACAATTTACTCCTGCCTCAAAAACAAATCTAGTGATGCTGACAAAGTTAACCTGGCAGTTCGTCTCGAAAAGGACCTACAATCGGTTGTGAACTGGGGCAAGAATTGGTTGGTTAACTTTAACGCCTCTAAAACAAAACTGCTCTCTATTAACCACCACAGGGATCCATCCCTGCATCCCATTAGAATGTCTGAAGACCAAATTCTCGAGAGCTCCTCTCTGCGGCTGCACGGTCTCACGCTGTCCGCTGACCTGAAATGGAACAAATACATCGAGTCAATTGCTTCATCCACCGCAAGGAAAGTTGGCTCCCTGTGCCGAGCCAGGAAATTTTTATTCCCCGGAATCGATCCTCCAAATCTATAAATCAACCATTCGCCCTTGCATGGAGTATTGCTGCCATATATGGTCTGGAGCCCCTGCTGTTTGCCTCAGGGTTCTTGATAAGATCCAGAGACGGATATGCAATGTAATTGGCCCTGATCTGTCATCTCGTCTACAGTCGCTCTCTCACAGACGCGCCATTGCCTCGCTCTGTCTTTTTTACAAATACTTTCATGGTAATTGCTCCGATGAGCTGCTTTCGCTGGTTCGCAGGCCTCATGAATTTAAGCGTCCTACGAGGCTGGCATCCCGTTCCCACCCCTTCACCGTTGAAACTGTTAAATGTAGACGTCTCTTCTACTCCAATAGCTTCATGTCTTGCACATCTCGCCTGTGGAACTCCCTTCTTTATTCCTGTTTCCCTGACATATATAATCTCCAACTATTTAAGTGTAACGTCAATCGACATCTCCAGTTGCTTTGATCTATCCACTTCCCTTCTTCACATGCTTTCCCCTTTCATTCCTATCTGCTCTCGCTCCAAATCTTCTGTAACCCCCTTGCCTTCATCGATCCACTATCTTTCTCCACATCCTCTCCTTTAACCACTCCTATCTGCTCTTCCTCCAAACC
>OZ038498.1:68067978-68082978 GCA_964036315.1 Acanthosepion esculentum | reverse complement strand
ACTAAACACTAAGAAACAATAAGACACAAATATTAAAAACAATAGAAAAGACTAAAATCAATAAAAAAATCTTTAGTAAAAACAATAAGAAACATTTAAAACAATAATAAGCAATTATTAAAAACAATAGAAAAAATTAATACAAAACAGGAACAAAAGTAAGAAACAATGAGGAAATGCAAAAATCAGTAGAAAATAATTATGAAAATAATAGGAATTACTAAAGAAAATAAAAATTGAGTAAAGAAACAATGAGAAAAACAAGTAAGAAAACATTTTTAAAAAGGAACAAAGAAAACAAAAAAATAAAACTGTAAATAGAAATAAAAAAAAATCAATAAGAAAAGCATATAAGTTCGCACAGACTGAGACAAATATCGCGTCCATACTTTTAAGCCCATTAGCGTGCTTACATACTTATGTAAACGTATAAGCATACATATATATATATACACCTATATCCTTGTGGTTTGGTGCACATTATCTCGCAAAAGATTTGACTTTTATTAAAGCCTAAAATCAACCAAGCGCATTTTCATTTACTTATTTTTTGCAGTCCATTAGAAAATAATGTCATTGTTTTTGTTTGCCACATTGAATTATATTTTTGCGATTCAAATTTTATGCCCGTCGTGTCCATTTTTTTTTTTTAACTTTATTCTTCATTCGCTGGAAAAATCGCATTACTTCCTCATTGTAGTTCAACCCCACTTATGAAATGCTAGGAACATTTGGTGCCTCTTCGATTGGATCTGGTCGATCAGGATCAATTCTTGAAGCAGCATGTTATTTAGTTGTGTATTTATATAAAGTAGTCCAAAAGTCAGGCTGCAATTGGAAAAGAATTTGCATTTGCAAAACAGCAACTTAAGGATATTTGCGTGACATCATCTTCCATAATTAAACCAATAACATCCTCATAAGATATAACGTCATATTAAGAAACAATATTTCATTTAGTTAATGAATATAAAAGTTACACTGTTTCAATTGCAGTGTGTCGTTTTGCTCGCCCTGTATATTTGCGTAGTTCAATTTCTTTTACAATATAAACTATTTATTTTACTTGATATTAATTTTTTTGAAGGACTCATTAAGACAAGAGTTTTCAACCAGAGGGAATCCAGGGTTTCAGGGAGGTCTTTTGCTTTTTTCACTAACTGAAACATCTTCATCAGAATAAAATCGATTTAAATACCCTGATCTGTTTTATTGAACTTTTTGCTTATTGTAGTCTGCTTCAGTTTATTTATTTGATAATTAGTTATAAACGACATTGTGACATATGGGGAAAATGGGTGCATCAGGCAAAAAGGTTGAGAAACTTTGACCTAAACGCTCACGTCAAGTTCTTAAATATCAAGGGGAATCACACCTTGGGTTCGAGGGGTGATCTTTTATTTTTTCTTGTTTTTTTTTTATTTACAGAATATTTTTATTTGATTAAATACCCTGGCATTCTATTGAACTTTTTTGTTTACTGAAGTCTGCTTCAGTTTATTTATTTAATAAAATATTTTTCAATTGTAATAATAATGATTTACTAACACAAGTACTAATAATTAACACATAGCTGTTGGGGAGGGGTGGACGCACACTTTTAGCAAGGGTATTTGCACGTAAGAAAATATAACGAACCCAACTGGAATTGGAACTCGGCTTCCCAATTCTGAGCCCTTATCCATTATACCACCCGCACATCCAAGCTCTTCAAGCATCTGGTATTCCCAAGCGGTCACCCTTCTGGGTACTGACCAGGATCGACGTTGCTTAACTTCGGTGATATCTACCAGAACCGGTGTGTCAACTTGATATGGCCGTAAGCAAGAAAGAAAGAAAGAAAGAGAGAAACTATTTTTTGTATAATCACCAACAGTAAATAACGCTGAATAGATTTAAACTAACTACGAACAGAGAATGTTAGACACAGTAGAGATATTCTTAAAATATCTACAGTAGACGTAAGATATTTTGATATCTCTATGGGCTGTTGCTATTTGAGATCCCCGAGCAGACCCTGGATTTTCACCTATCGTGATGAACGGGTGGTCTCAGAGAGAATCCCCGTGCATTGAGCGCCTACTGAGACTTAAACTCAGCCCTAACCTAATCTAGTCAAATTTTTGTATAGATTACGGTGTTCAGAAAGTAATTCTGTTTTACTAGAAAAAATATAAAAACAAATTCAACTTAAATTTATTTTAATATTATTTTTCAAAAATATAATCTTCATTATATTTCGGTAGGCAAATGTTCGATTCCAGGTTTAAAGAAAAGGTTCTCTCCGAAAATGTTTTGAAGACTGTTTTCATCTTTTTTTTTTTCATCTTTGTTCAGAATGTTCTCCCACTTATGAGATGTTCTACTGATCGAAACAAACTAAAATCTGCCATTTCTACATCTGATAGGTATGGAGGGTGTGGAAGAACTTTCCATCATACCCATCGTGTGTTTTTCTTGGGCTTGTTTTGCAGTGTGTGCCACTGCATTGTCATACCTGGGAATAACACATTTTATGTTTACCAAAGGTGGACACCCTCGATGTAACGCATCGTTTACCCAATTGAGTACCTGTCAATAAACTTTTGCAGTGTTGATCCGTCCATGTTCCAAACCCTCGTAATAGACGACACATTTCATATCAGGCGGGATATGGCGAGTCTCTCACACAAGTCAGGCTGAAGATGGAGTACTGTTGCCATATTTGGGCAGGAGATGCCCAGATCTCACTTTCCAGTCTTGATAGACTTCAAAAGCATCTCCGAGCCCTTGTTGGAGAAGAATTATTTTCCACCTATTAACCTCTTTACAACACAGGCGGGATGTGGCGAGTCTCTCCCTAATCTATTGCTACTTCCATGGAAAGTGCTCGGACGAACTACATTCCTTAGTTCTCCCAGGTTTAAGCTTCACGGCTAGGACCCGCCATGCCACGTAGTAGCAAACTACCCACATTCACTCTATATTGCATCGGAGAGAAGTAAATTCCACTCAAACAGCTTCTTCCCGCGAACCATTGTCCTGTGGAACAAACTCCCAAGAGGATGTTTCCCCCCATCGTTCCAATCTTAACCTGTTCATGTCTAGAGTTAACCGTTATCATCCCCTCCTATTCATATAAAGTACTCCTTAACGTAACAATCTAAATCGAGTGGTCTTGTACAGGGTGAAGCTTACTATAAAAAAAATAATATTCCACAATCCCGATAGCGGGTTGGTTGTTTTTTTGTTTTTGTTTTTTTTGCTTTAGCTCTGGTCTCTCGAAACAAGAGGATTTCGCTGGCAACAAAAAAAAAGTACTGAACTGCTACGTGATATCCGTCCTCCTTTATGGCAGCGAATGTTGGACGGTCTCCTCAAAGATGAAGAAGAAACACGAGGCAACTGAGGTCTGATTCTACAGAAGGATGCTAAGTATATCATGGACCGAGCGTGTGAGCAAGGATGAGGTTTTGGAGAGGATGCAAACAAGGAGGAAGCTTATACTTAACATCAGGAAGAGACAGCTGAAATTTCTGGGACACGTGATGAGAAAAGAAGAGACTCGGGGCAACGAATATATGGTTCTAGAGAAGGATGCTAAGTATATCATGGACCGAGCGTGTGAGCAAGGATGAGGTTTTGGAGAGGTTGCAAACAAGGAGGAGGCTTATACTTAACATCAGGAAGAGACAGCTGAAATTTCTGGGACACCTAATGAGAAAAGAAGAGACACGAGGCAACGAAGGTATGGTTCTACAGAAGGATGCTACGTATATCATGGAGCGAGCACAATGCGGATAGAAGGGCAAAGAGGCAAATGAAAACAACACTACATACTTAGCGAGCTTAAACAAGTGGATGGCAGAACAGGGTCTGGGAGAAGTAGCAAAAGGACAAAACATATTGAGAACTACAAGAAATCGGGGAAAGTGGAGAGCCATAATCGCCTACGTCCTTAACGCTCATAAAAGAAAACTGGTCTCTCATTTAATGATAACATCAGTCTTTTCGAGTTCTGCTGACTCTCAAATCACACTTTTCATCATCTACATCATGCATAAATGAGAGGTTAGAATTCCTGGTTAAAAGACTGCAGAAAATGGTAGGACGTTGTGCTATGTTTTCAAGTGAAAGCTCACGAGAAACCCAAATTCCCTCTCCGCAAGTTTTCCCAATTAAAGTGTTGGATAGAAGAAATGATAAACTAATTCGAGAATCAGTTTCCACGCATTCAACCTGAAAACCAACTGACTCATTATTGAACAGAAAAATACGTAATTATTTTCCGAACATGCCTAATATTTGTAAACTACAGTAGGCATTGAATTCAAAATTTGAGTACATAAACTGACCGACTTGGATATAGGATACAATAGCTAAAAGCTGCTGTCCTCAGCACAGTTAATATGGGATGTAAAAGTAGATAAATAATTTTACTGGCTACTATGAACATTGCCTGAATTAGAATAAGTCGCTGTATACTTGAATAGTCTACATTAGACATTGGATATAAAAGTCGGTCAATACTTGAAACAACCACGGTTTAAAATCGTTATATTCTTGGACGGACCACACAAAACATGGAACATAAAAGATGGTCAATATTTGAACTGATTCCAACAGAAGCTTGTATAGGCTGGGTGGCGAAAAATGTATTCTTAAGTGAAAATAAAATACTTTTTAAAAGCTTTTCAGTCTTAACATTATAGAAGAAATTCACTATTCCGTTTTATCTTCTGACATCTTTTAGCCAACTTCATACTTCCATCTTCCTAGAATATTTATCTTTTTGAACAAAGAACTGTTCATTTGCAGTATACCAGAGAATACATTTTTCAAAACTCATGAACACAATTATGCTTCACTCGCTTTGGCATCTTCCCGGCAACTTCATATTTCTGACCTCCTGGAATAACTTTTACCTTTCAGAGCGAAGAACTTTTACAGTTTTCCAAAGAGCTAAAAACTCATGAAAAGAATCATGCTTCACACATTTTGGAATCTTCCAGGCAACATCATACTTCAGTTCTCCCAGAATGTCTTTTATTTTTCTAAAGGAAGAACTTTTGCTGTTTTCCAAAGAACTAAAACTCATGAAGAGAATTATGTTTCATTCTCTTTGACATCTTCGATGCAACCTCAGCAAAGAACTCTTACAGTTTTTTAGAGATTTAAATTAATTTTTCGGAAAGTGACATTATGCTTCATTAAACTAATTGATGTCCTACAATATCACAAAAATTGAAATTAGAAGCGAAGAAAAGAGTGATCTACTTTTATTTAACATCTCAAATCCTACATGACAGAGAAATCTGGACAGTTTCGTCACAAATACAGAAAATACATTCAGTGATTGAGATGTGGTTCTACCGACTATGGACAGAACATGTGGCAAATCAGGAAGTTTTAAGGACTCTACGAAAACTCTCTTGCTAAAAAAATCAAAAAGCGTTAGCTGAAACCTTGAGGATACATAACAAGGAAAGAAGGCTTGGGAAATTTAATACTAACATGCATATCGAAGGCAAGAAGAAGAAAGGAAAACACTTGGCAAGTTTGCGCAAATGAATGGATGAATAAAAATTACAACGACGAACAAAGATAGACCACAAGGGTGTAAGTAGGGGTCGAGAGCAACGAAAGTCAGGAATCTGTGGAGAGTCATGATCGCCTACGTAGTCATACGGAACAGATATAATTTTTTTTACATATACATACACACACACACACACACACACACACACATATATATATATATATATATATATATATATATATATATACAGAGAGAGAGAGATGGAGGGCAAGCAAGGGAAGGAGAGAGGGGAGGGGAAGAGAAGGATGGAGGGAGAGAGGGAGTGAGTGAGTGAGTGAGAGAGGGAGGGAGATGGAGAGAGAGTGGGTCATGCCGCATCTGTTTTGAATGCGTTTTGTGATCTCATAAATTATTTTGTCGTAGGATAATTTTTTCCCATTTAAAGTAAATTATTTTCTTTAGAAAAATCAAACCAGAAAATCCAATTTAGAGATGTAAGAATTGAGTTTATTTGTGGAACAATCTCAGCGAAGCCATTAGTGATCGAAGGGTGATATCGATTCGGTTCACTTGACGTTGATGGTTTTACGGCAAGACAATCGATATGTTCTAATATTTATTCAACATCTGACAAAATGAACTGTCCGGTCTTGTGGATGACAACTGTAATGACTTTAATATTGCAGTTGAAAGTATTATATGTCTTCTCGGTTGAATTCGGTGATGGAGGAGATACGAACACATTAGAAGAGACAAGACATCACATTACAAAACCAACCGACCAAACATAAGAGATAAGACATAAAAAAACAATAAATTCAAAATACAGCCAATCGCAAGTGACAAGACATAAAAACCAATAAATTCAAAATACAGCCAATCGCAAGAGACAAGACATAAAAACCAATAAATTCGAAATACAGCCAATCGCAAGAGACAAGACATAAAAACCAATAAGGAGAGACAAGATATAACAAAGATTAAATTAAAACAACTAATCACAACGTACAGTACATAAAAATTATTTACTTAAAAATCAACAACCAGCCAATCAGGAGAGGTATAACATAACAAACACCAAAATAAAAAACAAAAATCAGTCAATCAGTAGAGGTAAGACATAACAAACATCAAATAAAAAAATAGCCAATCAGAAGAGCTAAAATATAAATTCCAAAAAAACAACCAATCAACAAAGTAAACTTCTTCAAAGTTTTTTTGGCTTTTTGTCTCGTTACCGTTAATTCCTGAAAGTTCTTTGATCTTGAGCGAAAAGCGTCCGTTTGTGAACTTTACAAAACGTGCTGATTACCGCGTCAATATTATTACCATTCAGTAATTCATTGCTTAATTTCCATTACCTTCCTAGATTAAATATGAAAAAGCAAACAATATTGGATCGTTAGTGAATATAAATATAGGTTACCATTCCAATATGGCATTACTATGCCATCGATGTATTAACACTTATGTACATTGGTGAATAAAAACAAGAACATGCATATAACATCTGAGAAAAAACAGTTTATCTACAAATTCGTAGAAACTAAAATTAAACAAAAGTTTTTCATGCAGCGAACTGAATATATATTAGAATACAGAAAAGTGACATGAGGTCTTACTTGTGAGTTGACCTGGTCGTACATTGAATCAGTGATGTGGCTAGGCCATGAACAGCGAGACACAAATGGAAATCTGGAGTCGATGTGATGTCACTTTGATGAATTGGCAAGTTCACTTACATTCTAGGCTTCATGACAGCCTGTCATGTAACGTATTTCTTGTTCTTTGACAGGTTTGTTAATTACACCTGAGTCGGGGGGACATAATTAAGTTTTGTAACGCTAAGACAGAATCGAATGTACGTTTTATATTCGGTTATGTTATTCAACAAAAATATTAAAATTGTCACGTTTCAACAAACAATTCTCAAAGAATATATAGACATAAGCAATAAAGAGTTAAGTGAATTCCAAATATGCTTCTAAGATTTCCCTAATATTGTGCTAAAATAGCGCTGGGAACTTTTATATGAACCCAATAGAACATGAAACGATAAAAGTATATATATATACACAGACATGACAGAATTGAATAGACACCAAGATAAATTTTATTTCTGATTTTTTTTTAATAATCAAGATAAATTAACTTAGGTATTTTTAATAACCAAGATAAATTAAACTTAGATTATTTGATTAAAATTGCAGATAACAATACTGGAACATGCCACGAACCAAAGGAGCATCAGACCTATCCGAATTTCAGCGAGTACGTATCATGGGCCAACATGAAAGTGGTCTTATTCAAAGAAAAATATCTGAAAATCTTTCAATACCCCTTTCTACTGTTAATAAAGTGATCGTACAATTCACCAGAGAGGGCAAGAAGTGCACAAAACCTCATCCAGGGCGTCCTGGTCCCTCTGAAAGAACCATGTGTCTTGTTGAGAGAAATGTTGAACAGGATCCACATTGCAAGGCCTCTGACATAGCAACACAAGTTGATGTCTGTCCCAGAACAGCTGTCGGGTATCTTCACAAGCTGGGCTACTATGGCAGAGCTGTGAGAAGGAAACCACTTCTCCGTCCAGCCAATATCAAACGCAGAAAGGATTGGGCACAAGAGATGGTGGAGAGACCTGTGACCTTTTGGACCACTGTCATTTTCTCTGATGAGTCAAGATTCGCATTATTTTCCGACAGTGGAAGAGTATGGGTATGGAGACTCTGTAGTCAAGAGTTTGATTTAAAAAGACTGCAGCCAACGGTGAACATGGGGGCCTTTCAGTAATGGTATGGGGTGCAATTTGGAGTGATGGTCGCTCAGAGCTTGTGGAGTGTGAAGGAAACATTAATTCAACCAAATATGTTTCTATATTAAAGAAAGGGCTCCTTCCAATATTCTCAAGTAGTAGAATGAGCAAAGTTGACTCCCTATTTATGGAAGATAGAGCTCTATGTCACACTGCTCAAGCAACGCAACATTGGTTGAGACAAAATGGGATCAATAAACTTCCATGGCCAAGTCAGTCCCCGGATATTAACCCTATTGAACACCTTTGGGGTATATTAGATCAAAAACTCTGCAAAAAGAACAGGAAGCCATCTTCTAAGCCCGAACTTTTAGGATTATTGCGTGAAACATGGCAAGAAATCCCTCAAGATGATATTTGTGAACTCATCGCTAGCATGCCTAGAAGGGTCCTTGCATTAAAAAAAGCAAAAGGGATGTCAACCAAGTATTAGTTATTAAATTTATGACCATTTGTAATTACTTCATTTGTATAAATTACTTGTTTAATCAAAATAAACGGTTTCAGTGAGCGTCTATTCAATTCTGTCATGTCTGTGTATATATATATATATATATATATATATATATATATATATATATATATATATATATATATATATAGAGAGAGAGAGAGAGAGAGAGAGAGAGAGAGAGAAGAAAATGGTGATATAATCAAGATGTTGATCCTCTACTCTACTTTAAACAAAAAGTTAGGAAGGAAACCCCAATCGATAATAGAAAGACCGATAACAATGAGAGAACTTGAGAAACCTACTTTCCTAAAAAAAATGTTTTAAGAGAAGATTTTATAAATTTCAAACAACAGTACCGAGAACTCTTCAGTAAATGGATACCAAATGTTTCCTTATAAGGAAACGGCTAATATTACCATTAGAGACGAGGAGAACATGCTACATTTTAATCACATCCCGACAGCCAGTGGGTGAAGAAAAGTGTAAATCGTGTAGAACTGGTCAATGAATGCCGAATGCTTCCTCATAAGGAAACGGACAATATTACCATTAGAGATAAGGAAAAAAAATACTACAATTTGGTCCTGGACCGATCAGGAAGAAAAACATAAGTCGAATAGTACTAGTTGCTCAGTTAATGAATATTTTCTTATATATAAACAGCTATTCTCATCATTACAATTACCAATACATAACACAAGCTATACATTTTCAAATAACATTAACGATGCTAGCCAATGTGTCTTTTGTGTATATTCTTTACAGATTAATTCCAACCGTATTGACAAAAAAAATCAAATAATAGAAAGCAATTTTAGGACGTCCCAATAGGCGCACAAGGTACGGAGCCTCCCCGAGGGAACTTCCGTTCATCGCGATTGATGAGAGTCCTGGGTCCGATCGGCGATAATGGAATGTCACTAGTTGGTTTTCGAAGCATTATGAATGTGACCAGCCATTTTTTCCACCACTGAATTGTTAGGGCTAGGTCACAGGAGAGATCAGCTGCTAAGCTCTGGTCATCTAAAGTTTTGGTGGTGCTCCTATATACCTATTCTTTTATGTACCGTGTCCTTTTAGGACGTGGTCGTTCATAGCTCTCCACAATATCCTATCCTTTGTAGTACTAAGCGATCATGTTCCTCTTCCATTTCGTGTTCTGCCGTTAATTTACACAAGCTTGTTAGGTAGATTACTTGCTGTTTAACTATCTGCCTTCAGTATGTTCTTACTCCAAGCCCTCTTTCCTCATTATGTGTCCTAAAATCTTCGACTGTCCCTTTCTGATTCCAAGTACAAGTGTCGTTTTTGTTACCATTTTCATTAAAGCTTCCTCGTTGCTGACATGGCATTCTCTGTAGAATCACATCTCTGTTGGCCAATGTCTCGTCTTCATCTGCGAGGAAATTGCCTTGCATTCGCTACCATATGGTAGGATTTATATTACACTCTATTTTAACGTTTTTTTTCTGTTAATTAAGTTTAGCTTTTGGAATACATATTTCGCTATTCCAATGCGCCTTTTCCCGTCGTCTGTTACTACACTTCCCAGAGAATTCAGTTCCTGTAGTTGCTTGAATGATTGTCCCCAATTTGTAGCTCATATCTTGGACTGACCCTTTTGCTAACTACTAAACATTGTCTTCTTAAAATTAACGCTTAATCCTTTTTTCTATCTTCCCTTTGATATCTTGAAGAGAAGTTCTTGCAGATTTCTTTCTGTGTCTGTCATTAGCATAATTTCAAATGCGTACCCCATGCTAAGATTGCTTCCGTCAATAATAAATTCTTCGAGGATTCCTTGTTCTCTTCGGATCGCTTTGCTGTATATGTTATATGAATCTAGGAAGATCATACATTTACGTATACCTTCGTTAGCTACTAATGGAAAACAGTTTCCTATATAAAATTTATTTATTGAACAAAACACATTCATCTACTCTTCTTTTTTTATGTGCAGTGTCCTTAATGACGTAAGCGATTCCTTAATAAATTTGTAATTTTGTTATTTCTCCGTTATCCATTTTCTCAAGCACACTAAGTAGCTTATGCGTTGTTTTCCTCTCTCCCTCTTGCCTTCAATCTGTCTTGTGAGTATCAGATTTTCCAAACACTCTTTCCTCATTATGTTCCCTAGAAATTTCAACTGTTTCTTCCGGATGTTAAACACAAGTTTCCTTTTCTTTTGCATTTTCTCTAAAGCTTCGTCATTGCCCACATATTCGGTCCATGGTATCATCAACATTCTTCTACAGAACGACATTCCAGTTGCTTCAAGTCTCTTCTTCATCTTTTAGGAGATTGTCCAGTATTCACTGCCATATAGGAGGACAGATATCACGTTACAGTTCAGTACTATTTTCTAGAAGGCGGCACGGTAGAGTAATGGATAACGGCTCGGATTGCGGAATCGGAGAGCCCAGTTCGAATTCCAGTTGAATCCACTTGCGTGCTAATACACGGTGTGAAACCTCTTCTTCTCCCCACCCCCGGCCAGCTATGTTTAAATAACAGGACAGACCGGGTTCTATAGTCTTGGATGGCAACCGCAGAAAGGAATGGCAATCTACTGCAGGGAAAAATCTGCCTCGTCAATCATGTATCGAAAGATACCCAAGCGTGTATCACGCATGGCACATAACTGACTATTTTCTTGCTTACGTCTATTTCAGTATGTATTTTTTTACGTTGACAGTGGAAGCATATCATTATCTCCTGTCATTTTCAGGTCGGCTACGGCAGTAGTAAGGGATGTAGATCTATCTCGTGTTAATTTCTTTCTCTAATTAGTCCTAACTAGTCTAATATTCATTGTTATCATCAAAACAATAAGAATATACCCTGAATATATTCTTGAGGAAAGGATAAAAGATGAACAGGATTGAAGAAGATAGAAGATGGCGATTGACGTTGCATTTAAATTTTTGAAGATTGTAGTTATCAGGGAAGCAAGTAAATGGAAGGGAGTTCAACAGGCAGAAAGTATGAGAATAGAAACTGTTGGAGTAGAAGTGGTGGTTGTATTTAACTATTTCGATAGTAAAAGAGTAAAAAACTAGATGCCAATCTAGTAGCACGCTTAAATTCATGTAGTCAGGGCACCAGGGGAAAAAGCTCGTCAGAGCAGTTGCCATGAAAATACTTGTAGAATAAAACAGAGGGAAGCCACGTCACGTCGGCGAGAAAGTGACTGGAGTCGAGATGCCAAGTCGGGATCGATTACATTGCAGATCCTTCTTTATGCTTCGTCAAGAACCTCGATACGAATAACAGAAGCACCAGACCAGATATGGCAGCAGTCTTCAATGCACGGACGAATGATAGATTTGTAAATGTGCAAGATGGACTCTGACGAGAAAAACCTTCTGGCACGACACAGTGACCCAACTTTCCTTGTAGTAGATGCAGCTATTGATTCGATGTAGTCGTTCCACTTCAAGTCAGTGGAAAATCTGAGGCGAAGTAGAACGCTTATCTATGGGCAAATAGGGAACACCCAAACAAAAACAAAAACACTATGAAAGTATAAAAATACATTTTTATAGTAAAATTACAAACGATACATATTTTTAGTAAAATGACCAACAATACATTTTTAAAGCAAAATGACCAGCTAAACATTTTATCTGGAGTCGAAGGTATACAATGGCGTTAAAAATATATTTAGTTGAAGCCGTAAAATTGTGTTCAAATTGTTTAGATTTCGGTATTAATTGACCCATGGATTTTGATATGCCGCTAAACAAAACCAACCAAAATATATTAAACAAAATCAACCAAACTTTTGTGATGTCAACGAACACTCGTTGCCACTTTTGTAATGCCAACGATTACCCGTTGTCACTTTCGTAATGCTCATTGTAGTAGAGACTTTGTAATCGCAGATACAATTATAGTAACACCGTTGAACAATGCTGGTGTCAGACGTCTTCGAATAGCACTTGCACTAATAGTACTTGCTCGATATATACCGTATAGTAATAGAGGATAGACTAGAAATGGAGATCAGTTAGACCCCACGCTAATTCCCATATATACACTTTCTCTATGGTCACGTGATCTACTTAATTCAATAATGGGAACGCCTGTGTTTGCTTACTGGCGATCTATGTTCAAACTCAAATGTCGGCAGCGACACTTAATTCCTATATAGCACAACCAAATCTACATTAGGTGCCTGGGACTGACCTTAGGTCAACCCTCCGGTACTCGCTGTTTCCTTGATATCTTGTGGGAAACTGAGGCTAATACTATCCGGCTATCACACAACAATGAAACTTTCTCATTAGAGTGTTACAGAGTTGTTATATTATTTTATCCTTTCCTCAAGAATATATTCAGGGTGAATCTGGGAAACACAGTAATTAAAAGGTAGTTCCACGCTCCTCAAAACCTCCAATCCCTCGATCAGAGGCTTTGCTGCCGGATGTAGTTTATCGTCATACCCAGGACTACCGAATGGAGAGGTACGTTAACTCACACCAGCAACCGGTAGACGATTATATAAAGAACTGCCCTGGTAGTCTCTCACATTCGGCAGACGTAGAATGTAGGGTCTGTAACTGACGAAATACTGGAATGAATAAAATATTATGCAATGGAGATTCAAGTCTCGTGTTATAATTTTATTAGCACCGCCATTTCATTACAGCACTTAATTCAATAGAAAATATCAATAACAGAATGAACATGAAAATGTTTAATCAAAAATTTAATTGAGAATCACGACACAAGCTACGGACTAACTGATCCACCCCAACGTACTAAGTTTGAACTAATTGCCCATTTTCTTAAGATGAAATGAAAATTAAATATATAAAAGACTTAGTAAATATGTTCAAAACAATCTTCCTATATCACCATATGTCGTACGAAGCTAGCTTAAGAAATATGGAAAAAACCCTCGTAAAAGAACCAAGTTATCTCCCTTGAATGCATAAATTACTGAAGAGTGTTATTGTCTTTTTCTTTTATTTTTTTGTATGGTTACGAATCCATATCATTACTGCACCACTTTAAAATCTGACGCCTTTATTTATTGCGACTATTTTACTTAAAGGTTTGTATTTTGTTGATTTCAGATGATAGCGTGGAAATTTTCCGACATATTTCAAAGAAAAAAATTCATTTTACAAAATTATAGCTCTAATAATTATGGTTTAGATGTATGGAAAAAGATGGCGTCAGTTTGAATTGATGTCCGGAAGATATGGATTAACATGATTCTGTTTTGTTTTTTTTTTCTTTTCTTTACCTTTTACTTTCTCCATTAATTCATGTTTTATTTGTGTAGTTTATGAGGAGTAACAAAAACAAAATAATACTATTGAGAAATATAGCGTAAATAATGTATTTACTTTCTCTAATCTTATGTGAACAGTACTTTCGTTGTATGAATAAAGAGGCTAAATTTATACATCTCTGACCAATTATGCAAGCCTATCTTTTAAAGCATTAGAATGGTTAGAAACTTACATATGTAGCTGAATGACCACCTCGCCCAAGATTTTAGTAGTGTATGAATAATATATTGTAGACGGCGGGAACGAAGTTTTTATACTGAATTAAATTGAGTGATTTGTTTTCTATGGCTTATCAATCCTTTGTAGATTATTTAAAGGCAGGAAATATTTTAAGATTGTAAGAATTTATTTTTATTTTTTGAGATAATGATGGTTTAGTGGTACACGCCTTAATAATTAATCCAAATCTGGGGTGTGGGATTTATACCTTTCCCAAAGGTATTTGCGCGTAAGTGAATATAACGAACCGAACGGGAATTGGAACTATTCTAAGCCATTATCCAATACACCACCCACACATCCAAGTTTACTGTTATGACAAAAGCACGCAGGTGTAGGTTTTAAGAAAGCTTTATTCAAATGAGAATACAAGGTTCGCGTAGTGTCCTTTTATAGTAAACAGAAATAGTTCTCTCAAAGAAGAGAGTAACAAAACAAGGGGAGACTGTAGCGGACCGTGTGGGTTTATGTGTTGTTGAATTAGGAACACGTGCATTTATTCTTGCTAGAAAAAGGTCCAACTACAAGAACATGGCGGACTCAAGTTGAGTCGAACCGAAGATGTAAAGAAAACAAACAAGAACGATATATATGTCAACAAATATATGTATTAAACGATAAAATTACAATGGACATAGACATTAACATTTGTGTTTGTGTGTGAACGTAAAGAGTTTGTATTTTGGTGAAT
>OZ038498.1:67922978-68060478 GCA_964036315.1 Acanthosepion esculentum | reverse complement strand
GTATACGCATGGATGTGCGCGTATTCACAAGCGTATAAATACAGGCATAAATTCAAACAATAACAAATAAAAAATAAATCATAAACCTAACCGACAGTTAATACTTAAGATACCACAAAGCCAAATAAGAAAACGAAATAATAGCCTAGTTTAAATATATATAATTTTAACATTAATATCAATTATTTATGTAAAAAACGAAATACAACTTTCTTAGCCCCAAAGACTAGAACGCTCAAAAATTAAAAACGGTGGCATGTCTAGAGCATATACCGGAAATATCTTGCTACAAATTGCTACAATTGAAAGAAAAGCGGGAAAAGAAAAAAAAAAGTGAAAAGGCTAAGGAGTGAGTGTAAAGTGGGAAAAAAACGAAGAAAAGAATAAATGATCACAACACCCTACATGTACGCACATCCATGCAGACGGGCACACGCACATCTTCATGGACGGGCACATGACCGCATGCGCGCAAACGAATACACAAACACAAACAATACAGAAAAACTTACACCAATGATGAGTGCATAAAAAAGAAAAATAGAGAAATATAAGTAGTCTGATAACCCCTGAAACTGATACCCCCTGAAGAGTGGACGAACGTGTCCGTCTACAAACTCTGGAGCCGGGATGGAGAAGGTAACATATCAGTTAAGTGACAAACTTTTACTTATATTAATTCTCTTTCTCGCTCGCTCGCTCTCTGTCTCTCTCCCTATATATATATATATATATATATATATATATATATATATATATATATATATATATATAAGCTCTTGAAAATATATTTCAATTGAGCATTAAGAGATAGTCTAATTCTATAAACAACAGCCACCTGCGCTAATGCAAAGTTCTTCAGTAAAATGAGACTGATTGGCGTTTGCTTACATTCGTAAAAAACAATACGATAGAATTAGCTGTTTCTCTCTGCTGAGTGATGATAGCTTAGTGGTAGAAACTCTGACATCAAATCGGTCGGGTTTCGGTCCTGGCTTGAGGTATTCGGATGTCTAATCGCAGTGAGGAACTGTGATACGGCTGTGAATGACATCATATATATACATATATATATATATATATATATATATATATATATATATATATATATATATATGTAGGGGGATGAAAAAGAAAGTGAAATAATTTTTAAAATTTGTATTTTGACATGCTTCGTCGATGAAATGGTGTCATCAGAAAAATAATTTTATTTCCACAAAATCTACATTAATTAGAATGTGATTCACGGTAAGTGTCTACGCTATAAGAAACATATATAAATATATATGTGGGCGGGGGAATAAGTTTTCATGTTACGTGTTTCGTCCTTTTGGACTTCATCTGACAAAATGAACACAAAAGGGACATTTTACAAAACAATACATCAAAAGCATTAGTTGCTCACAGTAACGAGACTGACCACAATTTTGACATAAAAATGCTACTCTGATCAAAGGAGGAAACAATTCACTTAGACGAAAATGTTTAGAAAATGCCTTAATAGCAAGGTCAACCGCGGTAAATTTGCGCCCTGGCTCTTGCAACATTTCACCATTCCTGACAGCTCATCTTGTGTCACAGTGTCGGATATCTAACAACAAAAGTGATGGAAACAAAAAGTAAAAGGAAAAGAATCTAAATGAAATCAGCTAGATTATATACCAAAAAAAAAAATGTAAATTTCCAACATCCCTAATCCGTGCCGTCCTGGGTATGACGATAAACTACATCCGCGTCCTGGATATGACGATAAACTATATCCGGGTCCTGGGTATGACGATAAACTACGTCCAGCAGCAAGGCCTCTGATCAGGAGGTTTTGGGGAGCGTGGAACCACCTCTTATTTGCTGGTGTTCCCAGGTAGGCCCTGACCCGGGGTGGTAGCACCTGTTAGCGCCCCAGCTATAGGCAAATAGTTAACTCCGAAACTGAGGTAAAAAGCATTATAAAAGTGTAAAAATAGGTTTTAATACCAGAAATACTTTTTTTTTAAATTATTACCAGAAATAAATTTTTGAAGAAAAAAACTATTACCGGCTATACATTTTTCAGGAAAAAAATATTACCAGAAATAGATTTTTGACAAAACAAAATATTACCAGGAAAAAAAATTGTCGGCATTAAATAACCCAATGAGGTTGATATGCCGTAAACCAAACCAAACGAAGTGAGTAATTCAAAAAAACTTTTTACGAAAATAAAACCACCCAAGATTGTAAATTTCCTAAAAGAAGATGGATTGTAGTAAAAAATATGAATAATTGTAAAATGGTTCAAATATATATGTATACATACACACTTTTTTTTTTTACCAAACTATCGCTATGAATCTATTTCAAAATTTTGTTGGCATAAAATGACCCCCTGAGGTTGATATGCCATAAAACAAAACAACCAAACCCAAATCGCACCAACGTAACAATTTTCGTTCAATGAAGTCCTAAAATCACACGAAAGTTTTTTCAATTTTGTCATACATTTCCCCAAACACACACACACACACACACACACACACACACACACACACACACACACACACATGTAGTATGACAAATTGGAAAAAAAATTTTGTGACGCGTTTAAACTGGGAGGATTTCACACGCCTCAAAACTTTTTCCAATTTGTCATACTATTTTTCTAAATACTGCTTGTTGATATATAAAATTATACAAAATTATATATCGTTATATCATATATATATATATTTGGAATTTAATTTGAGAACAACAATTCACAAGTTCACATTCTCGCTATTTTTTCTATCCTCACTCCAACCTCTTTTTAATTTCAAAACCGGCTCCCAAGGCCTAATTCTTATCAGAGATAAGAATATATTTTCAAGCTAACGAGAGAGCTGGAAAACACAAAAGGGAATTCCACCACCATCATTCTTCCAGGGTGCCACAAAGTCTGGGAGAAACCTCACAGCTTCTTCACACCAACCTGTTTTCAGTACCTTCAAAACCGGCTCCCAGGGCCCTGATTCTTATCGGAGATAAGAATGTGTTTTCTGACCAATAGTGGGGCCAGGAAAATTGTACAACAATTTTGGAGGGAAAAATCCTCGATCCATCGGAGCCTACCAAAACTCCATAAATTTGGAGAATCTTGCCTATTTTGCCAGTGAGAATTCTGCCCACCGTCTGTGAGGTCGACATTAGGGAGCTCCAGCGCCTCTTTCACCAAAGAAGAACTACTAAAAGGCTGTCAAGAACGAACGTCGGTCCACTATTCAAGACCAATCCAAGGCTGCATCCCTTCACCACTCCTTCTAACGAGCCCACTGGACTTCTGTCGTCGACCCAGCAACTCACCCAACTGCAGGATTCCTTTATCTGCGAACGGGTTTCCAACTTTACAAGAACTGTGAGTGTATCTATCTGAACCTTAACAATAATATCTAATCGCTTAAAGAACTCTTTAGGCGCTCAGAGAAATATTTTGAGCAAGCCTTTTTTAAGTCAAGGACATTTTCTCTTTTCCCTTTCTTTCTCTCCTAATCATCTTTTTCTCCCCTTTACCTTTTTTGTGTATATTGTAAATAAACACTTCTTTTGTTGTTACTCACCGAGCAGGAGTTTTTTTTTATTCGTACGCGCCTAAAAGAGAGAGTTTGT
The DNA here is from genome assembly GCA_964036315.1 of Acanthosepion esculentum. Lineage (NCBI taxonomy): Eukaryota > Metazoa > Mollusca > Cephalopoda > Sepiida > Sepiidae > Acanthosepion > Acanthosepion esculentum. Next base: position 68,056,860 of record OZ038498.1, on the reverse strand, counting down.
CCGCTCTAATCTTGCTGTTTTACTCGCGGTTTTTTTCGCAATTATTTTCAGCCCTATTTTTAACCTCAACCCTTTGATGCGGGAAAGCCAAGACAATTTTCGTAGCAATATATATATATATAAATATATATAGGTGTGTGTGTGTGTGTGTGCAACGTTTAAAGTAATAAGATATATAAAATATAGATCAAATGTAACATCTAATTTAGCAGTAATGATAAGTATCAGTAACCCCAACAAAGTTTCTCTAAAAAATAAGCATACATGTTGACAAAGTGCACAAAACTGAATAAAAACAATGTGAGTGTGTAGAATCGTCCGTATTTTTCCATCACCCCGTTAAAAAAATAGACTATTCTATGAGCTAGTTTCGACCAATCAACACCACACATTGCGAAACTCGGCTTATTATTAGTCGAGACGACCCCAGAATGGCTTTGCCGCCAAAAGTCCCTGGAGCCTGTTCTAACTTCTCAGAGTAAATAAAAGGACGAATCTCAATCCAATTCACCAGTCAGGGTTCTATGTGGGTTCTATTCGCTTTCAGAGAGATTTCTACAGAGATCCACGCCTGTCTACATCTTGACTAAAGGACTTTTCGCGCGTCAACACCTGACTCAACTTTCAACCTCTTTCTCTCTCTCTTTGAATTCATTGCACATTTCTAAAAAAAAATTGTTATCTACACTACTAAACAGAAACTGCAATTCAAGCATTAAGGTAAAAAATACAGTCCAAGGTGAATAACTCTGTCAAAACAAGAAACCTTCTGATTTCACACTAATTTCATAGCAATCCCAACAAGTGCGTGTTTCATGGCGTTCTCCTACAAGTGGGCAAAACGCAGATCTCTGCAAGTGATCACATTTTTAAATGTGTTCGCTGAAATGCAAAGTGAAAAAAAGAACGAGGCAAGAAATTGCCCAGTACTTATAGTGTAGGGAGAGCATGCCCTAGTGACAATTAGGAAATTAAGGAGGAGCTAACCCCGACAATATATATATATATATATATATATTACATTTTTATAAAATTTCAAGAAATTATTCTTTTAGCGCTCAGTCAGTTATGTGTCATGCGTGATACACGCTTAGACGATCATGTTATCTTTCGATACATGATTGACATGACTGACGAGTTAGATTTTTTCCCGCATTAGGTTACCATTTCTTTCTTCTGCGGTTGCCATCCAATGCTATAGAACCCTGTCCTTTACTCCACCGTGCCTGCCTTTTTTCTTTCTTTTTTTAGCTATGAAAATTTAATTCATCAAATGTTGGGAGTCAAACAGGACGCCAAGTTATCAAAAATCTGCTCTGAATCGTAAAATAAAAAATGCAGTAAAATTAAGACATTATTTAATTAGAAATGCTTTAATTGCTTTTATAAATAAAATATATTATAGACATCATTGTCTTAAGAAAAAAAAACTTTTTTGATGAATAATGAATTTATTCAAGAATTGATTTCATTTTTAAAAATTTAAATTAATTTATAAACTTTTAAAATTCTGTAGTGATTTGTAGCTGTAAAGTGATATTAAATAAAAACTATATTTACTAATCATAAATGGAAATGCTTACTACAATTCAGCGACCCCAGTGTCTTAAAAAGAATTGATTTTTTTATGTGTACTGATTTTTGTATATACGGACGGCCATAAACGACATTATGAGAAAACGAGTGCGGTAACCATATTGAATTTAAGATTCATTGGTAATTTTCTCACATTTCCTCAGCAATAGACTTCATAAATAACACTATAAAACGAAAGTATCTAAAATTCAATAAAATATTAGAATGCTTAAAATATTTTTTAGATTACTGGGTCGTTAAAATTTAATTTTAAGTTAATTTTACGTAAATAAAGTTTCAGAAGAATATATTTTATTTTTGAAATAATTTTTAATAAATAAAATTATAAATTATATTATGTCGACAGATTTGTCAATATGGCTGAGATTGTAGTGATTACTACTATGTTTGCCACGCCTACATTTTTCTCAACTGTGATTGGTCAAAATAATAAATACTAAGTATCACAGGACAATTTACTGATCGCATTCACCACACTGAATTTTTCCTACTGTTAATTCACAAACATGCTTTTGTTATAAAATCACCGATTGGGTAATTTTTCATCCAATCAGATATTTTTTGTGTGCTCTCGAAATTTCTCCCGCCGTTGTCCTGGGAGCCTACTGATAGTAATATAAACCAGGATTCGTTCCAAAAATAGACAGTAGAAGCAGAACTCAGTAGAACTCGGCAACTCACACGCGTCTACACAGACTATTCATTCTACTCACTGCGCGCGCACACACGCACACAGAACTTAAATATCATTCACCATCAGTTCTATGTAACAAGCCAAGTTGCAACTATATATGCAATTATATATAATCAACAACTGAATTACTACATGTTCTTCTGAAAACATCATCCTATCTTATACAGAACTTTGAATATTCTTATTCAGAAAACTTGTTTTATTACATTTAATCTTTCAGCTAACAGATAAAGGGAAACTACTTCTTCTTTCTTATTGTTTCACACATAACAAAAAATGTTTTGTATTTGTTGATTTTAATATATATTTTATCGTTGAAACAAAAATCGGTTTTCCATTGTTTTTCCTTAATTCAAAAATGTATAATTGTTAAATGCTATTCAACACGCAGCCACATCAATCTTTTCAACACAACCAGCATTTACATTGGTAACCCCGACGCGTGAACAGAGAAAAAAAAATTGGCGAAGAAAAACGGAATCAACCCATCGTTTAAGGAAAATACAATATATAATTGTTGACCGACGTAATTCCAGGAATATAAAAACACAAAAAGAAGTGAAGTAAACCCTATTTTGTGCCAGCGACAGCAAAGGATTGACGTACAATGCTTTAACTTGGCGCGAAAATTTTTTGTCCACCACGTGCGTTGAAAACATCTATCCGTCATGGCCGAACAGAACGCCAGCGATGTAACCATAATGCTCAACTTGTCAGTTTTTGATACGACCAACGTGCATGTTTGGTTCGCTCAGCTAGAGGCTATTTTTCAAGCAAAAAAGATACAGTCACAGATGGCACATTATGCCTATGTCGTGGAGAAACTGCCACCTGAAATTGCGTCCGATGTCTTGGATTTGTTGGACAGCGTCCCGACACATAACCCTTTCAACACACTGAAAGAAGCTATAATCTACAGGACAGGAAAGTCTCAGGAGCGCAGAATGAATGATTTATTCAACACGTTAACAGTGGGAGATAGTAAGCCGTCACAACTACTGCGGAAAATGAGAAATTTGCTAGGCAAAAACGCAATGTCAGATTCACTATGTCGCAAGCTGTGGATGGATAAGTTGCCAACCCACACGACCCAAATCCTAGCAACACTACCCGAAGACTTAGACCTAGAAAAGACTGCGGAAATAGCAGACAAAATAAGTGATGCTACAACTATCAGCAGCGTCAATGTTCCAGTGCCACACCACACGCTAATTGAGGGCGTAGTCAACAAGCTTCAGCAACAGATTAACAAGCTATCTGCACAGATAGATCGTTTGTACAGAGAGCGATCGTCGTCAGCTCACAACTTATACAAGTCCCAACGACGTTCCCGATCTAACTCTCGGGGAAGAAACGATACGTATTGCTGGTATCATTGCAAATTTGGTCAAGCAGATAGAAAATGTACCAAACCGTGCAGTTTCAAACAGCAATTGGATTCTACATCGAACCAGAAGGCGGGAAACGCCAGTCCCAACAGCGCATGAAGACGGCGTCTGCTGTTGGGGTAGAAAACGCCAACCGTCTATTTTACGTCAGAGACAGAAACTCCGACCAATTGTTTCTCGTGGACACAGGTGCACAAATTAGCGTAATTCCACCTAGTCCCGGTTTTCCCAACACAAGATCTTCAGTCACCTTACGTGCTGCTAACGGTTCGCAAATACCGACCTTCGGTCAAGTATCGATGACTTTGGACATAGGCCTGAGGAGAACATTCCAATGGTTATTCACAGTAGCAGAAGTCAAGTTCCCCATCCTAGGCGCAGACTTCTTAGCACACTAGAAAACTTATTGGAGACATATCAAAACGCTCACTCTTAGACCAAACCACGAAACTTACAAATTACGGAATTACCTCCACCCTCACTTCCACTAAATTGCATGTGGCCTTACCAGTGGACAATCCTCTTAAGAGTGTGTTGGATAAGTTTCCTTCGCTTGTCCGCCCTTTCACTTATACTGAAACGGTGAAGCACCACACAGTACATAAAATCCAAACATCTGGCTCGCCAGTTTCTTCCAAGCCGCGCAGGTTAAGCCCTGAAAAGTACAAACTAGCGCGTGCGGAATTCCAGCATATGTTAGACCTAGGAATAATTCGCCCGTCATCTAGCTCTTTCGCGTCTCCGCCCCACATGGTACCTAAGGCGCATGAGGGAGCTTGGAGACCCTGCGGAGATTATCGAAGACTAAACACACAAACGGTGCCCGACGAATATCCTGTGCCGAACTTAGCAGATTTCGCAATTTCTCTGCAAGGTGCGAAAGTGTTCACCAAAATTGATCTGAGAAAAGCCTTCTATCAGATTCCAGTAGCCGATGAAGACGTGCATAAAACAGCAATAACAACGCCCTTTGGCCTTTATAAGTTTCTGCGAATGCCTTTCGGACTTCTTAACGCTGCACAGTCTTTTCAACGATTGATCGATGAAGCACTTCGCGGTTTAAATCACTCGTTCGCTTACATCGACGACCTACTCGTGGCAAGCGCTGATATGGACGACCACGTGCGTCACGTGACACAAGTTTGTGAGCGTCTAGAGCACTTCGGTTTGAAAATAAACCCGGATAAATGTCTATTCGCTGTTTCCAAACTTAACTTTCTCGGATACGTAATTGATGAATCAGGAATCACACCGATTCCAGAAAAAGTGACAGCAGTAAAAAACTTTCCGCAACCGACTACACTTCAACTTTGTCGATACCTCGGTTTAATAAACTATTATCGTCAGTTTATTCCGAATTGTTCACAAATTTTAGCACCCTTAACCAACCTACTTCGAGGTCAAGGGGAAAAAAACGTCACAATAACAATAACTAACTCTTTCATTAATTCACGCAATGTTTTAGTGAACTTCACGAAGCTAACTTACTTACGCGATGACAACACAACAAATCTTTCGTTAACTACTGATGTGTCATCGGAGGCAATTGGAGCAGTTTTACATCAACACACAGAGAAACAAACCACACCAATTTCTTTTTTTTCGGTTAAGCTTACTTCAACCCAGAAGAAATATAGTACTTTTTCTCGCGAATTGCTTGCTATATATCTTTCTATAAAACATTTTAGACATATTTTGGAAGGTCGGAACTTCACTGATCACAAACCTTTAGTTTTCGCCCTCCATACAAAATCAGATAGATATAATCCACGCGATTATAGACAGCTGGATTTCATATCGCAATTTACTACCGATATACGGCACATAGCAGGAAACGACAACATTGTCGCCGATACGCTATCGCGAGCTTCCTTACACAGTACCACTGAAGAAAAGCTGGATATGGAAATTTTAGCAGACGAACAAGTAAGGGACGTCACTGTATTTAACTCATTGCAAGATTCATCATTGAAAATTGAACAAAACCCCTTGCCTTTCAGTGCAAAGTTGATCGCCTGTGACACAAGCACTTCCAATCCCAGACCTTTGGTACCCGTCAGCATGCGAAGGAAGATTTTCAATCATTTTCACACCCCGGTCGCAAAGCTACGACAAAAATGATTTCCAAACGCTTTGTCTGGCCTAACATGAACAGCGACATTAAAAGTTGGACTCAGTGTTGTATTACTTGCCAACGTACTAAAATCCATCGTCATACCAAGTCACCGCCTGGTAATTTCACCACGTCAGACGGCCGTTTCCGTCATCTACACGTCGACTTGATGGGTCCATTACCGGAAGCCCACGGACATCAATACATTCTCACTATAATCGACAGATTTTCTAGATGGCCAGTTGCAATTCCTCTCCAATCTACGACCGCTGAATCTGTTGCCAAGGCTATACTGAAAAACTGGATCTCGTTTTTTGGAAGCCCATCAGTGATAACAACAGTTCGCGGCCCACAATTCCAGTCAACACTTTTTAAGGAATTCATAAATCTTCTTGGAGCGAGACATATATCTACCACAGCATATCACCCTTGTGCTAATGGCCTTGTTGAACGTTTTCACCGCCAATTAAAGGCCGCATTAACTAGCTCCAATGCTAATAACCAATTATCCTGGGTAGACAATTTACCCCTGGTAATGCTTTCACACCGGTCACAAGTTAAGGAAGACCTTCAATGTTCACCAGCTGACCTTGTTTTTGGACAACCATTGGTTTTGTCAGGACAATTTCTGCCTGATAGCTCAGCCTCTGACCCTTCTTCATCTTTTATCCAATATCTACAGAGTAAGATGTCTACTTTAGCCTTTACGCCTACTCGGTTTCAAACTAAGGATATCTTCGTTCCTACCTTTTTGAACAAGTGCGACTTTGACTTTATTCGACAAGATGCAGTTAGAAAGCCACTCACCCCGAGTTACTCAGGTCCGTTTCGCGTCCTTGCTCGGCATAATAAATTCTATACCGTTCAACTTCCTAGTGGACGATCCAACATTTCGATTGATCGCCTTAAGCCAGCTTACATAGAACGGAGTACTGAACCCAACCAAACATCGTAATCACCGACATCACCGAGCAATATACAACAGCAATCCGAAACATCTGCACACCAATATACAAAGAAAGGAAGAGAGGTCCATTGGCCCCGAAAATTCAAAAGTTACATGACATATTGAAAAAAACTGTTTTCATCACCTTTTTCCAATCTGGGGGTGGGGGGTGATTGTAGTGATTACTACTATGTTTGCCACGCCTACATTTTTCTCAACTGTGATTGGTCAAATAATAAATACTAACTATCACAGGACAATTTACTGATCGCATTCACCACACTGAATTTTTCCTACTGTTAATTCACAAACATGCTTTTGTTATAAAATCATTGATTGGGTAATTTTTCATCCAATCAGATATTTTTTGTGTTCTCTCGAAATTTATCCCGCCGTTGTCCTGGGAGCCTACCGATAGTAATATAAACCAGGATTCGTTCCAAAAATAGACAGTAGAAGCAGAACTCAGTAGAACTCAGCAACTCACACGCGTCTACACAGACTATTCATTCTACTCACTGCGCGCGCACACACACACACACAGAACTTAAATATCATTTACCATCAGTTCTATGTAACAAGCCAAGTGTCAACAGCTCTGTTAGTTATATATAATCAACAACTGAATTACTACATGTTCTTCTGAAAACATCATCCTATCTAATACAGAACTTTGAACATTCTTATTCAGAAAACTTGTTTTATTACATTTAATCTTTCAGCTAAAGGGAAACTACTTCTTCTTTCTTATTGTTTCATACATTACAAAAAATGTTTTGTATTTGTTGATTTTAATATATATTTTATCGTTGAAACAAAAATCGGTTTTCCATTGTTTTTCCTTAATTCAAAAATGTATAATTGTTAAATGCTATTCAACACGCAGCCACATCAATCTTTTCAACACAACCAGCATTTACAATTTAATGATTTAAAAAATAATTCTTCTCAAATTAAATTCGGTTTGAAATACAGCAAACTGTTTAGCTTATTGGAATTAAAACTAGAATAAAAATTTCAAGAAAGTTTTTTTTTTTTTCATTTTTAAATGCATTTTTAATTCTTTACGTGTCTCTTTTTTGGTGGGGAAGTTTGATTAAAAAACGACGGAAATTTCTTGTTTATGTTTTTGATTACTTTTTTTTAATGTTTCTAATAATTTTTCTGGTTTGCGGTTTGTAAATATATATGCACTACCCTAATGCGCCTTGTAATAGTTTCGAGCTTATCACTTCTCTTTTGGCCATCCGTACTTGTCAGCAGCCTTCCGTTCATTGATCTTGTTATGTACGCATGTCTCGAAAGATGCGTGAATGGAACTTCCTAAGATGATGTTATTCTTGTTGGATACGTCAAAGCGTTGCTCAGTTGCTCAACAACCAGACCAAGATTCTGCACTTCAACAAACGTTAAATAATAATAATAATTATTATTATACTCATAAATAGCATTACAATAAACAGGTAAGTTTATTTTTCTTTTTTTTTTAATCCACCTGTTAAAGGTTTTTAATTTCGCTTGAAAGTTTATTTGGATTTCTATTTCATTCATTCATACGAAGCGAAATAAATGAAACATGATCATCTGTCCGGCCTGATCGATTTTTTTTCATTTAATTTTGTGTTATTTCTTTCTTTTTCTCTTCGATCTTGGCAAAATTATTGTTTGTAAGTCCAACTCTCTAAAAAATAGTTTCTTTCTTTGTTGTTTTTTTTTTTTAACAAATAAAAAGGCGAGATAAAGATTTTGAAATAAAGAGAATTATTTAAAAAAAACGTTTTTTTTTTTATTTGTTTTTAAACTGCTTTTCCATCTTTTCTTTTTTATCGTATTTTTAACTAATTCCGGATTTTTTTTTTTGTTTATCTATAGAAATAAATAAATAAATACAGGGTAAATAAATCTATTTTTTTTTATCGACAACAAAAATTGAAAAATATGAAATCTTCGAGATAAAACTGCAGGGTTTGTGGACTTATTGACCACTTTTTTGTTTAAAACATAAACTATGATAAACATATTTTTTTCCTTTTTTACGTTATCTATTTAAATGAAAGGATTTATTTATATCAAAACAACTCTCACCCCAAAAGAAAAAAAAAAAACAGAGATTTCCATTTCAATGGTGAAATAATGAATAATTTTTACACATCGATATTTTGATCACGTTTTTATTTAACGAACATTTTAAAAAGAAAACAGTTTTACTACATAATACTAATTTTAAAAAAAGGCATTTAAATTTGAAAAATAACAGAAATTTCTACCTGCCTATTTTTAATTGCATTTAATTTTAAAATCTCAAAAATCGAAAAGGTTGATGAGAAAATAACAAATTAATTAATCGAGTTTTTTTCTGAGTTTTTTTTTTGTTTTAAATGTTTATTTTTATATGAATTATTGAACTGTCAATTTCAATATAAACTTTTAAAACCCTCCAACCAAACCATCATTAAAAAAATCATGAAAATCGAAATGTGTTCGGGGTTTAAAATAGTCGATATTAATTTTATTTGAATGTCTCTTTCATTCTTTAGTGTTTAGTTTACAAAATGCATGTTTTTGAGTTTTTCTTTACTCCTAAAAAATATTTTTAGTCCTATTTCACTCTACAAAAAACAATTAATATAAAAAAACAAAAACACGTATTATTCAGTATCAGTCATTTTTCTATTTATATTTACAATCATTTTAACGTGATGTTTCTATCTGCCTATCTCTATATGTCCAGTTTCAATCCATCTACCCATTTCACTCATTTTTCTATCTATCCATCCATTTGAGTCATTTTTCTATCTATCTATCTATCCATTTCAGTCATTTTTCTATCTATCTACCCATTTCACTCATTTTTCTATCTATCTACCCATTTCACTGATTTTTCTATCTATCTACCCATTTCAGTCATTTTTCTATCTATCTACCCATTTCAGTCATTTTTCTATCTATCTATCTATCCATCCATTTGAGTCATTTTTCTATCTATCTATCTATCCATTTCAGTCATTTTTCTATCTATCTACCCATTTCACTCATTTTTCTATCTACCCATTTCAGTCATTTTTCTATCTATCTACCCATTACAGTCATTTTTCTATCTATCTATCTATCCATTTCAGTCATTTTTCTATCTATCTACCCATTTCAGTCATTTTTCTATCTATCTACCCATTTCAGTCACTTTTCTATCTATCTACCCATTTCAGTCATTTTTCTATCTATCTACCCATTTCAGTCATTTTTCTATCTATCTATCTATCCATCCATTTGAGTCATTTTTCTATCTATCTATCTATCCATTTCAGTCATTTTTCTATCTATCTACCCATTTCACTCATTTTTCTATCTATCTATCTATCCATTTCAGTCATTTTTCTATCTATCTACCCATTTCAGTCATTTTTCTATCTATCTACCCATTTCAGTCATTTTTCTATCTATCTATCTATCCATCCATTTGAGTCATTTTTCTATCTATCTATCTATCCATTTCAGTCATTTTTCTATCTATCTACCCATTTCAGTCATTTTTCTATCTATCTATCTATCCATCCATTTGAGTCATTTTTCTATCTATCTATCCATTTGAGTCATTTTTCTATCTATCTACCCATTTCAGTCATTTTCTATCTATCTACCCATTTCAGTCATTTTTCTATCTATCTACCCATTTCAGTTATTTTTCTATCTATCTACCCATTTCAGTCATTTTCTATCTATCTACCCATTTCAGTCATTTTTCTATCTATCTACCCATTTCAGTCATTTTTCTATCTATCTACCCATTTCACTCATTTTTCTATCTATCTATCTACCCATTTCACTCATTTTTCTATCTATCTACCCATTTCAGTTATTTTTCTATCTATCTACCCATTTCAGTCATTTTTCTATCTATCTATCTATCTATCCATCTATCCATTTGAGTCATTTTTCTATCTATCTACCCATTTCAGTCATTTTTCTATCTACCCATTTCAGTCATTTTTCTATCTACCCATTTCAGTCATTTTTCTATCTATCTACCCATTTCAGTCATTTTTCTATCTATCTACCCATTTCAGTCATTTTTCTATCTATCTATCTACCCATTTCACTCATTTTTCTATCTATCTACCCATTTCAGTCATTTTTCTATCTATCTACCCATTTCAGTCATTTTTCTATCTATCTCTCATTTTTCTATCTATCCATCGCTATCTCTCATTTATTATCTGTCATTTATATATATATATATATATATATATATATAAAATGTCATTTTTACATCTATGTCATTTTATATGTCTTATTTTATATCTATCTCAGGCATTTTCATACCTATTCTTCTATCTTTTCATATGTGTCTATTCATCTATTTTATCTTTTTAATGTCTGTCTCACTCCTTTATCAATCTGTCACCTAAGTCTCTGATTTTGTCTTAAACAGGTTGTGTATATGGTAAAGTATCTATCTATATATATATATTACAGATGTACATCATCAACTAGCCAGAAAAATTAAGTAAATATATATTCTTTTTTTTTTTAAGTACTTGAAAATAATATATATTTTAAGAGCTTAATCTAAGTCCTTCAGGTCTATTATACAGACCTGAAGGACTTAGAAACCCAAATATTCCATCAGATTTTCTTGAAAATTTTCAATAATATTCTTGGAGAATATTCTTTCTAAATATTTCATTTTACAAGATACTGGTAGTGCCACTGAGAAATAATAATTTCGAATTCTAATTTTTCACAGCCTCAAAAATTAAGTTACGATTTTTTTTCTGTATCTGTCTATATTTCTGACATGAAGTATTATGTACACTATTTACATTATTCGGACTATTGTTCTCATCTTTGTCGCCATATTTATTACAATGTTTCGGCCGTTGTATGCTCCGGCCTTCTTCAGGTGGTTGGAATGTCGAACTAAACCCTCTATTTTGCTCACTGGGGTAGACTGTTCTAGTTCCATGTGCCATGTTTAATGGATGTCAGTTATCAGTTATCTCCTGTTAATTCCCCTCTGCAAGTTCTCCACTGCCTTAACCGGGTATTGAACTCACACTCTTTGGATCTAACCAACGCCTTTATCCACTGTACCATTTTATCGCCTTTATCCACTGTGCTATGTGTCCACGAAGACACATGGCACAGTAGATAAAGGTGTTAGTTAGATCCAGTGACAGGACCCAAAGAGTTGTGAGTTCAATACCCGGTTATGGCAGTGGAGAACTTGCAGAGGAGAATTAACAGGAGATATCTGATAACTGATATCCATTAAACATGGCACGTGGAACTAGAACAGTCTACCCCAGCGAGCGAAATAAAGGGTTCTGTTTTACATTCCCACCATCTGAAGAAGGCCGGAGCGTACAACGTCCGAAACGTTGTAATAAATATTGCGACAAAGATGAGGACAATAGTCCGAATAATTTTTTTTCTGTTCAAAATGATGAAGTTAAATTCAGGTTGTTGTTGACCGGTACTGGTTGCTTATTCCCGCATGCAACGAAAGAAAAATTGTTATTGTGCTTGGCAAATTCAGTCAGAAATGCTAAGATTATGTTTTGCCAGTCTTCAATGTCAGTAAAGGCTTGTCTGTTTAGACATTGTTAGACATGGTGATTTCTTTTTTTTTACCTGGGCATAAACAACGAAGCAATATCACTGGTATTTTTGGACACGGACAGGATTGCACTTTCTGTTCACATGCAAACATCTGTCATGATTCTCAAAATAGATAAATAAATATGTTAATTCATTTAATATTTCTTTTATTTACGTATTTATTTTAATAATTCTTTTGCTGAAATCATAATTATGTCTGCTGTATCCATTCAGGGTGTGGGTGATCACGGCTCTCCACAACTTCCTATCCTTTGTAGCTCTTAATGAGATTTGTCTTTTCACCATCACTCCCTTTTTCTGCCATCTATCTACATAAGCTGTGTTCTTTCCCTGTGAGTGTCAAATTCTCCAATTCCTTATGATTTGTCTTAGAAAATTCACTTCTTTTATCATATTTGTTTATATGCAAATACTCTTGGAAAAGGTATGAATCTATCTTCTCCCTGCAGCTATGGGCTAACTGGTAGCATTTATATCTGAAAAAAAAAATCATTGTTATCTTTTTTTTTTTTTTTAATCATATCACCCCAAGCAAGGCCGGAGGCCACTATCACGCAAGGGGTTAAAGAAGGGTTGGAGGAAGAGAAGATAGGAGTGGCAAGGGAAGGGATGTGGAGAAAGAGAAAGACAGTGGGTCGATCAAGGCAAGGGGGCCACAAAAGATCCGGAGCGAGAGCAGATAGGAATGAAAAATGAAAGGATGTGGAGAAGGGAAGTGGATAGATCAAGGCAACTGGAGATGTCGATTGACGCTACACTTAAACCGTTGGAGATTGTATTTGTCAGGGAAACAGTAATAGGGAAGGGAGTTCCATAGGCGAGATGTGCGAGACAAGAAGCTATTGGAGTAGAAAAGACGTCTACATCTAACAGTTTCCACGGTGTAGGGGTGGGAGCGGGAAGCCAGCCTGGTGGGGCGTTTAAATTCACGAGGCCTAGGGACAAGCGAACGCAACTCCTCAGAGCAATTACCGTGGAAGTACTTGTAAAAAAGGCAGACCGAGGCAACATCGCGTCTGTGAGAGAGCGACTGCAGACGAGATGAGAGATCAGGGCCAATCACGTTGCCTATCCGCCTCTGGATCTTATCAAGAACCCCGAGGCAAACAGCAGGGGCCCCAGACCATATATGGCAGCAATACTCCATGCAAGGGCGAATGGTCGATTTATAGATTTGAAGGATCGATTCCGGGGAGAAAAATTCCAAGAAATTGTTAATTCAATATTCACATGAAAAGAAAAAAGAATTATTCTTAAAATCTAAAATATGTTTCAACTTCAAATAACCAATAAAAAGTTGATAAGCCATACAAGAAAAATCGATCGATCAAAAAAACCAAGATGAGGTAAAGTTACTGTTACAGATGTATTAAGTCAGACCACTTTCCTTGTCCTGAAATAAGGCGGGCTTGACGAGTTCAGAAACTTCTCTTGAGATAACATCAAACCTAACAAGAAAGAGGACATCATGACTGTTCATCTTTGGCGTGTCATGTTCCTTCAGGACCTGGCTCTCCACATCTTTTTATCCTTCAATGCTATTAACAATGTTTTTTGTAAAAAAAAAAAATCTTGCTAACTTGTATACACACACACACACACACACACCATAAAAAAATGAAAATCATGCTCATTGTTATTCGATCCTTGGTATTAAAAAAAATTTCTTCAATAATAATCTCTTGTTCTGTGTGCCATGTTCCTTCAGGACATTGACGATCATGGCTCTCCACAATTTCCTATCCTATGTAGGTCTTAGTAAATTTTATCTTTTTCTTATCTCTCCTAAAACTTGTTCTCCCATCCATTTACTCAAGCTCACTAGATAGGTTATACACTGTTTTTGTCTTACCCTCTTGCTTTCTATCTACCTCGTGAGTATCAAATTTTCCAAGCCCTCTGTTCTCATTATGTGCCCTTCAACTGTCTGTTTCTGATGATAAGTATAAGGATCCTTTTTGTTTCCATTTTCTTTAAAACTTTGTTGTTGCTCACATGTTTGGTCGATGGTATTCTCAGCATCCTTCTGTAGAATCACATTTCTGTTGCTTCAAGTCTCTACTTCATCTGTGAGGAGATCATCCAGCATTCACTGCCATATAGAAGGACTGATATTATGTAACAGTTCAGTAGCATTTTCTTTGTTTCTAACCAAATTATCCTGTTACTTAATACTTTGCTTAGCTTTTAGAAGGCATCTTTCACTATTCCAATGTGCCTTCGGATTTAAGTGTCTCGCTTTCCGTCCTTTAGTAAAATACTTCCCAGATACTTAAATTGTCATACTTGTTTGATCTTGGTATCTCCAATTTGTAATTTGCATGTTGGGCTGTTTCTTTTGCTAACAACCATGCATTCTATCTTCTTCCAATTGATGCTTAGTCCTTTCTTCTCACTTTCCTTTATTACCTTCCGTAGTAGTTTTTGTAGTTACCTTTCTGTGTCTGATATCAACACTGTGTCATCTGCATATCTTATGTTGTTAAGATTGTGGCCATCAATAATGAATCCTGGTAGGGCTTCTAATTCTCTCAGAATCACCTCCCATCCAAGGTACGATGATAAACTACGTCCAACAGCAAGGCCTCTGATCAGCAGGTTTTGAGGAACATAGAACCACCTCTTAATTGCTGGTGTTGCCAGGTCCACCCTGACTCAGGGTGGTAGCAGGATCTCAGCTATGGGCAACTATTTAATCCCCAAACTGGGGTCAAAACACTATGAAAGTGTAAAAATAGGTTTTAATACCAGAAATCCTTTTTTTTAAATTATTACCAGCAATATATTTTCAAAAAAAAAAAAAAATTTTACCAGCTATACATTTTTGGAAAAGATATTACTAGCGATACATTTTTGAAAAAAAAATATTACCAGAAAAAGACTTTCGAAAAAAAAATTACCAGAAATAGATTTGAAAGTAAAAAATTATTACCAGCAATACATTTTTGAAAAAAAAATATTACCAGAAATAGATTTGAAAGAAAAAAATATTGCCAGCAATACATTTTTAAAAAAAAAAAAAAAATATTACCATCAATAAAAATTTTCACCTCCAATAAGTCTGGTGAGAAGGCACAACCTTGTCTTACACCCATTTCTATTTTTGTATATTTACGGAATTCATTTTCTACCTGTATGCAGGTGGTTTGCAGCCAGTATAGATTCTAGATTACCTAGCAGTTCCTAGTTCTTTGTTGCGCACTTTATCAAATGCATTTGCAGAAATAAACATAAGCAACATTTACTAGGTGGTTGCAATAGTGGTTGGTATTTAAACTGACGTAAATACCATGTTTTCAAATAACATGACTTTCCCTTCCTAAAAAGATTGACCTAACACAATCTTCCTACTTTTCTTTCCCCCAATAATATAAACTTGTGCTGAACAAAGTTTATGTAAAATTATGTTTATCACTTTAAATGTTATTTTTAGTGGATACTCAGATTTGAGTAGGCACTCCATTTATTTATCAAACAGTATATTTATTTATTTTCACCTATCGGCTTGAATGTTTGCGAAGTCTTATTAAAGAAAGATTTACGCACTTCAGCAGGAATCGAACCTGTGTTCCTCAAGGCAGAGGGAGCTACTGTTTAGCCTGGCACGCCTTAGCCAACTTGGCCACAAAGATCAGTTCTGTTTTTTTTATGTGCAAAGCGGCGTTATTAATGGCTTGGGATGATAAATCGGAGAGGCGAGTTCGAATTCCTGTCAGGTTTGTTACATTCACTTACACCCAAATACCCTTGAGAAAGGCATAAATCCATCTCTTCTTTCCCGCCAGTGATCAAGATGAATAGCAAGGCAGACTGGACCTTATAGCCTTGGTTGGCATCCAGTCTATCACAGAATTAAATGGCAGCCTACTGCGGGAAATCTTCTGCCTGGTTAATCCTAAATTGAAAGTGACATGATCAAGCGTGTAGCACATGTGGCACTCATGTAGCCCTAGTGTAGCACATACTATACAGCTAAAGAAAGCATCGTTCACATTAGTTCAATGATCCCAACTACTGTTGAATAATGATGGTGATGATGGCACTTGACTGAATTTTGTTTTTAATCCAAATCTGTGTTGACTAATCTTCTTTTAAAAGAACCACCAGTTAAAATTTGTTTCTTTGTATTGTACAGTTTATGAGAGGCAGCTACCATACCCACAACCAAAAATGTAAAAAAAAAAAAAAAATGCTTCGTAGTTTATTGAAGATAGCTGAAAACATCAGGTAATGTGTAGCCTCCATAGAAAAACCATAAATGTTTGTTATAAAAACTGTTCAATCTGAAATTTTCACTTGCTATATCTTGATAGAATTACAACATGTTCTTACTGAGAACAAATTATAAAAAAAATATATACACTATAAAAAAATATTCTTCAGGATGTGGGTGATCACGACTCTCCACAACTTCCTGTCTCTTGTAGCCTTTAGTAATGTTTGTCTTTTTGTAATCCTTCCTACCCCCTAGTCCACTGTCTATTCACACAAATTGGTCAGGTAGGCGATCATCTGCCTCACCCAGTCCCTTTTTGCCTTCACTATATCCTGTGAATGTCAAATTCTTCAAACGCTCCTTCCCTATGTACAATAAATTTAAGTTGTCTCTTTCTGAGTTTGAGCATAAGTGACATTTTTGTTTCCTTAAAACTTTTTCATTGCCTATGCAGAGCTGCCAGACTAAAATTTTTATTTAAAGCCAAATAATATGTATAAAAAGCCATAAAAAGCCAAATTAAAATTATATAGTCAGAAAAAAATCAAATAAACGTAAGATTTATTTATTAATACATAGTGAGATGTTAGGTGTTTTATAATGAAACCACTTTATTATTTCTTTGAATTGTAGACATTTGTATAGTGAATATATTTTTAGCTGTAAATTCAGAAATTTTATTTAAGCAACAATAATCAAACAAGTCTGATTTGCTGGAAAAAGTTGCTTTTTTTAGTGTTTTCTTTTTAAAGTTTTAATAATACTTTATGATTTAAAACGTTTCTAGATAAATTTCATGAAATTTAAATTTTTTAATTGAAAAGTTTTTTTTTTATCTAACTTAGTAAATCTAAAGATAAAATAATAACTGTCTTATTAATTATTCATTTTTTTTAATATGTGTATCTGTAAGACTTTTTTTCTTTTTTTTTCATCTAAAGAACTTAATATTAACTTATAAAAAAAACATCAGAGAAGAGTGTCAAGCATGTGAAAGACCAGAAAAAAAAGTCATTAGTTTATTTATTTATGACAGAGAATTATGAAAGAGAAATTTCTTCTTTTTGATTGGCTACTGACATTGGCATAGGTTTGCAAAAGAATCATTACTCCTTCTTTTTTTGTTTTTAAATTTCTGGGATCCCTTCCCCTTCTGGATTAAGGATATGACATAAAAAGGCCTGAAATCTCCCATAATTCAGGCACATCACTGATGATAAAAAAAGGAAAAAATTGTAGCATAGCAGCTGTAAAATGTCTATATTTCTGAGATGAGGTATTATGTACACTATTTTTTTACTGTCATCATCTTTGTCGCCATATTTATTACAACGTTTCGACCGTTGTACGCTCTGGCCTTCTTCAAGAGATTGGAATGTCGAACTGAACCCTTTAGTCTGAATAATGTAAATAGTGCAGCTGTAATATACTGTTTATTATATATTTTATCATATAAAAAATAAGCCAAGAAAAACCTAAATCAATTCTCTGGTGCCAAAGCAACATGAAAAAAGCCAGATTTCAGAAATTTGGCATAAAAAAAAACAATCTGGCAACACTGTGCCTATGCACTACTCTGTCCATGGAATTCTCAACATTCTTCTGCAGAACCACATATCTCTTAATTCCAATATTCTCTTCAACTAAGACTTTGAACTAGGCCCAGATGCTCAAACCCTCAGTGACAATGACTTGTGACTTTGTGCTCCCACAACCATCAACAGCTTCCAAATAATTACATCAACCCAATTTCAATCACGAGGCTTGTGTCAAGCTCCTTGTATATATTTTTCAGGCACTTTCCAACATTGTCACTTGCTGAGATTGTTTCCCCAGGCTGATATTATCAAGAAGTCATCTGCTTGACAAATCAACCATAGTGAAATTCAGACTGAGACCCCTGGGACAGAACACTAACATTCTAGGCTTAGGGTTAGTTACTTTGTAACACATTAAACATTTCATGCTGTGTTTTTAATTTTTCTTATGGTTTCTTTATTTGTGAGGAAAACTGGCATTTACATGCTTTTCATGGGGAAGCTAAAGTATGGATGACCAAAAAATGGTAAAATCTTATATTCCTCAGAATGGCAAAAATAAATTCTCAATATTAAAGCGCCATCATTTATTGGATAACTCTAGTAAATATATAAATATTTTCTTTTTTTCACATGAAGTTGTGTGTGTGATAAGGAAATATGCCTGAGTGTGTATATATTGTAGCAATCAGTCTTGCAATAATGTTTTAGTATTTTTTTTTTTAAGCATTTCACCCCAAGCAAGACAAGGAGCCACTAGCATGCAAGGGGTTACAGAGGATTTGGAGCGAGAGCAGATAGGAGTGATAGAGGAAAGGTTGAGGAGAAGGATAGATCAAGGCACCTGGAGATGTTGATTGGCATTACATTTGAATAGTTGGAGATTATAGCTATCATGGAAACAGGAATAGGGAAGGCAGTTCCACAGGCGAGAAGTGCGAGATATGAAGCTATTGGAGTAGAAGAGATGGCTACATTTAACAGTTTCAACAGTGACAAGATGAGAGCGGGATGCCAACCTCTAGGACGCTTAAATTCGTGAAGTCTGGGAACCAGCGCAGACAGCTCATCGGAACAATTACCATGAGAGTATTTGTAAAAAAAGACAGAGAGAGGCGACGGCACATCTGTGGGAGAGCATATGCAGACAAGATGCCAGATCAGGGCCAATTACATTGCATATCTGTCTCTGGATCTTATCAAGAACCCCGAGGCAAACAGATGGGGCTCCAGACCATATATGGCAGCAATACTCCATGCAAGGGTGAATGGTTGATTTGTAGATTTGAAGGATTGATTCCAGGGAGAAAATTTTCCTAGCGTGGCACAGGGAGCCAACTTTCCTTGCGGTGGACGAAGCAATTGACTCAATGTATTTGTTCCATCTCAGGTCAGCAGACAATGTGAGACTGAGCAGTCGCAGAGAGGTGCTCTCGAGAAGTTGAGCATCAGACATTCTAATGGGATGCAGGGAACGATCTCTGTGGTGATTAATCGAGAGCAGTTTTGTTTTTGAGGCGTTAAAGTTAATCAGCCATTTCCTGTCCCAGTTCACAACCGATTGGAGGTCCTTTTCAAGACAAATGGCCAGGTTAGTTTTGTCAGTGACACTAGATTTGTTTTTGAGGCAGGAGTAAATTGTAGTGTCGTCTGCGTAGATGCCTACTTGGGAATCTATGGCGTCAAGAAGATCGTTGATGAAGATAAGGAACAGAGTAGGGCCAAGGATGGACCTTTGAGGAACACCTGCATTTGTGGGATAGGAGCTGGAGGAGAATCCGTTGAGAATGACCTTCAATTCACGGTTTGACAGGAATGATTGTATTAGGTCAAACAATCGACCTGTAATACCATAACCCTGGAGCTTGCAAAGAAGGCCGGCATGTCAAACCCTAGCAAACGCTTTGGAGATGTCTAAGGCCACAGCATGAGCTTCTCCTTTATTTTGAAGAGCTTGGTAGACAATTTCAGTGATGGCTGTCAGCACATCAGCTGTAGATCAGGCAAAGCGGAAACCATATTGCTTGTCTGAGAGCAGATCATGAGATGTAAGGTGGTTAACCACTTCGGCGTTGATTAAGGCTTCGAAGACTTTGATGAAGAGGGGTAGCAGACTGATAGGACGGTAGTTAGAAGGGTCAGAGGGTTGCCAGAGTTCTTAAAGACAGGAACTATCGATGAGGACTTCCAGCAGACTGGAAAACAAGATTCCTTGAGGCAGTAGTTGTATAGTTTGGAGAGGGCGGGTGCCAGTTCAGGCGCGCATTTCTTCAAGACAATGGCTGGTATCCCATCTCCACCACTAGCCTTGTGGAGGTCTAAATTAGAGATAATGCCCAGTACCAATGATGGTGTTATGTGCAACCTGCTCAACAGGGCCTCAGTTCTAAGAGGGAAATCGGGTACAGGTACACCGGAAGAGTCGAGCGTTGAATTGAATGAAAATTTCGGAGAAAAGCATTTAGCCTTGTCGGCAGAGGCGGTCAGGACCTCAAACTGGTTGAACAAAGGAGGTATAGAGGGTTTGCTATTGTTAAGTACGCTCTTGCATGGACGCCAATAATACTTGGAGCCAAATTTGCGAGATGCAATACGTTCCTTCATTCAAGCAGCAAATAGTGACTTAGCTTCGTTGAGGACACGCTTACGCTCGTTATGGGCAGAGGCAAGGAAACATCTATTGCAGTTGGACATGTCGCTACGGAATAGGTGGAAGAAGTGGTCCCTATGGGCAATGGCGGCTGAGCAAGGGGAGGAGCACGATTTGACCTTAAATTTCCTTGAGGGGATGAAAGCGTCGATTCCAGCTTTAACCCAGGAGGAGACCTCAGAAGCACATTCTTGAACGGGGAGCGTAAAGACAACATCCCAGGGGATATCGTGGAGGAAATCACGGAACAAGTCCCTGTCAGCTCGTTGATAGCAGAACGAGGTTCTAGTAGTAGTAGACTCTTTGCAGAGGGTGGAGTTGAAGGAGATATTGACACACACTACAGCATGATCGGAGTTACCAAGAGAGCAGAGCTGCATGGCGCTCCTAGACTCGGGGATGGAGGTAAAACATAGATCGAGAAGAGAGGCCTTACCGTCCCGGTTGTAGGCAAAATGTGTGGTGAAGTCAACTATCTGCGTGAGGGATTGAGAAACTGAAAAATTAAGTGTTTGAATGCCTGCAAAGTCAGTAGTAGCATTCTTAAGCCACTTGGTATGATGGGCGTTAAAATCGCCAAACACTAATATGTGAGCAAACGGATGGAGAGAGAGAGCCTTGTCTATGCTGTCAGAAATGCTATCGATTATTCCACAGTCTTGAGAGGATGGAGTGCGATAAAGGAAGAAGAGATAGCTTACAGCATTGAGAAGAGATAGCCAGAGACACATGTACAAATGGTCTGGCGATTGGAGAGACAACTCTCTAGCCAGTGAGAGATGGTCCTTGACGTAAACACCAAGGCCATGCATGTGGGTTTGAGAGTCTTTTCTGAGCCGGGGATCAAGAGATCAGAGGAGGGGAAAGACGAGTCAAGGTTGATCTCACACAGAGCCAGTATATTCGGGCAGTTTGCAGTGAGGAACGATTGTAATGCCTCGGATGTTGAAGAATGAGATGCTGAAGGTTTAGGTGATATTTGAAAGGCTGGTTTAGATTTACTTTTTCGATCTTTGTTTGTCATCATGAGGAATTATGGTTGGAAGATGACTTCTCATCTTCCAACCATAATTCCTCATGATTCCGCCTGAAGTAAAAGAAGCAGACGGTTATTGATCGTGACGTGGGCAGAGAGAAGTTGGCACAGCCTGCGTCATAATGTGGCCTCAGGGTTGCTCACCGGAGGTGACTGCAGGGGCACCTTTCGATGCGCGACATGGCACTACAGACACCTCGGTATTATACAACTGTTGATCAGAGCGGCCGCTTAAGACGCTACGCAAGGGCTCCTAACTACCAGTTGGAAACAGCAACCAGGAAACTGTCAACCGTGTACCCTCAGAATGAAGAGGTAATGCCACAGACTGCACACATCACGAGAGAAACATGGCAGCACTAGTACAGAGGCCAGAGAGAGAGAGAGAGAGAGTTCCAGGAACCCCTTCCTAAACAAGAAACAAGGTGTGAGCCTCTACTCTTGTCAAAGAGAAGGGGGAGGAGTACGGACCAGGTGGTAGGAAAGCCTTCCTACTCCTATTACATATAACATATACAACAATAACAACAAAAACAAAAGAGGGGGAGATAGTTGACAAAGAGTCCAGGCTGACTCTACAGGATGTATGTAATGGGGGATAGGAATGGTATTTTATTTGTATTTTACCATTTCACTACAATAAGTTTTAACTTAGTATAAGTCCCATTGTCCTACTCTAAAAAGGAAATTAAAAAATATGTTTATCCGTCTTTGTGGATATGGTGTAAAAGGCTACACTTATGGCGGCAACTGTTCATGTTCGTCCGTTTTCATTCTCATGGTCACTAGTGAAAATTCAAGCTACCTTTATCACCAAGCTACTTGTTTCAGTGAACGCAGAGCTGGGGGGGGGGGCAACAGGCATTCCTCCCCACCAACAACAATGGGCTTGGGCTACTTGCATTTAATAAAATTAAGAACAACGGAGAGATAGATACGGCTAAACAAATTCAACGCTGGGCTTCTTTTTTTTTTATTATCTAGCAAGATATTCGGCCAACTCGAACATAGGAATACTGACGACGTACGTTCGCCTGCTGTCCAAGACTTTTTTTTTCTTTTTGGAAGAGGGGTTTTCAACCAAACGAATATACAGGGTTACAAGTTAGGTTAGAATAATTAGAACACAAATAAATACGTTGGATTAGTCAAACAGAAAAAGAAAAAAAAATGGAAGACATCAAAGGTGAGAAAAATACACGTTTGCAAAATGTGGATTTGCATAAGTTTGAATGGAAAAGTAAGCAAAATATTTGCTTCAATTCTGTTGTTATATTGATTTTAATTTTATTTTTATTTATTTAATTAATCAATTTATTATTTTTATTTCTATTTTTTGTCATCTTTGTAAACTCTACATTAAATTCTCTGCTGCTTCTTGCTTTCCCACTTCTTCAGAATGCTCTTCTGTAGTTTCTGTCTTTAAGAACTCTGGCGAACCTTCTAACTCCTCAAATTATCACCTTCACCTTTTACCTCTTTTGCCAAATTACGAAAGGCTCTAATCACCTTTGAATTTTTTAAGCACCTCACTTCACACAGTCTTCTTTCAGATAAACTATATATCCTTTGTTTCACAAGGTCAATTGCCGATGTGTTAACAGTTGTCTATCAATCTTTAGATAAGAGTGGTAAGGATCGGGGTGTGGTTTTACATATCTCAAAGGCATTTTACATGGTTTTTCATGCTGGCCTTCTTCACAAGCTCAAGGGCTATGCTTTTTCTGGCCAAATATTTGACGTAATTTCAATTATTCCTAACAAATCGTGCAATGAAAGTTATCTTGCATGCATGGCCATTTTTCTAAGGACTTTCGCATTAATGAAGTATGGCTAGTATCTTTGGATCTAAATTGTGTCTTATTTTCATCAACCTTACTGATATCATCACTTCCCAACTTGTTATTTATGTTGATGGTGCCTCTATTTAGTCCTGTCTCAGTAGTAAATCCAATAGGTCCAACAAAATAAAAACTTTCAGCTACTCTCAAAAATGAGCTCCAATCAGTTGTTAACTGGGGCAAGAAATGGGTTGTAAATTTTAAGAAAACTGTTATCTTTTAATATTCATAGAGAACCGTTTTTGTCTTCCATCAGTATGGCTGATGCTAACCTCCAGGAGAGCGACTCATTGTGCCGGCACACATTTACCACTGACATGAAGTGGGGTGATTATATTGAATTGATTACGTTACTCGTAAAGTTGGTTCACTGTGTCATGCCAGACAATTTTTCTTGCCAGAATCAATCTGGCAGATTTATAAATCTACCATTCATCCATCCATTGAATATTGCTGCCATATCTGGTTTGGTGCTCCTGATATATAGCTCTAGGTTCTTGACAGAATCTAAAGAAGGGTCTGTAATGTTATCAGTCATAACCTGGCATCTCAACTGCTGCGATGTGGCTTCCCACTGTCTTTTCTATAATTTTCTAGCAATTGTTCTAACGAGCTCTCACCCTTGGTACCTTGACCGCATGAATTTAAATGTACTACTAGGTTGGCAAATAGGTCTCATTGTTTTACTGTTGAAATATCTAGATGCAACCATAAGTTCTATTCTAATAGTTCCTTTTCTCGCATGTGGAACTCTCTTCTGGTTTCTTGCTTCCCTGTCACCTGCAATCTTCGAAAATTTAAATGCAATATCAACCATCATCGTCTGTCTTCTCAAACCCTGTTCTTTTATTGTCATTTCTCCTCACTAAAGTCTTCTCTTTCAGTAACTCCTGGTACCTTAGTAGCATTATCAGATTGCTTGGAGTGAAATTATTTTTTTAAATTGTTTATCTAGGTGAATAATATTGTGAGGAGGAAGGAATTAGATCATATGGACGCTTAAGATTGGTCAGTTCCATTGTTCCAATCTCTTTTATACATGCAGGTGGCAACTATGCCCTCTTACAAGAAGAGCAGCAACTATGACCTTTTGCAAGAAGAGCAGCCTATATATATATATATATATATATATATATATATATATATATATATATAATATTATATTATATATATATATAAAATTCTTGAATATTACTTGCTCACTTTTGTCTTACCAGACTTTGAATTATGACAATATGTGTCCTCCACATGTTTTGAATGACCTTTCAACCATCTGATGAATGTTCATGAACGTTCTCAAATTTAAAAGCCTTAATAAACCAATGCCATCGTTTCTCTTGTATATAAACACATGCAACAAAGTAAAGCCTTACATTTGCCTTGATAAAGTCCCTCAGAGGACAAAACACGTTGGCTAAGAATAGTTTTTTTCCTCTTGTCTTTTTTCATCTATCTATCTATATATACATGTGTGTGTGTGTGTGTGTGTGTGGACACTTAGGTCAAAACCAAGCATGTCTGTTTCTTGCTTCAACGCATCCTTCTGGCCCTGTGTGTTGTGTTTTGGTTCAACTATTCATATATGCTGGTAAGTGGTGCATTATAGGTACGTCTATTGTATTACCCTTTTTATTATTGGGTGGGTGATAACTTTTATGTGTCAAATTATTCTAGAGGCGATTGAGTAGAAATTGTGGAATCCGAATAAAGTTAGTTGCAGCTATTTTATAATGTTGTTTGTTAACTTTTTACTCATTACTTATTGGTTATTTAATTATTTGTTTTTGATTATTATTATTATTATTATTACATTTACTTGTGTTTATGTGGACATTCATAGTTTGTTAATTTGTTTATTTATTTAGATTTTCTGTTTATTTTATATATATATATATATATATATATATATATATATATATATATATATATATATATATATATATATTCGGTGTTTGATAATCTTATTTGTTTAGATTAAAGTATTGCCTTTGTCTAAAGTATGTCATATTATCCGAGTTTATATAGTTCATATATTTGCATTTTTTATGTTGGTATTTGATAAGATACTCATTTTTTTTAGCTTTTGATTTTTAACTAACGTAGTAAAAAAAGTTCTTATCATTTATTTAGTAATCTGTGTTGGTCTGGGAGGGTGATTATAGCTACTTTCTCCTCCAGACAAACTTTACAGGTTTCTATATTTTTACATATGCTCTATCTTTGATATTGAGCACTTTTACCCATAAATATAGCATACCTTAAAACTATATTTTTGTCTATATGTAAATATATATATATATTAAGACATTTTTATGTTTATACATTCTTTTTATAGATACAAATATTTAAGTAAATGCTCTGCTTTATAATAAACAGTATTAGTAACATTTACCGGTCTGAATGTCGGAGAAATAAAAATACTGGTTCGATTTCCTGAGAGAGAGGTATTGACTGGATATCAAGAGACTGGACATAAGGCATTAGTGCACCTCTTAGGCCAAAATGCTAAAAGGCATTTATGAATTTTAACATTGAGTTTTTTGGGGTAACAGCAACCGTTTCCCAGATTGGAAAAACTCATAAATAAAATGAAATTTCTTTTTTATGATTGATAAGATATATTTTTTTTTTTTGTTGAAAATGTCCAATGAAAAGGGGAACGCTGGTAATGTGTTCGATGAATGGTTTTAATGTATAAATTATTAGCACATTAAAATTAGTTCACATCATTTTCACAGCGGGAGTGGCAAATGATTTTTTTTTCGGTGAGAGCAGCTTCCACTTGGCGAATAGCCTGATTACTACAAGTTTTCACTGTAGAGAAGATTCTGTATTATTCAGATTCTATATTCAAGAGGGATGAATAACCTTTTTTTAAATGATTCATCTTCATAAGTAAATAATCGTTTTATGATTTTTCCTCTTTCACCTTTCAAATTTTCGGTTTTATTTTTATTTTTCCTATTTTCGCTTTTCTAGGTTTTTTTTGTACTTACGTACATCGTTCTTAGTCAAATTCACTTGACTCGTATCTTCGAGTTTAGCGTCCTGAAAATGTTCGCATAGCTTCATATTCTGAACACTAGTAATCACGATGGCTAATAAAACATTCAGCATTCGAGCCCCCCCCCCACCAAAAGACTTTTTTTTTTTTCATTTGTAAAATAAACTTAAACGCCAAACGTTCAAAAAAACTTTGCCTCAAAATGAAAAATTAGCGCCAGAAATGCAGTATCATTGATAAACAACTATTTTTAATTAATTTTTAATAATATGTTTAATTCCTGTCAGAAAATTCACAAATATTCTCTATTTTTTCCAAATTGTTTTTTTTCCAAATTCTCGACATGCCTCGTTTCTAAAATGTGCTCGCTGAATAATTACGAGGTACAACAAACAAATTCATGTAATTCAGGATTTTGTACGCGAAAATGGTCTCAGAAGATGAACACGAAGATAAAGTTATGCGTGTGAAAATGTATTTTTTTTTTTTTTTTTTTAACCAAACTTTACTCAACTGGTAGTTAAGGATTTCACATTTTCGTGTTTTTGGTGCGTCATTATTATTTATTTTTATAATGTAAAAGTTAATCCTTTTAAGTAGATTTCATTCATTTCATCAATAACTTAGAAAACTCAAGGTCAGAATGTAATAAAAAGTAAACATTTCTGTCTGAATTTCTGGGATGAGGGGTTATTTAAATGTGGACTATTATTGTCCTAATCTTTGTTATCACGTCACGATCATTGTACTCACCGACTTTCATAAATAGTAATTGTTGATTTGGGTAACCTTCAGGAAATTTCGAACTGAACACTTCCACCGTCTCCAAGTACACATTGTCCGACTCAAAAAAAACTGAACTCACTACCAAATTCACGAACCAGCGATTTCCTTTTTAATCCACAAGTTAATTTGAAAACGTTACCTTTTTTAAGTTTTAATCCATTACTAGAGAGTCTAAAAGGGAAGCGTTGATTCGTGAATTTCGTGACACAATAATTGTGAGTTCAATCCCAGAACCGGGCAATGCCGACTCAGTGGTAATTAAGTAAATATTAATATTAAAATTAAGTAAATCTTTTATTTTCTTACGTGAAAAGAAAATGTTTTGATTTTATGATTGAGTCCCAAAGTTCCAAAGATATTATTGTCTATAATAATTTTTGAGAACAATCATTTTTGTTATCGTTCACATTCAAAAAGATTTTCTGACAACTGCTGAACTCCTTTTGTTTTTTGAGGTTATTTTTGCTGTTTTCATAGCATTTCGGCCGATCCATTCTCCGATCTTCTTCAGTTGTACAAAAAACAAAACAAAAGTGTTCCATTCCATTTGGGCAGGTCCAGAGTCTTTTGAGTGGTGGGAGCAGTTTTTAAGTCATTTTCATTGAAGTTGGGGTGGGGAGATTTCCCCGGGCAGCTCATCACCATGGCAACGGGCGTACATCTTTTTTTTTTAAGACTTTTTTTCTATTTTCAAACAAAATTTAAATTTAAACCTCAAAGTTTTTTTTCCTGAATTAGAATTTCTTCGACGACGAAGAGAGTTTTAGCATTGCCATTTATTTACACTTCAACAAAGTAACTAACAGTCGTGTAAGTCAAAGCAAAGTGGATTAAGCGTTGGTTGTTGTTGGTGGTGGTAGCATATTAAATTAATTAATTACAGGGTAACCCGGATATAAGAGAGTTGTCGGGACCGGAGAAGAAGTCTCTTATAGCCGGGTTTATCTTATATCCGGGTTTGGTCTATTTTGGAACCAGATAAAATCTCTCTTATATCCGGGTTTCTCTTATATCAGGGTTACACTGTAATTAATTGTGAGTTCAATTCCTCAGCCGGGTCGTACAGACAGTCAAAGTGAGAACAGGGTGGGTAAAGTGAGCAATAATAAAAGATGAAGACGAGAGACAATAATAATGGACAGTTGAACAGGAACAATCTAACCCTCAATGTGAGAAAGTAACTTCAAGTTGTTTAGTTTATAAAATATTTAATTAAAAAAAACAAACTCGGTCGCCCTGCCAAACAAGGATAGTACATTGAAAGAAGGTTGTAGAATGAATCAACCGAAACGTTGTTGGAGCAACAAAGGGGGAAAAAAAAGTTCAATTTTTTACCGAAAATGTCGCGTCGCAATTTTTTTAAAATTTTAAGCTTCTTTACGGCCCCACCCCACACATACTTTCTCATTTTCTTATATAAATTCCCTATTGGCTTTTTAATAGATTTCACTTTCAGCTCTCTGTCCATTGCTTTAACTATTGAGCTAAAAAAAAAAAAAATCTTTTTTAAACAGAGTCTGTCCGTCCTTTATTTCTACCCTTATTCAAGCACACGAGGGAAAAGCTGCATAATTGTTGTCCGGTTTCTAGCGAAAAAGAACTGGCCACGGAAACACGTGCTGCGACATGTCTACGGAATGGTTTCTGTCGTGGGGATTCAATTGTATTTCAATTGACCACAGTCGCATTTGTACAAACAACAATAATGAAAGTAGAGAAAACAAAATCGACTAAGTCTTTCCTGATGCGGCTACCTCACGGAAGTTTATTCACAAGGGAAAACGTACGCCTTGTACCGTTCATCACCGCAAAAGTAAAAGGATGACCTGATTTCTTTCTTTATTGTGATCGCCTTCTTGGTATTATGGAAGGCCAATTAGATAATAATACTATAATTTCTGTGATTATGAATAACGGTTGTAAAATAATAAAATATAAATATATATCACTTCAGTTTAGTAATAATTAAGGAACGAATTTTCATGTTTATTAAATTCTATCTTTTAAACTTTAACCACGCAAGACCATTTATTATTTATTTTTTTTAGTGGATAGTGAGCGAGTATTTGAATAGACGTTACGTAGCTTATTTTTTAAACAGTATTTTATTTTCGTCTTCTGGTCTGAATATTCGAGAAATTTTATTAAGGGAACATGCGCCCTCCAGCATCAATGTCGTATTAAATATATAAAATTAATAAAAAGGCTTGTGAGTTAGCTGATTGATGTTACCTTTCGGTATCCGTCTACTTGTCAGAGGGTATCAGAAATTAACTGCTTTGACTTCTCGATTTTTCTCTTTTATATGCAATTATCATTGTGTGTATGCGTTCGTGCGCATGTCTAGGCCCTGGGGTGTTGTTATTATTTGTCCTTTTCTTTGTTTCTTTTTCTCCACTTTTTACTCACTCCTTAGCCTTTTTCTCTTTCTTTCTTTTCCCTCTTTTCTTATTCGTTAAATCTGGGCAGCACGAATTGTCCTTTTTTTTTTTTGTTAAAATTAAAAACAATAGACATTCTTTGTTATATTTAATGATCTTTTTTCTGATGTACACATGTCCTATTTGTAAATATTGTGTAAAAAAAAATGGTAAAAATTTGTGTACAGTTTGTCGCAGTTAGCTCCTCCTCAGTTCTTTAATCCTTCAACAGGGGTCTCTCTCTCCCCTGGCTATAAATACTGGCTGACCCTTCTCTCTCTCTTTTTCCAACTCAGGTCTTGGGCCGCCACCTTGCGTGATGAGGTAAAATCTCTCTTTTTCCACTTAGGCCAATATGTGACCTCTCACAGATACAGCATTTCCCAAATTCTGGGAACGCGCTAAGAACAATACACGTACGTACGAACACTCACAACACACACATAATTTCTCCATACAAACTCTATGTAACAGTCCATGTCTTTGTTTAACTTGTTTTGTTATTAATATATATTTGTTTACCCATGTATATCGGTCTTGTTTGTTTTCTTTGTTTTCTTTGAACTTAATTAAAGTCCGACACTCCCATGTAGCTGGACCGGCCAGCAGGAAATTTTAACCTTCTGATATCTCTTCACATCTTCACCCCCGCACGGTCTGCTACAATTTGAATTTTGTTTCATTTAGTTTTCAAAAAATAACGACATTTTCAAAAAAAGTAAAATGATACAATCTACTTTTTAAAACATGCTTAATTTTCTTTCCTTGATGATGTTGACCCCTCCGCCCAATTTATTTACATACAAAAAACACATTTCCAAAGGTTTATTTGAAAATTATGAACAAGGTCATTCAATATAATTGACACAAAATGTCTATTGTTTTTGACAATACATATATATATATATATATATATATATTTTTGTCATCCACAGACAGACTGTTTCGCTGTTTCACAGCTCATCAGTGTGGCTAGACGTCCGGTTGCCTCTAGCTAGGATCGAAACCCGACTGAATTTACGTCAGTCGGAACTTCTACCAGTAAGCCGTTGGCGCACAACATTGATGAAGGTGAATTTTAGCATGTTTATTTTTAGATTTTAGATAAACACACAGTGACTGACAGTGACTCAATTCTGCCGAAGAGTCATGCTATATTAGCTTAAATAGTCACTGTTTACAAACTCACACCTCAAACCAAAGAGCTCAACCGAAATTAATTTTTCAGGAGCTAATATTTTTGTCATCCACAGACAGACTGTTTCGCTGTTTCACAGCTCATCAGTGTGGCTAGACGTCCGGTTGCCTCTAGCTAGGATCGAGACCCGACTGAATTTACGTCAGTCGGAACTTCTACCAGTAAGCCGTCAGCGCACGGCAGGGATGAAGGTGAATTTTAGCGTGTTTATTTTTAGATTTTAGATAAACACACAGTGACTGACAGTGACTCAATTCTGCCGAAGAGTATATATATATATATATATATATATACAAATAAAGAGAAAGAACAGACAGTTCTTAGCATTTACTTTATTTTTAAGTGCTCAATACCACAAAGAGCAAAATAATAAAAATACCCTGTGATAACAGTCTATTTCATGGTTAAACCCAATCTTTGAAGCGTGAAACAAACTGTTGTTGCTGAGTGTTATAAGAAAATATATATTAGGTAAGTGAGTTATCTCCATTGGTCAACTGCACTCTCTAGAGTTCATGTCTAGTGTATTTGCTGGGTCAATACAAACCAAACCAATAACTAGCCAGAATAAGTTGGCGCCAATTATCAAAGAACGCTACTCCCTTCCGTTTCTCTCTTTCTTTTCTGCCGAGATCTGCAAGGGACAGGACATTAAAATCATCGCTGCTTCAATACCAGCAGTTATGACATGAGAGCCGTACTAATATGAGTATGTAAAACATTTTACTACAACACCAAGGACTACAGTTAAGTGGACTTATATTGTTTCATTATATAATATATACAGTGTAACCCGGATATAAGAGAGTTGTCGGGACCGGAGAAGTTGTTTCTTATATCCGGGTTTGGTCTCTTATATATACATTAACACAGGCTCTTATTTGGGACCAGAGAAAATCTCTCTTATACCCGGGTTGCTCTTATATCCGGGTCTCTTATATCCGGGTTACACTGTAGCTGCAAACAGAACAATTTGTTTGCCACAAGAACTATTATTTTAAACAGTATTTGTATAAATGAATAATATTCCTTTAAACTTTCTATTTGTGTTCTTCCTGTATTGCTTATTATTTGCGGCTTAAGTTGCCATAGTGTTGACCTTGGTGCCCACCTTTTTTTTGCATACGCTCTATCCCTGATATTGATCACTTTAATCCATATGTTAAGCATGCATTTAAAATTATATTTTTATTATATGTATTTTATAATAAAGTTCAAGAGACACTCAAGGTAGAGGGTTACTTAATGAGATTGTTGGACGAGCATAAGAGGTGGAAACAAGTGCAGTTTATAAGGATATGTAGATTCAATTCCTGTTGGAAAACACATTTTTCTTTAACTTCTTATAAATCTAATGTTTGTCTCCTTACTATTCCTCCCATTTCCTCATCTGGCATCTGCCTAAACAAGCTCATTAGGTAGGTTACTCAGCATTTTCTACTACCCATCTTGCCTTCGGGGTGTACTGTTAATATCAAATTCTCCAAGCCTTATTTCCTCATTATGTGTCCTGGGAATTTCAAAAGTTTCTGTTTGTAAGTGACATTTTAAGTTTACATTTTCTTGTTGCTCACGTGCTTCCTCCGTGTCATTCTCAGCATCCTTCTGTAGCATCATATCTCTGTCACCTCAATTATCTTCTTAATCTCTGAGAAGATTGTCCATCATTCACTGCCATAGAGGATGACATACTATATAACGGTTCAGCAATTTCTAAGGAAAATTTTCTGTTTGTTTAATACTTTGTTTGGCTTTTGGAAGTCACCTTTCACTATTCCAGTGTGCTTTCATATTTCTTTGTCAGATATTGTTGTCTCATAAAACACTTCTCAGACAGTTAAATTTCTCTACTTGCTTGATTTTGATGTTTCCAACTTATGAACAAGTTTCTAATTTCTATATTATTAGATTAATTTTATGTTGTATCAATTTTGCGCTTATGGCCATGTCATGTTGAAATACAGGTTCTTGTTTGATCAATGAGGTTACGCAATGTTTAACTCATTAAGAATCCAAAAGCACATTTGTAACTGTAAAACTAGTGACTGTACGAGAGAAAAAAAGGTATTTTCACATTTTCAACGAGGTTTACTTTCAGTTGGAAAATGGAGTGCTATTATCATGCGAGCAATCTCCCTAATTCTTTATGGCCATATCAAGTTGAAACACCGCTTCTCATACAATCACCAAAGTTAAGCAATGTTGAGCCTAGTCAGTATCTAGATGGGTGACCACTTAGGGATACCAGGTGCTGTGAGCTTGGATGTTTGGGTATGGTTGGATGGGTAACAACTCTGAATGCGAAATAGGAAAGATGAGTTTGAATACCAATCGAGTTCGTAACATTCACTTACACACAAATATCCTTTTTCCCCCAGCTATGGGTTAAATTGCTGGACAGACTGGCTCCTATAGCTTCAACTGACAACCAGTCGATGTTACTTTCAGCCAGTAATGGTAGCATACTATGGGAAATCTTCTTCCAAGTAAATCATGAATTGAAAAGAGATATGAATCACCCAAGAATGCATCATGCATGGCACCTAATGGTAATGTTAGCTGTTTACCCACAAGAAACTTTTGGCATTCATTGTCAGGTGGTGTTGCTTCTGTCATTTTTCTTTAAAATTTTTAATCAATTCATTCCAAGAAGGTGCTACTTGGAGTAAACGAGAATAAAAAGACTTTAGAAGGAACCGTAAACCCAATCGTAAACAGAAAACAAGGAACAAACTTCTACCCTTGTTCAAAAGACTGTTGAGGAATGTGAACTGGATAATTGTTGTGGAGTTATTTCCACAATAGAAACTGTATTCAGACTAAATGCGTCCTAAATAGGTTAAACATACAGAAATGTTAGGAACTTGTAATAAAGTGTTACGCAGAGTAATCGAGTTGTGGTCGCTGAACACTTCTCCTCCCCTCGACTACTACTGACTCCTACTTATAATAGGTGGGAGAGTCTATTACCTAGACAAGGTGTCTTTCACTATAACAATAATAGACAAACTTATTTACTCAGTACAGTTCTTCGTTTACCATTTTACTTTACAAAGCTTGCTTATATTTACTCTTTCGTGAAAAAAAATGCTCGTTGACAGCAACAAAATTAAATTCAATTCATGATGTTAATGGACACATTATATTTTAGCCAAGACATCTTCTAGATCATACTGACTAGAAAAAAAGCCTCGATACATTTTATTTATTTATTTATACTCATCAACAATTTTAATACGGTTCTGATGTGATTCATGTGGTTTTGGTTTGTTATTGCAAGGGTAATGAAATATTTGCCATTCATTGACCAAGCAGCCAGTACTACTTTCGATTGAAATATATAAAATCTTTCTCCTAAAACAATTTTTCAGGAAAATAGATTTCTCAAGTCCAGTAGCTGTTATTGCTCTTTCCATTATTGATGGAGGTTTCCTTCCTAATCTTTTGTTTGAAGTCATGTGGAAGTCAACATTATGATTGTCATTATTTTCTCTTTGAGTTACATCTGCTATCCATTTTAGTTGTTGGTACTGTCAAAGGTTTTTCTTCTGTTACTTGGTAAAATTCTTTATTTGTGATTCTGTAGTGCCAGCCTATGAGACCTGATGTAGGCTAGTCTTTTTAAGATCAACAGAGTTCATTCAGTTGATGCCATTTTTAACTATTGATCTTAGAAAAAACAGTTGTATATAGTATAGATATTTCTGAATGGGTTTGGCACTATGCATCCATATGAAAGTCTTGACCTGACAAGGCTATTTAAGAACATGGCTTGAGTTTTTTGTTAATGTTCTGGTTTTGTATCAGTTTGCACTGTTGGATGAAACAAATCTCTGGTGCAGCCTATTCTATTTTCAATTTCCTTTTCTCCTTTACTAAATTTGTTATAATTGATCCATACGCTGAGATATTTGAAGTGTTTAGTCTTTATTAAAAGGAGGGAATCAGTTTGGTATAAAATAAAGAAACAGCAGCCAAAAACCTTTGAAAAATCCATGAAAATTTATTCCAAAAAGATACTTTTTTCATTTTATTCTTCCTAATTTCAGGCCCTCAACATGTGTTTGCGGCCAAACTTCAACTCCTGAGATGCCTGAATAATTACTGACACCCTACAAACAACGGGAAATACACTAGTGTGCCATATGTTGGGGTGCCTATTGCCAGCAGATTACTAAGGACACCTGACTCTGCCCTCTTGATCTACAGAGTGTACACGGCATAGCAATGTCTGGGATCCGTACTTGGTTCAGATCCTGGGTCTCTGGGGAGGCCCGCTCACCATCTGAGAAGAATGTACATGTTGTTGTCACAGAGTCCTTATTACTTGAGTTGGAAACTCAGTTAAAGGTGAGATAATATTTTTAAAAAGATGTTTTTTTTGGGGGGGGGGCTTCATACAAACACAGATGATTTGGAGGAAAATAGTTTTAAGATTTGAACTCTTGACAGGTTTTACTAAATTCTTTCAAACTTTCACAAATAAAGGGAGGCAACTTGTCATTATTTAAATAAAATATACATGGAGAAAAGAATGCAAATTCTGCAGTATCTGTTGTAATAACTAAACTGTTTGATGTCAAGTACGTTTAAGATTATTTTATTTTCCTATAAATCAGTTATTATATACAACAGAACTCCTAATAAATAACCTTACATCTATATGGTAATTGTTATGATAATATCATCTATTTTGGTATAAAGAAACATTCTGAATTAGTGTGAAAAAATTGATGGTTCAGGTGGGAAGAGTAATGTTCTTACCTGGGTTGTTCTTCTGGTTGACTAAAAGCTGTTACCATTCTTTTTTAACAGTTTTTTATAGTTACAAGGTCTTATGATTTGTTGGCATGTGATCACTGAAGTGGTTATAAAGGAAATGTTTTTTTAACTCTTTATTACACTATGCAAGTTATCTGATGGAGAAGCTATATCGTGGAAGTAGACATTTTTTTCGCAACTTAAGATAAGTACCTTTGCTCATTTCCCCAGCCTGCAGCATTACGGATTTTTTTTCTTGGGTTGAGATTTTCTCGACACTAGCAGCCAGTGCAACTTTCGGTTGAAATTTATAAAATCTTACAACAGTTTTTCAAGAAAATAGGTTTTTTAAGCCAAGTAGCTGTTATCAGTCTTTCCCGTATTGATGGAGGTTTCCTTCCTAACCTTTTGTTCAATATAGTGTGGAACGTCAGCATCTTGATTATGTTATCATTTCCTCTTTCAGTTACATTTGATATCCATTTTAGTTGTTACTGCTATTGGAACTTCTCAAGTAATGTGGTTTCTGTTATTTGGTACAGTTCTTTGTTTGTGATGCTGTTGTGCCAGTCCACAATGTTCAAAGAAGAATGGCCCTCACTAAGACCTACAAGTGTCATGTAGGATTACCTGATGAAAGCATTACCATCCACTGTAGACTACACAGTGGCCAGCCACAGGTCCTCAATGACTGTGAACATCTGGCTAGAATTCACATCACTATTCAATGCCTTTGTTTCAGTAAGTCCATCTAGAACCTGATTTCTTATTGTTTGAATTTCTCATAAAACTTGTAAAGAAATTACAGTTGTGTGATTGCACAGCAAGGACATTTCTAACATTGTCGGTCAAATTTGTATACATCAAGATGACTCCATAGTTACTGTTTGCCTATTACATGCAAATTAGGTTCATGGCCAAAGTTATATTTGGTCATTTGGTAGGTACTAAAATAAAATTCCTCTCGCAGCGAGCATGCTACGGGGATTGAACTCACAAACAATAGCTGTAAAAGTCTCATATTAATTTCACTGATTTCTGAATTTCAAAACACAGACATAACAGTTCCTTCATTCCATTAGTTCAGACTTTTACATCTAAGACCTGTCATGCCACTTACACAGAGTTGATTCATCCTCATTCCTTTCGTATTCCATTAGTAAGAAGGAAGATCCACCCAGCTTCTTTCTTAGAACTTCTATTTTGTGTAACAGACTCCCAAGAGATGATTGACAAAGTTCTTGTTGATGATAGCCTCAAAAAGTTTGCTGATGGCCCTGAGGTGGCTGATGGAGCAATATTCTTGTAAACTTGGCATACAGCTGACACATTCCATAGACCTGGGAAACATACCTCCTTCAGACAATGGTTAAACAATTTTACCAAGATTGGGGATAAGTCTGCGCTAAATTTCTTAAGAAAAATTATAGGTACTTTATTTTGACCAGGAGCTCACATGGAGTCAAGTTTGTTCTGTGAGAGGGGGGAAGTCTGGTAAGGGATGGCCCTTTTCGTTCTGCATGGAGTTAGAGGCAAAGTTCATTGCAAAGATCTTAACATCATCTGATATGGACAAGATGACCTCAGGGCCATTTATAATTGAATTATAATTGACAATTTGTTTCCGTTAAAA
The DNA here is from genome assembly GCA_964036315.1 of Acanthosepion esculentum. Taxonomy (NCBI): domain Eukaryota; kingdom Metazoa; phylum Mollusca; class Cephalopoda; order Sepiida; family Sepiidae; genus Acanthosepion; species Acanthosepion esculentum. The sequence goes on along the minus strand of OZ038498.1, from coordinate 68,019,421 downwards.
ATCTTATTTGTAATTTTCTGGAATTTGCAAGAACCAAGTTTTTGGTTTTCAGTTTTGGCTTGGATTGCTTCTCTTAGCATTTTTCAGGACTCTCTTGCACTGATTGCAAGCAGTTGTGAATGCAGTAAGGGTTCTATTACACCACTCCCTCTGATAGAAATGGTGGTAGTGCTTTCTCCTCTACCTTACATTTTAAAGCATCCTCATCAGCAACTATGCATGTGCAAATAGCATAAAGATTATCAATGCAGATAGTAGAACCGGTGAGACAAGTTCAAAGTTTAATCTAGTCTGTTGCATTCACTTTCACACCAATACCCTTGGGAAAGCCATGAATCTATTTCTTCTCCCCCAGCTGTGGGTTAAAGAGCAGGATAGGCTAGGCTCTCTACTTTGGTTGACAACCAGTCTAAGAGTACTATAGCGGAGACAACAGCAAACCACGCCACTATCTTTCCCAAGAAATCATGGCTGTCTACAGATAATAAAGAAAAGGAAGCTGTGGGGAGCCATGATTTTGAAAGGACATGGCATTTAAAAAAAAGAAAAAATTAACAACTGATGTTTGTTGACTTCTTTGTAATTATAGTGCTCTATATCGAGAGATAGAGCACTGGTAATAAATAAAATTAAATGGCCACTTATCTTGTCTCTACTGTGAATTTACATTCAGTCTCCTGAAGAGTGGATGTAATTGGCACTTGCAGTTTTCATATGTCACCGATGTCTGTCTTTCACATATTCACATATTCCTGGTATAACTTTTGTTACTGTTGTCCAATAAAAGCTGAAAGCACTTTCTGCCATAGAGATAATGTCCAGTCTTTTTGGCACCAGCAATCCAATGTTGTTAAATTCTGAAAATGTTAGGAATATACTTTTGTGATTGTGGGTAAAAAAAGGTTTTGTTATTTTTGGCTATCCATACTTTCACTGTCTCGTGAGATACTCAGAAACTTAAGCAAGCTTTCATCAGCTGTGAGTTAGGGAAACTGATCTAATATTCACTTGACCTTTGAACCAAATTAATAGTTAAAAACACCTGCTGTTAATAATGTATTTTATACAGTATTTTAAGTAGAAAGTAATATTTTTTCTAATATCTAATACTTATTAACTAATTTTCATCAAAACTCGTATTTCTATAAGGGCTACTTTACTTTTAGATGATTCTTAATTACAGAATGAAAATTTTTCCATCACCACACATAAAACAATGATCAGTGTTAATTATGGTTGACAAAAAGTGACATAAAAAATAGTCTAAAATCTGAGTTAAGTACACAAAATTCATTTTGACAAATTAATTTTCTGCTATTTTCTTGTAATTAAAACCAAATTTAAAACTACACTACAAAGAAGTTTTCTGTTTGAATTTCTGGGATGAGGATTAATGCTATTTACATTATTTATATGTGAATAAATAAAGTGTCCAGTTTGAAACTCCATGAACTTTACTTGGATTGGGACAGACTTGATGAAGGCTAGAGGGCACAATGGGCAAAACGGGATAAAAGGAACAAAGATGAGGACAATAGTCTGCAAGCAAATAAGGTAAATTTACAAGAAAGATAGTTAAATTATTGTAATACATTTTTGCGGATGTGCAGGTGGTGTAATGGATAATGGCTCGGAATGAGAAGTTGGAGAGCAGAGTTCAACTCCCAGGCAAGTTTATTGCATTCATTTACAAATACTCTTGGGAAAGAATCCATCTATTCTCCTTCCGCACCACCAAACAGCAGGATAGACTGGGCCCTATATCCTTAGTTGGCAGCCAGTCTAAGAGAAGAAAAAATTCTGAATTGGAACCGGCCTGAAGAGGATTGTGCTCCATCAGGCTACTTAGCCGAAGACACATCACTGCTACAGCTGAAGTACATGTGGTGTGCCTGTGATGCTAATGGGTTATGGGACTCATCATCATGATTGTGAATACATTTTTAATATTGAAAAAAAAAAAACAATCTGTGATCAGTGTTTTTACTTAAGAAAAACATAAAAGTGATCCTCTGTTTTTTAGATCAACCACTTTAAGAGCATTGACTCAGAAATAGACCAAAACCTGCTTTCAGCTCACAAAAATAATTTTTATTTACATATATCTGGGGGTTATGAACACAAAATACGAAAGGTGTATCTGGTCTACGTATTTCGATATAAACAATAACATTGTGACATGTCTTTTTGTGCTACAAAGCAACAAATATGTTGAGAGTCATACTTTCTAAAACTTATTCAGATAAGCTTTATTGTATTTCAGCAAAATCCTTCCCAAGGAGTAACAATGTCCACACAAATGCAGATTATTTTTTTTTCTTCGTAAGAATCACTGAAAAACCCTTTGAGTTATTCAGCTAAAAAGTGAAAAGATTAAAATCATTTTGTTAGCCCCAGTCTTCTCAACTGAGCAATGGTGAGAGGAAAAAGATCATTCAGGCCTTCAGTAATGGTATCAACATTCATTCTCAGTCTGAAAAAAAGAACAGTAGAAAGAAAAACTGAATCAGGAGGTCACAACAGGAAGACGGACCATCATTTCAACTTAGAGCTAAAGAGATCAATTAGAAAAGATCCAACTCAGTCCATAAGACATTTGGCTTGTGAGAGAGGAGTTTCAACTATGATCATTCAAAGAGCAATGAAAAAAAACTTGAAAATGAAATTGTATCTGAAACCTGTGAGGCACCTTGGTACTCCAAGACAGAAAGTTAGATTGTTAGAGAGGACAAAGATCATCTTGAATAAGTTGGAAAATGATCCAGGAATAATATATATATATATATATATATATATATATATATATATATATATATATATTGGAATTTTATTTCAATACTTCATGAGCTTCTGATTCTTAGCTATGGTTAATTAATGATGAACATGACATTTTCGTTTATGATCGATTTCATCACTATTTTTCTGTTAAGCTTGGAGAGTGATTATACATTCTTATTGCTCAAAGTACAGTCCTATAATGTTATAAAAACCTCGGAAAATTCCTGTAAGATATCTCTAATCATTTCTAAGCTACAATGATTCATAGCTTAATCTAACAATTGGACAATTTTGTTGTTACACTCGGTATATATCAATAAATTTTAATGTTCCTGTGTCAGTTTAAGTTTTAAATCTTCAAAACTTTTTGTCTTAAATTTCCAATATCCAGTCTTTTTTTTCTTGTCTTCTTTTTCATTCATCATTCTGCTGCCTTCCATAAAACTTCCATCTATCTCCTAAATGGCTGTCTCCATCTCGAAACAAATTCTTCCACAGGAATTGGAACTTCACTACTGGGAATTAGAGCAGAAAGAACGACGGCAACAGACAGGTGTCGACTACAGCTGGTTGGTCAGTAACAGCACCCGTTCATTCCAAATTCCACCAGTGGAACACTCCCAGCTCGTTTTGATTTGTCAACAAGTCCAGCCAGAAGAATGTAGCAGAATCATCAAACTCTTTCGGGATGCCTTGTTGCGCATGCCACACCTTAATGAGGTGACTGGTATATTTAAAGCTGTTATTACACAGGTAAACTACTCTATGACTTATCTATTAGTATGATTGATATTCACTAAGTTACAACTTGGTATAACACTAGGTCAAACTCACTACAGTAGTAATGCTAAGTCACTGATTGAATCAAATAGTAAACACTTTGCCATATAGCATGAGTTTCTGAGATAGTCACAACCTATTATTGAGTTTGTCTGGATGCTTTAAATATATGGCCTTGTGTCAAAATTGATTGATTAAAGGGTTCTTTTTGGCTAAGTTGTCTCAAAACATCTGTTTTGGAACTAGAAGTAGACACAAGTCATTAAATATTTTGTGATAAATTTTAATTTTCTGATGATGAGATAGCGGAAAATTTGTATTAATATTAGGTTTTAAACTCAAAAATCAAAAGTGTATAAAGTAATAGCGGTGTCAAGTGAATAACTATTTTTTTGACACAAGATTTTTTTGCAGGCATGAAGGTTAAACACTGCCAAAGAATCATACTACAAATTCTTAAAATTTATATACTTGTTTATATAAACTATGGTGGAATAATGGATAGTGGCTTGGATTGAGGAATCAGAGAGTCAAGTTTCAATCCCAGTCAAATCTATTATATTCACTTACATGCTAATACCCTTGGGAAAGGTATTAATCCTTTTCTTCTCCCCCCAGCTATGGGTAAATAACAGAATAGACCGGGCTCTATAGCCTTGGATGGCAACTGGTCTACCGCAGAAAGAAATGGCAACCTACTGCGGGTAAAAAATCTGCCTAGTCAGTCATGTATCGAAAGATATATGATCACCTATGCGTGTATCATGCATGGCACATAACTGAACTGAAATTCACTTACGTGCTAATACCCTTGGGAAAGGTATGAATCTTCTTCTTCCCCCAGCTATGGGTAAATAGCAGGACAGACCGCGTTCTGTTGTTTTGGATGGCAACTGGTCTACCACAGAAAGAAATGGCAACCTATTGCGGGAAAAAAAATCTGCCCAGTCAGTCATATATCAAAAGATAGATGATCGCCTAAGTGTGTATCACACATGGCACATAACTGACTGACTTCTTTCATGGCTTGCTGTATCTAGAATTAATTCTAGGTTTCTAAAAATGAATCATGCTACAAATTCTTAAAATTTGTTCTCTTTTGATTTTTGTCACTTTGTGCTCTACTTTGCAGGTGATCCAGCAACGTCCCAAGGAAGAAACATTTACAGAATGGTTTACAAGTAAGACAGTCAGCATTCTAAACAATGTCAAATACACTCGTCCAAGTCCACGTATATCACCCATCAGTGACATAATAGATATAGAACGTCAAGACAAGGAGACTTACCCACTTAATTCGCTAGACACGGTAATGTATTATAAGAACGGCACAGATGACATAAGTAGCCTGAGCCAGAAAAAGTCGTCTCCGTTTATATGAACTGAAGCAGTTGTCCAACTTTTTGGTTTCGTGTAGTGGATGGAACAAAATATTCCTTCCAAAGGAAGGATCCCTTACAATAATGGTGGATGTCAAAAAAAAGAAGGAAATGTAATGTCAACAAAAGAGAGAAAGAAAGCAATCTAGAGAAGCAACACAAAATGTTTTGTCTGAATTTTTGAGATAAGGAATTATCAATATTATATGCACTGGTTCATTAAGACTATGATCCTCATCTTGGTTGTTACAGGTATTTCAGATATCATTAAAGCCTCCGGCCTGTTCCAGGGGAATATCATATTTGGCAATAGTTTGGGAATTTTAAACCAGGCTCTTTATTCAATCCATTGGAAAAGTTTGTTCTCATTCTTCTGTCTGTGCCAAGAGAAAAATTATTAGATGATTCTTTCTAGTTTACCTATTAAGACCCACCATCTTATTTTGGGGGATGCTGAGAATTAAAATGTTATTGGTAGAAACCTATAATTATGACCAGATTTTTTTTTTTAATCTTATAATTAATACCAAATTTTTTAATCCTATAATTAATACCAAATTTTTTATTTATTTTTAAAAGCCTATAACCAATAACCAATTTTTGTTTTAAAAACCTATAATCAATAATGGACTTCTGTTTTAATGATGCTGGCTATTTTTATTTTTTTTTTATAACCCTATAATTATGCATTCTCTGGATTTGTTTACGACTTATCAATCTTTTGCAGGTTTCTTAAAGCCAGAAAATATTTTACATTGTAAGAATTTGTTTTTTTTGAGATGATAATGATTTATTGATACAATTCATACTAATTAACCCATAGCTTGGGGGAGAAGAGGTGGGTTCATACACTTCCCAAGGATACATGCTTGTAAGCAAATATAACGAACCTGACTGGAATTGGAACTTGGCTCTCCGATTTCCAATTTCAAGCCATTATCCATTATGCACATCCAAGCTTACAACACCTCGTATTCCCAGGCGGTCACCCATCTTGGTCCTGACCAGGCTCGACGTTGGTTAAGCTTAGTGATCATGTGAGAACCAGTGTTTAAATATGATTTGGCCAATATCAGATTCTTTCTTTTCTTTTAGAAACCTATATTTAATAATGGTTTAATTGATTAATTTGTTTTTTATGGCTTATCAACCCTTTGCAGGTTATTTAAAGCCAGAAAATATTTTTTGATTGTAAGAATTATTTATTTTTTTGGGAGATAATAATGATTTAGTGATAAAAGTCTTACTAATTAACCTGTAGCTGGGGGGAGATTTGTACGTTTCCCGAGGGTATTTGTATTTAAGTGAATGTCACGAACCCAACTGCAAATTGGAACTCAGCTCTCCAATTAACGATTCTAAGTCGATATCCATTTCACCACCTGCACGTCCAAGCTTACAATGCCTGGTATTCCCTGGTAGTCCCCATCTAGGTACTGACCAGGCTCAACGTGGCTTAACTTTGATGATATATTTAATAATGAATTATTTTTTTACAAATCTATGACTAAAACTGGATCTTTTCAGAAAGCTATAATCATTACCATATATATATATATATATATATATATATATATATATATTACAAAGAGTCAATCATACCTTGAATTAATCAGCAATTTGAATGCGATTATTGACGAAATCACTTCGCTAATTGACAAACATAAGCATTCCACTACTGATAATCCTCCGAATGATAAATAAATACAATGGATGTACCACATCCATTGTATTTATTTATGAGGATCTCATCATTCGGAGGATTATCAGTCGTGGAATGCTTATGTTTGTCAATTAGCGAAGTGATTTCGTCAATAATCGCATTCAAATTGCTGATTAATTCAAGGTATGATTGACTCTTTGTAATGTAAATATATGCTGCCTATTATATTATGTTCATATATATATATATATATATATATATATATATATATATATATATATATATATAAAAACAAATTATTTTATGGTGAGCATTAATAGTTTAATATTTTCATTGTGCCGTTGCTTGTTTTTTTTATTAAACCAGAATGTACATATAATTTTAAACTACCCAATGTAGGGACTGAACACCCCATTACAAATTAACAAGATCTGCATAACCAACCCTTTTATCCATGTGTCTCACAGAAATAGACACCAATATATTTGGGTTAGTCTCTTCATCTTGGTTGTTATCGACACAACGTTTCAGTAGTTATACACTTCAGCCTTCTTCAGGTGTCCGTCATAGTGAAGCACAGTCTTGCTTAAGCAGATCTAGTTAACTTGTGGTCATGTGTTCCATCCCTGTCCTGGATCATGCAAAATAAATAAATATCCCCATATACTTTGTTTGGTTCAGTTGAAAAGATGAGCAACAACACAGATCGACTGGGAAGAATTAACCGATCTTCTTGCATTGACAATGAAACAAGAACAATCCTTGGGTTGAATAAAGGGTATTTTTTTAGTGTGCCCACATCACTACTGAATGTAACACAAGGCCAGTTTAAGGTGGATTTAATGGCAATACCTTGGAAAAATTGCCCAAGCCCTCTCAGCACTTCTCCTTTTGGGGACGCCAGGCAATAAACCCAAAGGAGAACTACTGCCTGGAGGAAAGGCCCTCTGGGTCTTTGTCTTAATATTTTTTTAAACTTCCCTGCATAGGCATTCACCTACAGCAGGTAAGTAACTCCTGGAAGCTTGTTAACTGCAACAGCCACTTGAAGACGGTCAGAGATTACAATGGCCAAAATATTGAGACTATGACAAACAAAATGAGGACATTCATCTGGGTAATTCAGTGTATCATAAAAGAAAAAAAAAAAGACAAGAAAAAATGTCAGTGCTTGGCTTTGAAACTTTAAAAAAAGATCTTGACCGGTGTACTCAACATTCATTTGTTTTTGTTCTCATCCTATGAAGAGAATTGGTGTTTGTTCCATGTAAAGTTTCTGTACGGAAACGGATTTCTTGAAGCTAATCTTTTTTGTTTTACCTGCAGCTTGAAAAGGTCAAAAAAGAACATATTCTCATTTTGACACATTTTCATGAAGATGGAGTCATTTTTGATCAAGGACTATTGCAAATGTTATTTAAATTGTCCTAATGCTACAATCGATAAGCTTGTCTAAAACAGCTTTGGTATCTTTTCAGTTCCTGATTATGGGTTCACAGTCTCTTCGTTGAAATTCTGAAATTTACTACTAAAAAGCAGGCCAGCAATTTTAGGATCTGTCTTTGTCTGATTTCCTTTACCGCTGTACAAATGAACTGTACTTTTATTTATTGTCTTAACCCCTTTATGGTCTCTCTATCTCATTTGCTACTGTAGAAATAAACTATAATACTATTTATTAATTTATCCTACTCTGTGTGGATATTTACAAGGTCCTGCAAGTCCATAACAATGAACTTGTCTGCCCTATATATGGTACCTGTAAATATTTTTATTGGTCCTGACCTGGCATCCCGGCTTCAATCACTTCCCTCTGCCATAATGCCATTTCCCTCTGCCATTTCTATAAATACCTTCACAGTAATTGTTCTGATAGACTTTGCTCTATAGCACATAGACTTTATGAATTTAAACGTGGATTGGTAACAAGGTGTCGTCATTTTACAGTTGAATTGGTAGTTGCAACCGTAAGTTCTTTGCTAACAGTTTCTTTGCACTTCTCACCTGTGGAACTCTCGTCTGGCGTCTTGCTTTCCAGCCAACTTTGTTCTTCAAAAATTTAAATGTAATATCAATCGTTATCTACTGTCTTCTTGATTCCTCTTCTTTTATTGTTCTTGTTCCTTAATAATATTTTTCTTATTCTTATATTCCTTCATACGTAGTAACTCCCTGCTGTCTTAGTGGGTATACTGCTTTGCTTGTGATGAAATGATTAAAAGAAAATATGCCATGTCTTTTTAGGATGTGTTCAATCCACAACTTCTTGCCTTTTGTTTCCCTAATTAATTTTATAACATTTAGCATCCTTCTTTTTTGTAATGTCTGTGTATAATGTCTGGAGTTAGACCAGACACCACTGTCCCAAATGACTGCCATTTATATTTACCTACCAGTCCATGTGGCAAGGGCAAACTACTTGTCTGGCTCTGTTGCTGGTGTACCCTCTAGGACAGTTCCTCATGCAAGACAGTACCTCCTGTCCTACTCCATATGCCCCCCTTTTTTTGAGACCACAAAACATCTGGTTTGGGGTTAGTTGTAGGGATCCCCTTGAGTATTCATGTGATGGACCTCCCACCTGTAGAGACATGTCCTTGGTGACTGTGATAGCTATGGTTTGGTGGTGGTTGTCTTGTGTGTTGGCTTTCATTTGTTTCCATCTCCAATTCATCCATGTACTTCACCTCTTCTGGTGTGGTGTATGGGAGTTCAGCTTGGTGTTGCATGAATGGTAGTTTGGCATTCAAACCAATGCCAATGGATATGGGCCAGTCCTCAAGTTGTTGATGTAGGGGTCCAGAACCTCTTGATGTGTCCAATCTGTTTGGCATAAGTGAGACCACCTCTGGTGTGGGACAGTACGGGGCTTCAGCAATTGGATTTATCTTTCGGGGGAAGTGGCAGTTGCATATGGTTTACCTGGTTGCTCCTATCAATTCGCACATGTTACTGTCTGTTGCCTAGCACCTCCATGATTTGCACAGTTTTTGTCCATCAACATGGATAAGGGTCGTCTTGGTTCTGTATCTGAACTGATTCCCCAACTTCTAGCCCCTAAAGTAGATGACAGTGTGTGTTGTAGCACTGTTCATTCTTCATGTGTCTTTTGGCCATTGCCATTTCCTTTAATTGGCTGATTTGCCTCCACCACTTATTGATTTGATATTTATCCTGCAGGACAGGGAGATGGTCTTTTATTGAACAACTATATAGCATCATTGCCAGAGACATACCAAGTTCCTGAACAGTAGTATTATGGTGGGTTAGTAGAGTCTTTGCTACACAATCATGGTATAGGCGGCCATGGGTATCAATGCTGTCTGTCAATATTCACTTGGCTGTTTTGACAGCCATTTCTGCTCGACTATTTCTCTGGATCTAGTACACTGATGATGTGTGTTTCTTTATCTCCCAATTGTTGAAGAATGTGTTATATTCCTGTGACTCGAATGGTGGTCCTCCATCGGACGAGATTTCTTCTGCTGCACCATATGTGCAGAACCAATTCTGGAGGGTGTTGTATGCTGTTCTGGCCTTTCCAGGGGACATTAGGGCCACTTACACCCACCTGTGTACTGATCTTCATATATCATGTACATTTTTCCATGCTGGTTGAAGAAGTCTGTTACTGTTTTCTGGAATGGAAATTTGAGATTTGACGGTGCCATCAAGGGTTCCTTAGGCTGTGTCAGAGCCATTTCATTATAAGTTCAGTATTGTGCTCTAGTCTGCTGAATACTTACATCCAATCCAGGCCAAAACAGTTGTTTTCTGGCATTTGCAAGCATGCTGTTAACACCCCGGTGTGTGGAGTGAAGTGATTCAAGTAGCTCTGCATGTAGTTGTTTGGGTATGAGGATCTTATTGTCCATTATTGGTACTCCTTCCAGGCAATACAAATCTTCACACATAGGCCAAAATAAGCAGATTATCGCTGGTAGGTCATGACATGACCCAGGGAATCCGCTTTGTATATATTCAGCTAGAGTTTGGCACTCCTCATCTGTGGCTGCAGCAGTCACAATTCTGTCTTATGTGATTGCCCTTAGCTTGGGGTCCTGTTCATATGTGCAGTTAAATGATGCCTTTATAGCACTGTCAACTAACCGTTATACAAATATGTGTTCATAGTGTCAGGTACCTCGAGGCACAGTCTGGTGTGTCATTGTGTTAGCTGGGGAGATGCTTTATGCAGAATTTATACATCAGGCAGTGTTCCTTATGGATGAATAATCATGGGTTTTTTTTATATTCTCTAGAGTCTTGTCCAAAAAAAATCTTATCAGTGGTTTGTGATCCACAGTTACAAATAATTCTGGACATCCAGCAGGACTCCAATCCATATGCCAGAGCCAGAGCCTCTCCCATGACTGTCATGTGTCATTGGTGAAGTGGGATCCAGCCAGTATAAGTTTCCAGTGGTCTTCACTGCAATTGTTTCCCATGCGCATTTGCTGGGTTTCTCAAACAGGAAGAAGACAATGCTGTTCTTGTTGTAGTCCGTTGTCAGCCATGTTGGTCTTTTAACTTTAAATGTCTTTACTCCATTCTCAATTTCTTGCGCAATCATCTGTTTGGATTAGTTGAACAGTTGATCGAGTCTATCATCCGAGTAAACCATCTGGTCTTTTGAATGTAGCAGTTCTCGGAAAGGAGCCATTATCTCAGCTTGGGTGAATGTGTACGATACCTGGTTTACTAGTCCAAACCAGGATCTGACACTACGGATATCCGTAGGTGTGGGGAACTGTCATTTGTTTTTGTAGCTTTTACACTATCCTTTGTTATCCAGAGCCTGGCAATCTCTATCTCCTCTTCTGCAAAATGGAACTTCTTCAGGTTGCTGCAGTGGGCGAGGTACTCTATCATGTGCCAAAATGCTGTTTCTATTGAGTCATTCCAGAGTATGCAGTCATCTATACAGCAAGTTTTTCTGACCATATCAACAGTGATATCGTTGAACCAACAAGCATACATGTCTCCTGACGTATGGAAACCTTGTGGAGCCAGGAGGTATTGGTATCTGCCCCACTTGGTAATGAATGTAGTAGTGTCGTCCCATGCAGCTGGGGATAGGGGAAGGCTATGGTATCCATTCCACATGTCTAGCACAGTTTTCCTTGTGTGTGCTGGTATCATTGAAACTGGATTGTTGTCACATTTTGCCGTGACATCAGGGTTGGAAATTTGGAAGGTAGTTTTTTTTTGTTTTTTAAATCAATTCATCCCAAACAAGACAGGAGTGCTACTAGCATGCAAGGGGTTACAGAGGATTGAGAACAAGAATAAAGAAGCATTTTTTCAGAAAAGGATATAGTAAAGACAGGGAACAAGCTCAAAGTATCAGATGTTGATTGACATTACACTTGAAGATCTTTCAAGGCTGACTCAGATAAGTAAAATCCAATAGTATCTGTCTATATTTCTGAGATGAGGTATTATCTACACTATTTACATTATTCCTCAAGGACACAGGGCATAGTGAATAAAGATGTTAGTTAGATCCAGTGACAGGACCCAAAGAGTGTGAGTTCAATGCCCAGTTAAGGCAGTGGAGAACTTGGGGGAGGGGAATTAACAGGAGATAACTGACAACTGACATCCATTAAACATGGCATGTGGAACTAGAACAGTCTACCCCAGTGAGCGAAATAAAGGGTTCAGTTTGACATTCCAACCACCTGAAGAAGGCCGGAGTGTACAACGGCCGAAACGTTGTAATAAATATGGCGACAAGGATGAGGACAATAGTCTGAATAATGTAAATAGTGTAAAATCCAATACATGCACCGTTTGGCATCATTGATATGGCACGTATCCTGTGACTGGTCGGCACAAGATATTTGTCTGTGCATTTGAGAATCATTTGTATCTCAGGTCCACTTGAGCATGTCTGGGCCCCAGTATCAGCAATAGCAACAATTCGGTGGGTGCGGGGGCTATCCAGTCTTGGACTATACCTGAACTTAGCATGGGATTCCAATATCAGAGTCACTTACACTGTTAAAGATGGCGTCGGTTCCGGTGGTCCCCTTTTGGAACTTGCTTCTGTCCCAGATGAGGCGAGGCATGGTCTTTGGTTGGGTCGGGTTGGCTCTACCACTCCGCTTCAATTGTTTGAATTGGCAGGTCACCTTGCTGAGATTATCCTTGTGTCCCTGGTGGTAAACAAAAATGAATCGTGTTTTCTTACACTTCTCATTGATTTGTTGGCAGATACCTTTTCGAGTTTCTGGCAAACCCTTTCCACATGCTTCAGCAATCTGCAATTGAAACACCTTAATTTAGCCACCAGAGATCCCTTTATATCCATTGACCCACCAGAATGATGTGAGGTCCTTCTGCATCCCCTGCAAGTCTTGGCATATTGTGAGGGCTTGATTCCCTGAGACCATTGCTTTCTGTCCGACCTTTGCACATTAAATGATGCAATAGGCGGTATATCGTTATGGAAGTGAGAAGTCGACTTGTCTATAGTTTCCAGACTGACCAACCTTTCGAAATTCTGTTCCAGAGTAGTGAAGGTAGCAGCTTCCACAAATAGTCTACTTTGATGTTCAATATCAGTGAGACCTGCTCAGCAACCATGTCCTTGGCATAGTTTATTTGCTAGCCGCAACTGCTTTCATTTGGGCAAGTAACCTCAAATTTACAAAATCTTGTAGTCGGGCTAAGAAACGTGTAATCAACTCACACTCTTTTTGTCTCATAATGTGGAAGTTCTGTCTGTGCACGTCTTTGTATAGTCCCCTAACTGTGATGAGCCATATTTGATGTAGAATTTGTTCCTCAGTGGTAGAATTTAGCATTTTGGCCCCCACCAGGTTGAATAGTAACTTGTTCACCTTGGGGGAACAGGTCGTCCTTAGCTTGTTTCAAATCTCTGGTCAGTTTGCACATTTCCTTGTACTGGGTTCATGAGTCCATAAACCTTGCCCAGTCACTGTCTGTTGTGTCCGATTCTATTGTTGGTCGTTCTGGTTTCCTCACATTGGACATGCCAGACCTGTGTCGAGAAGCCCTTCCTTTTGAAGTGCTATATTCTCTCTTGGCAACTCGACCATTTGTTGCATTAGTTGTACATATTGTTGATCCATAACCAGTGAAGTGGCCATGTTTCCTCATATGGCTACACCAATGCTGTGATTCCTCATATGGCTACACCAATGCCATGTTTTGTTAATAATTCTTGCTAGGTTTTGCTTTGTAAATATGTACTGTTGGTATTTTCCTGCAGTTAAAATTTCCTTTGATATCCTATTGGCAACGCCATGTATAATGACTGCCATTTATATTTGCCTACTGGTTCATGTGGCAAGGGCAGACTACTCATCTGGCTCCATAGCTGGTGTACCCTCTCGGACAGTACCATGCAAGACAGTACCTCCTGTCCTACTCCACAGTAACTATTGCAAAGTACAAAACTTCTAATTTGTAAAAATGTTTTCAATCACAAAAGTTTAAGGACAGCATCTTCCTACATTTAGAGTAAAAGAAAGTTTCAAATAGTTGTCTTTTCCATGGAAAAAGGTTTTTAATTTATAAAATTTCTGCCAGTCAAATGTAATATTTATTTATAGTCTTAATCTACTCGACTCTATGAATAATTATGTGGTTCAGTACAGAGACATTAACAGTCCATAACAATTGACTTGCCTACCTAAATATGGCAACTTTATCATCATTCTTTTTCTGGAAACTAAACATGAACATTGTTTTTTCCTGAGTGTTTCAGATGAAAGGCTGTGCACCTGTATAAACACATACACACACATAAAAAAGCTAATTTGATTATCCCTGCATACTAGGTGTTACCTAAATTTTTAGTTAACCTAATGCAAAATATCTTCAGCAAATGAAAAAATAGATGGAAAAATAAGAGTTTTTGGCAAAGTTTAACATTTGTAGTTGCAAAAAAAAAGCCAGTATGTTAAAAGCATGTTTTCTTTTCTCTTGACATCGGCATTACTATATACTCCATTTGCAATTCTAATTGTTTTAAAAAGCTATTTTTAAAATTTCAATAAAAGCCAAACATGAAACAAGATTTATGCAGTCTCTTTTTGCCTGAAAATTAACAAAAAATAAACGAATTAAACACTTTTTATTTTATTAGATTGTTAATTTTCAATGAATTAATTGTTGGGTTTAATGGCATATTAACCCTGATTAGGTCATTTAATGCCAAAAGGTTAATTGTTTCATTGTAAGTTGATATGTGTGATTGGATTGTTGGATTTAACATCACATCAGTTTTGTTTTACCGTATATACTCACAGATAGGTCGTCCCACAGGATAGGTCACACCCCTACTTTATGGCTTAATAATTGATGATTTGCTGTTGACTCACAGATAGTTTGCACTATAATCTGGGGAGCTACACAGCCCTTTGTAAATGTAAGAATTATCTGTTATCTTTATTTCAAAACTTACAATTATTAATACACTTTTGCAGATCAATTTCCATGTTCTTCTGTATAATTTAGTACTTTTAATTTAAAACCTACTTCATAACTCCTTCTTTTACTCATGATTAGTGTTTGTAACAATTAAAATTATAAACTATAAATTTGTCTAGCAACGATATTGGTGCACAATGCAAAATAGTACAAACGTTTTGGATACTAGATTCATGCACTTTGTTATTTGTAAATAACACTTAAGAATGCCTTTTAATGTTATATGAAACAACCATTAAAGAAAATTATCTCATAAAGAATATATTTCATTTCTTTAAGTCATATTTTCCAACATATTTGGACAAAATATATATATTTCGCAGAATAAATCGTGTGATTATTTGTTGTTTTCCTTAACTTATGTATGCATGTTCAGGGTTTCAGTCTAGTGTGAGGGTCCCGACCAGACGGTGACTGATGGATCAATGAATATTTTATAATTTTATTTACTTATTGTGATGGATATGTGAATCTAGCAGCATGAGGTAAGTTTAAAGCAGTGAGTCAGTATGATAGATAAATTGTTTCTATATGGAGAAAAACCGCAGCTTTAGTGTTTGGGTATCGTTTCCGATTTCTCAGAAATCATGATGACAAGGTAGTGTTGTTTTACATTTATGTTGAGCGGATAGGTAGCACCCCTAATATTTTGGGAAGTTTTTGGTAAAAAAAAAAGTACGACCTATGTAAAATAGTGCAAACATTTTGGGTACTAGATTAATGCGCTTTGTTATTTGTAAATAACACTTAAGAACGCCTTTATGAAACAACCATTAAAGAAACTGTTGTGGTGTCCTCTCTCTAAAGAGTCTATGTTCGACTCTTCCGCCTACTATAAGTTTAGTAGGAAAGAAGGTTCGGGGAACAAGGAACAATGAGTAGATTGAGCGCTAGTTCATTCGATACACTCTCACTAGTCATGTAATACTCTTCTGGTGTACTTACTGTTTAATATATGATATATCTGCAAACCTGGTTTTTGTTATTACTTAACCAATTACTTGGTCACAACAAAAAATTATCTCATAAAGAATATATTTCATTTTTTAAGTCATATTTTCCAACGTATTATTGACAAAATATATATATATATATATATATATATATATATTTGTGTCTTTAGGCAGTAATCCTTCTTTCATGCACATTTCATTAAAAACGACTGACAAGGTGCTTTTATTTAGTTTTTTATATAATTTCTCGTGAGATCTAATGTTTTTCTTTTCAGATGAAAAATTATATAAAAACTGTCCGAATGTTCTTTTTATCCAAGCGCTTTCGGCTATACATTTAGCCATTTTCAAGGATTATATTTCAACTGTTAGAATTAGAAATAGTTTGTTATATGTATGTTTTATAAAATGTTTCATTTTTTTGTTTCAAAACATGGTCAAGATATATATATATATATATATATATATATATATATATATATATATTGCAGAATAAATCGTGGGACTATTTGTTCTTTTCCTTAAATCATGTATGCATGTTCAGGGTTTCAGTCTAGTGTGAGGGTCCCGACCAGACGGTGACTGATGGATCAATGAATATTTTATAATTTTATTTATTTATTGTGATGGATATGTGAATCTAGCAGCATGAGGTAAGTTTAAAGCAGTGAGTCAGTATGACAGATAAATTGTTTCTATATGGAGAAAAAATGCAGCTTTAGTGTTTGGGTATCGTTTCTGATTTCTCAGAAATCATGATGACAAGGTAGTGTTGTTTTACATTTATGTTGAGTGGATAGGTTGCACCTCTAATATTTTGTGAATTTTTTGGTAAAAAAAGTGCGACCTATCCAATGCCAAAAATTTCTTGTTTCATTATGAATTAATCTACACATACAGGGTTGGATTGCTGAGATTGGTGGCAAATCAGCCTTTTTATTTTTATTCATTATTTTTTTTATTTGTCTGGATATGAGAGAATCTTCCCAGCATTGCTGGGTCAAACAGCAAACCTGGAGCCCATCAAAGACACCAGACCTTTCCAATGGCTAGAACTGATGCAGTTATACCCGCCTGAACAATCCGATATCCCTGACAAACCCCAATATTTTGTCTGGCCCAGTGCTATCAAAAAAGTCTTTCATATTATTTTTTTGGTAATGTCTCACCTGGGACTGGTGAAAATCAGTGCAGGATGTGTCTAATTGCGTATGGCTCCTGACAGGCAGTACATATTGGGGTGGTGGGTATTTTGGAGCGGGTATTGATGTGTGGGGCCTGTGTATCCTATACACAGTCTGGCCAGGACCACCACTTCTCTTCTTGTTTTCCTATAACCTTGGAGCCATTCTCTGATGTTCAGTTTGATGTTAAATAGTTTGAGTTCTTGTTCCATGATTGTTAACACTTTCTTGGGTATGTGTGTTTCATGGTTTGTAATTCTTGTAGATAGGTTAATTTTTTGATTTTTGGAGGCTTCTAAGCTCTAATAAGACTTTTGGTTGTTTTAGTAACCAGGATGGTGTATTTGAGGTGATGCTTTTGTGTATACATATTATGTTTATTTGGGCTCCATTGGTGAGCTCTTTCATGTGTATAGTGAATGGCCTAATAGATTTTTTTCTTTCATTCAAACAAGGTTTTATTTTGAGGGTGGTGCACATTATTGTAGGTTGGGTTTATTGGGTTTGAGGACAAGTTTGTGTAAAACGGTAGAGCCAGTTTCTGTCATCTTAGTGATAATAAGGTTTCATCTGCTTCTACATATAGGCTCTCAACAAGGGATGTGTTGCTGAAAGCCCCCAGTGCAAGCTTAAGTCCCTGATGGTGTATGGTTTCTAATTCTTTTACATACGTTTTTCTGGCTGCTCCATAAATGAAGCAAGCATAGTTCAGTTTTGACTGTACCAATGCTCGGTACAGTTTAGTATTTTTTTTTTTTTTTGTCAGCTTCCCACTCAGTGTGAGCTACCACTCTGAGGAGTTGCATCACTTTATTGCATTTTTCTCGTACATGTTAGATATGTCGGATAAATAACAATCTTTTGTTGAGTATGAGGCTTAGATATTTGTATTCTTTGACCACAGGTATTACTTCATTATCCAGTTTTAGGGTGGGTTCATTGTGCATCTTTCTGATTTGGCAGAAGTGAATGCACTCGGTCTTAACTTCTGAGAATTTAAAACCATTTTCTGTGGTCCACCTGCCCAAACCTATTGAGGCAGAGCTGGAGTTGGCGTTCCATTGTGTGCATGTGTTTTGATCTGCAGTAAATCAAGAAATCATCCTCATATAGTGCGCGGTCGATCCCGGTTTTAATGTTTTTCACTATGTCATTTATTTTTATGTTAAAAAAGGATAATCGATAGAATGCTACCTCATGGCACTTCTATTTCTGGTTCTTACTTTTATAAAAAGTGTGTCATTTATCCATACTTTGAAATGCCGAAAATCCAGAAAGTTAAAAATAAGTATAGGCATTCTGCCCATCAGCCCCAGGTCTTTTAAATCTTTTTTTTATGCCATATCTCCAGTTTGTGTCGTATGCCTTTTCTATATAAAAAAAATATTGCTCTTAGTTTGTCCGTTTTTTTATGGATGCCTCACGTATGGAGGTTTCTAATTTCACTAGATCTTCATCTTCTGAAACCTGACTGATACTCTGTTATTAAGTTATTAGTTTCCAGGTACCATACAAATCTGCTATTTATCATCCTTTTGAACGTTTTACAGATGCAGCTTGTAAGTGCAATAGGTTGATAATTTGCTGGGTCTTTTGTGCATTTCAGTATGGGAATCACAGTGGCTTCCTTCCAAATTTTAGGGATGTTTTCATTGATCCATATATTATTGAAAATTTGTAGTAGGAAGTTTGATGATGCTTCTGGTAAATATTTTATGACTTCATAATGTATATTGTCTGGTCCAACAGCTGGGTTGAGGACTTTATTTAGTGCTTCTTGCATTTCTGTTTTTGTGAAAAGTTGGTTATAGATTTCTTCATTTTTGGATTGGAAGTTGATTTTTTTTTCTTTGTTATGCTTGATGGTCTGGAATTCTTTTGTCTTTTTTTGCAGAGTGGAATTTCATGCAAACTTTTCTGCAAGGTTATCACCTATGTCTTTCTTATTTGTAATTTTTGCATTATTTTGGATAAGGTGTTTGGTATGGTTCTTGCAACTTTTCCCTGATATTTTCTGAATCGTGTCCCAGACTGTTATTTTAGGTATATATTTTCTCTATGTATTTCGTTTGGATTCTTTAATAGTTTTGCATGCTAGGGCACTGCAGTTTTTGTATACATCCAGATTTTCTTTAGTTAGAATGGTCTTGAATTTTCTTAAGTTTGCTCGATGTTTTCTTATTGCTTTTCTGCATTCGTCATTGAACCAGGGTTTGTTAATGTGTGTTTCATGGTTTGTAATTCTTCTAGATTTTTGATTTTTGGAGGCTTCTAAGCTCTAAGACTTTTGATTGTTTTAGTAACCAGGATGGTGTATCTGAGGTGATGCTTTTGTGTATACATATTATGTATGAGAGATGGAGCTTTTTGGCATGTTTTCTTTTGCAATAGTATTAAGTTTGTTAGTGAAATATCTTATATGGATTTCATTGTCAGTGTTGGCTTTGAGAACTAGTCTATGTTTACATGAGTTTTGAAATTCTTGCCAGTTGGCTTTCTGGAGGTTCCAAGATGGGGTTTTATCTTCTAGTTTAGGGTTCTGGTTTATTTAATATGATGGGGAAGTGATCACTTCCACATGTATCCTGATGGGTCCTCCAAGTGTAGTCCTTGTGTATGGTGGGGTTGCATATTGTTAGGTCTATGTTAGAATATGTACCTGTTGCTGGATGCAGGTATGTGTATGATTTATCGTTAAACAGACATAACTGTTTTTGGTTTATTAATGTTTCTATGTTTTCGCCTTTCTTATTTGTTTCTTTACTGCCCCATAATTCATTGTGGCTGTTGAAGTCTCCCAGCAGGATAAATGGTTTAGGTAATTGATCAATTAAGTTGTTTATTTTTATTTCATTAATGGCTTCACGGGGTCCTAGATATATATTGAACAAGTAGTTATGGTTCTGTGTAAAGTTGCAGAGTTTGTAACTGCTTGTATATTTGTTTTTAAATTTATTTCCCTGTTTTTACGTATTTAGTTTCTGCAGTATGATAAGTAGTTGTCAACTTGCTTCCACTAGAACAGCATGGCCATCAGTAGTGACTACTTGATAGGACTCTTGATTAGTCCAAGTGGCCATCTGTTATAACCAACCAGAGGTGGACCACCACTCCCCTGGCCTAATGAGTCCATCCCAAATAATTAGGTTTTTCCTAAATGTATATATACATAAATTTCACTTAATAATTGTTGTAACCTAGGGAAGGTTACTGAATAGAATAATCACATGGAGGTTGGTAATGAATGATAATACTTAGGACATGATCAACACAAATAAGATTTTAGGGTTCAAGTGAATTTCACAATGGATCTCCAACTTCAGACCAACCTACAGTATTTACTACTGTATTTATGTGAATGGGGACATAGCCATTATTGTCCATAGGTATGCTACAACATAAATCATTATAATAAATATTATAATTCACAACACCTGTGAGGGATGTTATTGTTGATGAGTATTGATAACCCACCTGAGGCTTTATATTGGCTTGTTTCTTTATATGATTGTATGACATGTAGTGTCTAAGGTTTAATGTGTCATTTTCTTTCAGGTGAGTTTCCTGAAGGCATGATATTACTGGGTTGTATGTTGTAACAATTTTTGAACCTCTCACGTTCCACTGCAATATTCGATTTGACATGATTTATTTTTGGACGTGTAAAGTATCCATGCTTTCTATGCTCTTGGTTTTGTTGGGTGTTTTGCCCTTCAGTTTTGTTCTTTGAGTGATTTTTTTGGTTTCTGTTTGTCTGGTTTTTCATTAGGTTCTTTTGCTGGTCTTTGTTTTAATGTTGATCGTTCTCTTGGTCTAGGTGGGTTCAAGTTTTGTTGTTCTACTTCCATTTCTCCTGCTTTTTCAGGGTTCTGCTGAAAGGGATTACTTTTTTTGTGGGCCTTTAGTTTCTCTTGTAATTGTTTGGAATCTTCTAGTTCTTTAGGGTTTTTTTTCTATTTCAGTTCAAGTTGTTTTTCTGGTAGCTACAGGTTCTTCTTTTTTGTTTGAGGTTGAAGGACTAGGACTTGTTCCAGTGGAGAGCAATGAGTTCATGCCTTTTAAGCTTGTCTTCAGCAACTCTATTAGTTTTTTTTAATTCGTTTATAAGGGTTGTGAGCTCTTCTTGTTTTCCCATTAAATATTTCTCCTGTGTTTACCTCAAAGGAGACCTTGTCCTTATAACGCTTGCACATGATGTTGGTAGTGTGGAGGCTTCTGTGTATTTTCTTGCTCCTTGGAAGGAGATGTTTTCAGTGTATCTAACTTTTATCATATGTTTTTCCTTCTTCCAGATTTCACATTCTTTAAAATCTGCAGTGTGATTTTGCTTGCAGTTTGGACACAAAGGGGTTTTGTCACAAGTTGTTTCCCTAGGGTCCATTTCTGAGTCCCTGTATCTGTGACATATTGGAGTTCTCATACATTGTTTTTGTATGTGGCCAAATCTTAGACAGTTGTGACATCTACAGAGTTTAGAGATGTATGGTTCTATTTTGGTTATTATGTAAGCTATTCTATTTTGGTGGTATGGAATTATTAAAGGTCGGAATGTATGTGTTGGTGTCTCTTAGTGTTCCATTTCTCTGAATTTGTATCTTTTTCATGTCTGTAATGCCTTGATGTTTTAATGAAGCATCAATTTCTTCTGATGAGAATAACAAGAAGTCCGAACATTTTATGACTCCCATGGTGGAGTTTAAGAATTGGTGAGGCTAAGTTTTTACTTTTATTTTGTCAAATTGAGTTGTCTTTCATGGAATTTCTGCATCTTTTGTGGTTTTTACTTCTATCAGAAGTGTGTTATTTTTTGTATTTTTGTAATGGATTTTGGGTCTATCTTGGCTGATATATCGTTTTGGATTATAAAGGGGGACAATTTTGTTATGGATTGGTCCTCTGTTGATTCTCTGATGATGAAAGTGGGGGATTTTTTTATTTCTATTTTTCTATCTTCACTCTCAGTTTCTGAGCTTTTATATCCTCTCTTCTTTCTTTTATAAATATTTGCCATAAAATTATTAATTTTTTGTTTCGCCATCTATGCTCCCCACCCACCTTGGAGTTCCTTCTGAAGGCACACTATCAGCGAGGACTTATCCCATTCGCCCTGATTCGTCAGGGCTGCACTGACAGTATAGTTGAGCTGAAAATGGCCGCAGGCACCCACATTCCCTCACCATCATTACTCAAATATAGTGTGACTCACAGCTATGTCACAATCATTCTCTTTCATTTCAACTAGCCCTTGCCACTATGTGACTAGCTGATTGGATTGGATTGGGCTATTCCATCTGCTCGTTGAGCTCCGGTTGGGACCAAAGTGGAATGTTGTGGGATTCCTGGCCACTTGCAGGTCAGGGATCACTCAGCCATCAGGACTCCATCCCAGGGCATCATGGGTTGCCACTCTCAGCAAACAGGTGGCCCCATTGGCGTGAATTGACAGTCTTTGGTTGTTTTAGATCCATTTGTAAGGTCTCTAATTAAATGATTTGTGGAATGAAGTTTGTTTTTCAATTTTTAAGAGGTTTGTGTCTTGTGCAGTTTAATATCCCACCCAGGTTGGTTGTTTCAATTTTGTAGATGGATAGTTTGTTATCTGAGTGTCTGTGAATAATCTTGTTTTGTGGTCATATGATTTGTTAACTTTTATAGTCTATTTATTTACAGGATATATTTTTGTGTTGTTTGTATAGTATGTAAATAGTTTGGAGGCAGTTCTGCTTCATAGATGTTTGCTTAGTAGGCATTTTTGTTTCATAGATGTATGTTTTGTAGATACAAATTCTATTTAACCCATTGTTGGAACCCTGAGAGGTACCACCACTTTGGGTCAGAGTGGACCTGGGAGCAATGTCAACTAAATTGTGGCTCCACACTTCTTAAAGCTCCCAATTGGGATCCTCACCACCGAATGCAATTTCAAGTCATATCTAGGACCAGTTAATTTTCAAGAATAATTTTATATTTACAAGTGTATACAAATATGTGAAGCAACTACAATGCAATATTTATCATTTACTATATTATAAAGAAATAACTATAAAAACAATTTTTTTATTCATAAATCTATAAAAATGTCTGAACTAGAAAATTTTAAATAAACACATAACTATGAGTAACTGTAACTATCAAGTTTGAAAAATTCCATTTTCTAGGCATTTTGCTCTCACCATATCATGAGAAGTGACAGCAAAAATGTTAAAAACTATTTATTAGACTGTTCAATTACAAGGATAGTACTGAATAGTCATTCATAAAAGAAGAATGAAATTACTCCACTGTTGATGTGAATCTACGTAATCAGTCTGATGAATGACATTTTAGACGGGCATGTATATGTTTACTAAGTTTAGCTTAATCTGACACAAGGCCGCAATATTATAGACTATTAAGTATTATTATGCATTTTCCAGAGATTTCTTTCATTTACTCTCATCACATAAATTCCATAAAATAGTTTGTGAGCATGTGGACTTATACTTTTCTTCTCAAGAAATGACAGCAAAAATGTTAAAAACTATTTATTAGACTGTTTAATTATAAGAACAGCATTGAATATTTTGAAATAAATACAGTTTTTGTATGCTTGGGTTTTATTAAAATTCTAACAAATAGCTTTAAAAAAATATAAATTATAGTAAACTCTCACAAATTCCCAGAGCCATAAGTCTGAATAGCTGCAAATCCACTCCTCTACCATGCTGGCTTCTTCCCCTTTGTTCGCTGCCAGTAACTTTATATGCATCTGGTGATAATCTGTAGACAGAACATCTGGGTTATTCCATCAACCCTGTAGGTAGCAAATCCAGGCTATTCCATTAACTATTTTCTTTTATAAATGACAGAGTGTGTTTGTTTTGGTTTTTATTTGTAGCATTTTTTTTTCAAGTATGAATATTAAACTTTGACGAGTATTTATTAGAGGAATGATTTTTTTGTGGGATGTGTGAAACTTTATAAAAACTGATACATGTAGAGATAGATGAGCTTGTTCAAATTCTGGACGTTTACTGAGTACCTTGCAATATTGCTTGTAACTATGTATCTTCAGGGAACCAATCAGAACAGCGAATGTCATTTGACCAAAAACTGACTTCACCGAAATTGTTAAATCAAATCTTAACTTTGTCGAATGGTTCAAAATTAGAAAATGAAAGGGAGATAACTGAATAGTGCTTTTCTAAAAGTTATTCACGTAATTGTTGCTTAATCGTAGATACCTCCAAAGAAAAGCCATAACTAAGATTTAAGATGATTTTTAAAAAATGAAAAATCTTTCTTGATGCTTTTATTTTAGTTTTAATTCCAAGCTAATAGATTAAATGTAATATTTCCAGTAAGCAAAATATTTGCTGTATTACAAACCGAATTTAAATTGATTGGAATTTTTTTCTTTTGAAATCGCTAAAATCATCTAAATTTGTCAATACAACATAAATCTCTTTTATGAAAAAAATCTTTAAAAAATAAATATAATTTTCTGAAACTCGATCTGAGGAAGATTGACTAATTTAAAGTTTAATTAATCTGAATTAAATATTACTTTTAGTTTTAAATATTGCAGAAAAGCTTTTTTTTAACACAGAGGTTGTGTTTTTATGAGGTTGACAGCTTAATGTTTGGCATTTTTAAGTAATGGTAATGGTAACATAACTAAAAATTACTTGACAAATACAATGTGAGCACCTTTTATATAATTTAACTCCTCAGTAATCTTTAAAATTTAGGAAAATATTTTAAGTAATCTAATATTTTATGCATTTTAGGTACTTTGGCTTTATAATTTTACAAAGGTGCTTGTTGAGTAAATGTTAGAAAATTACTAATAAATTTTGCATTTATTGTAGTTCCTGGTTTTATTTTCTGATAATATCATGTATGGAGGTCCATATTTACAAAAATCAACAAATTTACAAAGAAAAATAATTCAAAATTATTTTTAAACATAATGAGGTTGGGTGGAGGGGTTGCTGAATTGTAATAAGCTTTTCCATTTAGTTTTTTCTTAAGAACAATATTAACAATATCACCTAACCAATATTTACAATATTAACAGTATCATCTAATCCTCTATCAAATTAATACAGAGTTTTTTAAAATTTAAAACTTTATAAATTATTATAATTAAAATTTTAAAGAAATGAAGATTATTGTAAAAAATGCATTATTTATCAACAAAAAATTTTTTCTTAAGATAATAGTGTCCATAATATATCTCAGGGTTTTTCAAACTGTGGGTCCCAATGTTTCAGTGGGCCACAAGATAAATAAAATGAGTCACAACCAAAAAGAAAGAAAAAAAAAATATGGAAGTGAGAGAAAAGTGCAGAATATAAACAACTCTAAATGTTGCACAGCACACATAAATCATTGCTGGTTTTTCACTGAGTTAAACTCACATTATATTTTATTTTTTAAAATATAATTGCATATACATATAGTCTGTTCTCATTGAGTTTATGTTTCTTGTTCGTCAAACTCGTTGCAGACTGAGTAACATTAGTTCTCTCTCACAAAGAGACCTAATGCCAAAACTTAGCTACAAAGGTGTGCAGTGCATTCATCTTTGCGGCCAGTGAAAGCCGTTAAGATTGTTGAATAATTCAGTTGCATATGAAGTCAGGGTTAAAAGTGAATTTCCTGACTCAGTGTCAAAGTCGAGTACCAGTGCATTGTTTTTGTGGTAGTAAGATGATGTGTTGTGTTCATTTGAAGTCTTGGAATTTTTGGTGAGTTGGTTGTTGTTTTGGCAAAATTTAAGAACTGGCTATTTTTTTTTTTTTTTTACCTTGTACCTGTAATATTTTTAACTTTAAAATTTTGAAGATTTCAGAAACAACCTAATGATGAATTATTAAGAGTATTAGAACTTGAGATCTTGTCACTTTCCTACCTGAAAGCTTTGATAACTATTTATCTGAAGAGAAATTTGAACCAATGAAGAAAATCTATTGGATAAAAAATCCATTTGCTTTTCAAATCCTGAATCAATAACTGTGGCATCTTAGTTGTTCTTTCATACTTTGATAAATTAAATTTGTGCTCATTTTGGATTAAGCACAAAGGGTAATTTCAACTACTGGGTGAAAAGGTTATTTTATTACTATTCCCTTTTATAACTATTTACTTGAGTGAAGTGGGATTTTACACATTAACACAATTTAAGACGAAGGACAGAAACAGGCTTGACACTGCACCTGATATGCATGTAGCATTGTCTTGTGTTCCCAATTGGCATCAGTTGTTTATGAACAAACAAACATATCCATCTCATTAAATGACATTTTTTTTCAAATATTATTTACTTAACTTTGTGTCAGAATTTCCTTTAAATTTGTTTTTCTAAAAGTAATACTTTTATATTCATACTAAAAGATACATGCAATTCCAATACATGTGGATCATAAGAAATATACATATAAAATGTCGATACTAAATAAATGAACCTAGTGAACGGAGTTTCTTTGATTTATTACACGTAGGTATAATGGGTTGCAATACAAAATGTGGTTCTTGCTGTGGGTCACAATAAAAAAAATTTTGAAAAACGCCAATATATCTTATTCATAAAACCAATTAAAAGCTTTTCTAATTAAATAATGATCTAGTTTTATTGCAGATTTTCGGTAATTGAGGGTTCTGTTTAGCAAAAAGAAATTGTTGATTTAAATTCTCCAAAGAGTTGTCCTTATATAACTAATATAAAAATTAAGTGCTACAAAAATGAATTGAAATAATGTTTGTGTATGGTGGGGGATTAAGATGTAAAAAAATTAAAAATTTTTTTACCAAGAGTTCCTAAAATAATTTGATTTATTTGTTAATAAGTCCTGCAAGTTTCATTAAAATCCGACAATTATTTGGTTTTTGCAAGAATTTCAGAATCAGTTTGTTTTTCATGGCAAAAAGATGATCAAATTTATGATCACCTGTCGACACAAGAAAAACAATTTTTAACCAAAATTTCAAACATTCTACAAAGAGGATTAAAAATATAATTTAATAATAAAAAAAAAAACCTTTGGTCTTTCCTGTTAATAACAACAAAGGTTTCGACAGTAAAACTTTGTTTTTATTAAGTTTTGGTCATTTTTTTCCTCATTTTTTTCTCATTTTCTAGGTTTTTTTTTTATTATTAAATTATATTATAATTTATATTAACTTATTTGTAGCCAATCATTTAATATCAGAAATAAGCAACAATCAAATTAACCGGTGTAATTTTTAAAGTGATGCATAATTTAAGAAAAAGCACCACACAAATACAAAAGTTATCTCCCTCTAATTTTCTACATTTGGATTTTTCAGTGAAGTGAACCATTTGATGAAGTGAAGATTCAATTTTAACGCTTTCAGTGAAGCCAATTTTCTGACAAATGACATTCACTATTTATGAATTGAACAGAGACGATTCCACTACACCGAAAGGGGCAAATTGCCGATTTGTGTGTATTGTAGATGAATTTTTGGTTGATGTCACCAGAAGTCATAAATCATTTTGAAACTGTTGCTGGAAAATAACTATGAATGAATGGAAAGCATAAATTCAAGTATACCTGGGAATACAATTTAAAGCGACTGGTTCAACTTTAAAAATTAGTATTTCATTTAAAAGTGAATATTATTTACTTATATTCGTAATCTTCACTTCCTACCATTGTCTCTATAACTCATATCACACATTACATTCATCATAACCATTTTAAGAGTATCCATCTACTTTGAGTGGCTCTCGAGCCTTGTATTGGGTTATCTTTAGTATAAAAAAATTACTATTTATTATATATTATTATTATTAATGAATTATTGTTACTGCTGATAATGTTCAAACATTATTAAAATAAATGAATGCATAAAAAATTGGCAATTATTGTCATCCATACAATAAAATAAAAGACTGTAGAATAAGTTGTACAGTGATTAATTCCCCAAGTCAAAGTAGTCTAGAACTTCCAGTGACTGAAGCTCCCATATCATTTTTATTTTTTAGTTTACAAATATTGTTCTTGCTAAAGAATTAAATGTGACTTAAATGTTCATAGGCAGTAGTATGAGAATCAAAAAATGTGTCAATGTATTTCTTACAGCTTCGAAAAATAATCCAATTGTATATGTTCAGTTAAGGTAGATATATTTAGCAATATATATATATATAGAGAGAGAGAGATTACCAAAGCAAGGTCCATTTATAATTTTCAACGTGGACAATCTTTTTTCCCCGCAAGGTACAATGCCCGCTATTTATACTAAAGGGAAATAACTGGAGATACATGAATTACCTCCCTTCATTGACGTCTCATAACAGCAGTATTTTTTTTTTTTTTTTTTTTTTTTTGACGGCAACCAGAGACGTAGCAGCCAGCGGTGGTTGGTGGTGCTTTTAAAAATTCTAGTATTTTTTACAGGGTTTTATTTTAACAAAATACGATAAAGAAAGAATTATTTCAAAGATGATTTCTGCCAATCTAGAGGTACTGGAAATTTTAAATGTTCTTGCCGATAAGCATGTTGGTGACCTTTGATAACTTTAAGTTAAAGGGTAAATTCTAATTTTTTTGCACCCCCCAACTCTAACCTGAAGTGAAGTGTAAATAAATGAATAGATAAATAAATAATATCAAAAACAATTTTATTTCACAAAAAAAGACAAACTGCATTATACTGTAAATAATTAATCTTTGACTTTCATTTTAAACTGAAATCAATCACTTACATTTTGATATTTTTTTTTTTTTAGATTTTTTTCTTTTGCACAAATGAGCAAAATATTTGGTCAAAATGAAAAAATCAAATAAGATACAAAAAAAACAAATGTTTTTTCATTCAACCATAATAAAATTCATGAAGTTTAATTTAAAATTTTAAAATTAAAAAAAAAACGTAGAGAGAGTGGGTGGGGAAGAGTAGGATGGATTTGGAATTCGGACATTTATATAAAAAAAAAAAAATTTTCTAGAATTAAGAAGAAAAAAAATCCTTTATTTGAGTTTAAGAAAACTAGTTTTAACACTCAAAATTAAACAAAAAAAGTGTTTAAAAAAATAATATGGACAAACATCTTCATCATTCTTATAGTTTAAGATATGAGTTTAATTTATAGTTCATTGGTTGGCAAATGAACTCTAGCATGCAGATCATCCCAAGGAGACATGTGGCTCTTCCCTGGACAGGGTTTTGTAATAGTGATATAGCCTAACATGACAGATGTACAAAAGGTAAACTGAATGAACAAGGAGTTTATTGATAATTCACTGTAGTAATGAAAGTAGCCAAATGAAATGCTCATAAGTTGTGTACATACACTGACAAAAATAAAAAACCCAAACCATCTTTTTAATTCAGTTATATAGAAATCAGCAGAACATGCAAATCTTGATCTGACCAATCATGAGCATATCAGATGCATATAGAAACAGCTTCATTTCTGTGCCAAGGTGTGTAGTAGTTTTGTGTGTTCAGCTTGTTTTACTATAACATACATTTGCATCTACTTGTATTTGTGACTGTTCATTTTGCTACATACATTCATGTGAAAGTCTAATGAATTTAAGTAATCTTGCAGAAATGAAAGAGAATCCATTAAAAAAGAATTAGTACATATAACAGTGTATCAAAAGTGTTTTCATTTTTTAATCAAGTGTATATTTTTTTAAGTTTATATAATTTCGTACATAGACTCATAAGAAATAAGAAAAACTGGTTATATTTGGAAAAGGTATCAGGAAACATTTGATTCAGTCTCTGAGGTGCTATATTCACGTCTGATAAAAGCATACACTGGGGTTTGGCTGGACACAAGATAATGCAGTTTTGGATAAGGAATAAGATTTGTAGCAATTTTTGTAAATTTGTATTCATCAGAAGTTCCCTAAGGTGCAACATTAGTTTCAAAAAAATATTAATTTTTATTAATTTAGTAAGGGATCCTGATCATGCTATCAATAGAGTGTAAAGTCAATAACTGAGTTTTAACAGAGTTATTGGACTTAACTGTTTTGCTTACAAAACAGATTTTTTTTAAAGATTCCTGGATGTGTACATTTTTAATTAATGAACAAACATTTACATAAATTAATAAAAGTATATGTCTGTTTATTCTTCATTTAAAACAATTATTATACCCCAATGTGCTCCTGAAAAAATCCCCCCTACAAAAAAAAAGTTTTAAAAATTTAGAAAATTCAAAACAAAGATTGAAAAAATATGCAGATATCAACTGATATAAGCACAATTTCAAAATTTGACATTTGTAAATAAAATAAAAGTCAGAGATCAATTTTACAATGTAGCACTATTATGAACAGGATCATTCATCTAAATCAATAAAAAAAATCATGATTTTTTTCATTCTGACAAATGTCATGGGTTGAGGAAGTTTTAATGAATTCTAATCTGGTAAAGGATTATACTGAATATAAAACAAAAGGAGATAACAACAACAACAATAATAATAATAATAGTCGCAACCAATTTTCCAATAATAACAAGAGCACTAGGAATGATTAAAAATACTGGTAATAATATCTAGCTAAAAAGCTGAAGAAGCTATGGAACATGACCGTAGAACCAATTCCTGCAGTAATGGGTGCACTTGAAACACCACCTAGAAATACGGAAAGTATGCTTAGGGAAAATTGGAAATCAGACCAAAATTGTAAACCTCCAAGGAACTGACATCACTTGCTCTGCGAGAATTCTCTTAAAAGTTTTTGAGTTGTGAGAACTTTTGTTGACACCATGTCTTAAGAACAGAATTTCCATCGACTATGTCAAAGTGCAAGACCAACATAATCACAACCATTTTTCCAATAATAACAGGAGCACTAGGAATGATTAGAAATAATAATGATAATCATAACCATTTTTTTTTCAATAATATCAAGAGCATGAGGAATGATTAATAATAATAATCACAACCGCTTTTCCAATAATAACAGTACTATGAATGATTAAAAATAATAATAATAATAATCACAACCATTTTTCCAATAATAACAGGAGTACTAGGAATGATTAGAAATAATAATAATAATCACAACCATTTTCCAATAATAACAGGAGCACTAGGAATGATTAGAAATAATAATAATAATCACAACCATTTTTTTTCAATAATATCAAGAGCATGAGGAATGATTAATAATAATAATCACAACCGCTTTTCCAATAATAACAGTACTAGGAATGATTAAAATTAATAATAACTTGTATTTGGACCTTCTAGCAGGAATAAACGCACGTGTTCCTAATACAACAACACTCAAACCCACACGGTCCTCTACAAGGTCTAAGAGAGGAAAGATTATCAGAACAATTGACATGAAAATATTTATAGAAAAGACACAAGGAGGCCATGGTATGCTGGTGGGAAAGTGACTGAAGTCTAGATACTAGGTTAGGACTGATGACATTACAGACTCTTTAGATTTTGTTAAGAATCTTGAGATATATAGCAGGAGCACCAGACCAGATATGGCAGCAATACTCAATACATGGAGAAATGGTAAATTTATAAATGTGCAAGATGGTTTCTGGTGAGAAAAATTGTCTGGCACAATACAGTGAATTAACTTTCCTAGTAGCAGATCTAGCAAATGATTTAATAGAATCATTTCACTTCGTGTCAGTGGAAAACATGAGGCAGAGATGTTGTACTGAGTTTGTGTGGATCTATTATGCATGAACATACATACATACAAAAATACAAATCACATACAACACGAAGCATTCATTGGTTAATAAATCACCACTACATTATTACAGACAATTTACAAATCGCAGCAATGCAACAGTTTTGTAATCGCTCTATTTTTAAGTATTTTTGTGCACTTTTGGGTGAAACGGATCACAGAAGCTTTCTTATGACTTGCCAAAGCTTGCTCGCTGATTGGTCAATGCCAACCAATCAGATCGTTTGCACGTGAAGAATAATTCTTCCCGTGCAGCAATCTAAAGTGTATAGTCGCTTATTTAAGCCAATATTTTTCTTACCTAATTAGTGAGATTTCAACTGCCAAACAAATACACTCACACACACACACACTCACATGCTGAACATACCTTGTACACACTTTATAGAGGACCGTGCGGGGTGTGAAAGTGAGGATGATGAGGAGATGTCTCTGGGTTAAGATTTCCTGCTGGCCGGTCCAGCTACATAAGAATGTTGGACTATAATGGAGTCCAAAGAAGATAAAGAAACAAACAAGACTGATATACATGTATGCAAACAAATATATATTAATAAAAAATTACAATGACATGAAGGGTTACAGAGTGTTGTATGGAGAAGTTATGGTGAGTGTGTTGAGTGTCCGTACGAACGCGTATATTGTTTTTAGCGTGTTCCCAGAATATGGGAAACGCTGTATGTGTGAGAGGTCACATATAGGAATAAGTAAAAAAAAAAAAAGAATGTTTTTTTTACCTCGCCTCACGCGTGAGGTTGCGGCCTGAGTCGAGACAGCTGGCCACACGTGTGCGTAAGCCGTAAAAAGCGGAAGAGGGGAAAGGTCAGTCAGTATTTATACTCGTGGGAGAGAGAGACCCCTGTTGAAGGATTAAGGAAATGAGGAGGAGCTAACTGCGACACACTCACATAAACTCTTCTTGAATATACCTTGTACACAGCAAAATCTTTCAAGAACAATCATTACAAAAGACTCTCATGAAGAACATTCTTCCAGTGAACTTTGGAAAACTAAAATAACTGTTAAAGAGAGACAACTCTTGGTTAATTCAACCTTACATAAATGCATGTTTTCTTTGGCATCAATGTTTGATATTGTACATCTTGTTAAAATACATATTTTATGGGTAACAATGTCTTTTGGTTATCCTTTTCTGAGTGAGCCTTGTTTCCTAAAGTTAAATTAATGTGGTGAAGTCCACTACAAGTTGCTCTCCTGGTAGTTAGTCTCAGCCATGCTGATTGACGGCAAAATCGTTTTTTTTTTTTTTAAGAAGACCAAAAAAAAAAGCAATTTTGTTTTGGAGGCATTAAAATTTACCAGCCATTTTTTTGTTCCAGTCAACAACAGATTGAAGGTCATTTTCAAGATCATCTGTCAGTTTTACTTTATTGAACCCGTCGGACTTACTATAATCTTCAAAGTAAAGATCTGCAAAAAAACAAAAATAATTTTTGTACGTCATAATTAATTTGATCTTCACTGGATGTGGAGATATAGTTTTCTGTCATTATCAGTTCAGCTTTGTAAATGTTTATCTATTTCCCATTAAAAAAAAAAAAATGACAAATAATACACATTCGTTGGATTGTAAGAAATGCTAAGTTTATGACCGCGTTACTATGGAGCAATGTTTAGAACTTAACCTGGCAAACTAAAGTAACTTTGATTCTCACTGGTTGTCTAAGGCAAGCACGTGAATACATTTCACTCCAAGAAACAATAGGTAAGGGGGAATAACTCGAATTTACTGTTTGATAAGGGGGGATAACTAGAATTATCTTTAACCAACATCACCGAGATAGAAGGCCTGGTCGATTAAAAAGTAACATCACCATAAGTAGTAAAGCCGAAGCGAAGCTGCTGAGTGAAAATTAATGATTGTAGATTTTTTTTAAAGTATAGAATACTTTTAAAATTACAATTTACAAAAAAAAAGGAAACTAGAGTTCGAATTTCATCTTAGAACTTTATTCAATATTAATTTATAAAAATAAAGAAAAAAAAACAAAACAAGCAAACAATAATAAAAACGTTTTATTCCGTAAAATTACGATGTTGGCAAATGAAATTGACAGAATAACTTTTCGTACGAAAAGCAAACCTGAGCTTGATTTCTACCTTACATTTTTAAATAAATAAATGAAGAACAAACAATAAATAGATTAAAAATTCGGTTTTATTTTAATGATTATTCCATTATTGACACAGAATATTTTTTATATTACAATTTATTTAATTTACATTAAGAAAAAAACAAAAACAAGCTTCGATTTTTACCTTAAACTTTAAAGGAAAAGTATTTAAAAAGTTTTACATTTTTTGCTATGTTAAACTAAAGTAAACAGTGAATGTTTCATTATTGGATTTAAAAACTGTAAAATTCCTTCTCCTTATTTTGATTGTGTAAAATTTGAAAACTATTATTTTTACAATAAAAAATCAACATGGTTTTAATTTGCATTTTTTATTATATTTTAAAATTTTCTGTAGTAGTAAAGTTACAGTATTGATATTTTGGGGGTAGAAAATAAAAGATAAATTTTAAATAATTGTGGAAAAACATTACATATGTATACGAGTAATTTTGCTGAAAGTTCAAAGTTTTCTTTTTTTGGTTAACTTGTCTGTAGTAATATTATTTTCCCTAGCATAAAAATTATTCAAAAGAACATTTGAAGATCTTCAGACAAGCAGTCTTATATAATGTTTCAACACTGCCTCACCACAAGAGTCCACATGAAAAAGATGATCATTATCTATCAAAACATTCAAGGTTATGTGCATGGCTAATTTCCTTTGATTTACTGAAGAAGAAAAGAAGGTTTTGTCAATTTATCAATAACTGTATAATTGTAGAGAACAGAATTTGTAGTAGTATCATTAGGATATATACCAGAGAACCTTTATTAATTGTCTGAAAATAGCTGTTTATTTCAGGTATTTTGTCCTCATCACTTCTAGATGTTAAATTCTTGCAACTATTGCATTTCATTTTCTTAAAAACTGCATAACAGCAATAACTTACTATGTATAATATAACAGGAACAACTCTGCATTCATTAACATCCTAATCTGTTACATCTATGTTTAATTTATAAATATCTAAATTTTGCTCCTCTGCCACTTCATCACAGTTTGTAAATTCTTCAAATCAATACTTTGCTTATTAAGTGGCAGGCTCAAGTTTAAAACTGACATCATTCTGATTTTTTTCCCACTCAAACATTTGACATATACAGATATTATATTGATCTCTACTAAGTTGCTGATTCTGGCCAAATC
The DNA here is from genome assembly GCA_964036315.1 of Acanthosepion esculentum. Taxonomy (NCBI): domain Eukaryota; kingdom Metazoa; phylum Mollusca; class Cephalopoda; order Sepiida; family Sepiidae; genus Acanthosepion; species Acanthosepion esculentum. The sequence goes on along the minus strand of OZ038498.1, from coordinate 67,984,243 downwards.
CATCATGATCTGTGTGAAAATTACCAGGTAATACATATATCATTTTCAATTTTTCTGTGCAATATTTGGTCAGTTATAGAATTGCATGAGTAGTATGATGCAAAGCTGTGAAGTTTTCATTTGTAAGCTCCCCATTATTTTCAGGAATGCTATTCCAAGATTCTAACCAGTTGCAGAATACATTGAGAAATATATAATTGTCATCATTTTCTTCAAGTGGATTAGCATATTTATTGTTAAGCCGTCAATCTTTATATGGTATTTTACATTCAGTATTGTCCACCAAGTATAAAATATATTTATGCATTCTGCAACATTAGGCAAACATTTGTTTCCCTAAAGTCAGCAGTTCCTGAATAGTGAATTGGTTAAAAATTTGCAAAACTAGTGAAACATTTTGCCTTTTAAAACTAGTGGGAGAAAGAGCCTTTGAGGTCAATTTATGGCAATATTTAAAAATTGACTGAGGTTCCAAGGCACAAAGCTTCTGCAAATTACAAAATGGGACACTTTGGATATTATCTAAATCATGATTTCCATTATGACAATTTTTGGAACATCATGCATTTACTTACATCTTTTTGACCAAGCCAGTTGTTTCTAATGCATTTTAGTATATCAACTGAATTGAATATGAAGAAAAGAGTTTTAGATTTCATATCTGGATGTGGATATACAATTGAAAGTTTTGCAGAACTACAAAAGGAAGATATAGCTTTCTTATTTATTTCATTATTATCTGTTATGACTGATATTACTCTAAAGCCTATCACTTCTAGACCAGTTATTACATGTTTAATTATGTCAAATAAATTCTCAGCTTTAAGACATTTAGTTTGCATAATATGCACAACATCCTTGTATTGTTAGAATACACTGCTAAGCATTAAAGCAAAAGCACTTGTTGCAGACTTATTACAGTTGTTGGCTAAGCTAACATTATCACCCCGATAATCAAAATAAGTTTTTAGGTGAGTTTTATTTACAAGTAAAGATACTAAGGACTGCCTAGCTACATACCTATGCGATAGTCCTTCTAGGGACTACCAAGTCTTTTCCCTCTAGTAACTTATTTTTAATATACATAAGAAAATTATCATGTTGCTCATCTATAGGATTCATATAGGTTGATAAGGTTAGTCTTCTAATGACTGAATAACTAGGGAAAATTATATTTTGGTGTCTCTTAACAGCCTATAACCTCTAGGGGAGCAATTATACAATACTGATGTATATCACCTTATATCCTCAGGTCGAAAATGCAGTTCACATACCTAAAAAAATGAATTTTAATTACACCCTATTTAAAACACTTGTCAAAATCTAAGATAGTAAAAAAAAAACTACAATAACATGAGGGAAAGTTCCAGTTGTATTGGGGGAAAATTTAATTTAAAAAATGCTGTTCATATTTTTATCAAAAATTTCATTAAATTGATAAAATAATGAGTTTTGTAGGTGTTCTAAAATTCAGTAATAAAATTCAAAACCATTTAGAAATAATAAACAAAACACAAAGGCAAAATCATTATCTTTTAATGATTATAGGTACCTCCATTAGGTCGCGTAAAAAAGCAGCATAGCATGATGAAAAAAGGCCCCAAAATCAATGAAAACAAAGTTTTGTCATCAAAATGTTTATGTTATTATTAAGAAGAAAGACAAAAGTATTTTTTTTATTATTTTTTTTAATTTTTTACTCCTTTCTAGCGCATTCAAAATTTTGGTTAAAAATCTTGTTTTTTTTTACGACAGCAGTCGATGAGAGAAAAAAAAGTTTGTTTTATTTTGCGCTTTTCCCAAAGAAAACACACATTGATTTGGAAATTCTTGCAAAATTCAAATAATTGTCGGATTTTAATGAAACTTTCAGGAAATATTCAGAAATGAATTAAATTATTTTTTAAAATTTTTTTTTTGAAAACTTTGGTAAAATTTTTTTTTTGTTCATGTTTCCACCCCCTTAGATATTTTCATGAAATTTCGAGAAATTAAATTTTTAAGAGTGGGAGTTTTTTTTATTAGTTAAAAACAGGACTCTTTAGAGAAAGTAAATCACCAATTTAATGCTTTTACAAATAAAATTTTACAAATAATATAAAAGAAATTACTCACATTACTATTTTTGTTTGGTACAAAATTTTCCCTTTTGATAGCACATATCCATGCATTTGATAAATCCTTATATTTTGGAAATGAAAATACAGGACCAGTGCGTCTTACCCCTGACCGGTGGGGGCGTGTTTTTTTGGGGCCCCGTTGAGGCCTCTGCCATTTTTTTTTTAGCACTGTTTTATGGCCATCCTCATTTTTTTAAAATTATTTTTAAACTGATGTTAAATTGTCAGTCATCAACTAATAATATACATTGTGTATCTACATGGCTGGTGCAGTGCATACTACGCATGAACCCCTGCTGAGGTTGGAGCCCCAAAAGGGATAGTTTCAGCAGTGTTTTTATTTTGTTTTATGTGCATTTTACTTTTTTCTACCTAAGTTATATTGTCAATCATGAACTATAATAAACAACAGGAAAAATACTTACAAAATTTTTAGCACACACTTCATTCATTTTATTTAACAGATCATCTATAAACAAAGAACTGTTACCTAAATATATTGTTTTAAAATTATATATCTTTATATATAGGATTAATCTGTAAATATATAAAGGGCAGTTGTCTATATATGTGTGTGTGTGTGAGTCTGGCTAAAACTAAAATAATAATAAACAACAAAATAAATATATATACAGACTCAATATCACCTAACCCAACTTTGGGAAAAAAATTATAATCGTATGATTTATATTTACAAAGATATTTTAAGATTAAAAATATGTAATAATTGCATTAGAATGTATTCAAAATATTCAGAATTAAAAAGTAAAGATGAGTGGGAATAATTCTTATTCCGTTCGTTTTTACTTTTTAATTCTACTGATAATTTTGAAATACTATATGTATTTTTAACATTTCTATTCTCTTGAATTTATTTCCATATCTATAGTAAATAAAAACATAACTTTAAAAAAATGAATATTAAAACAACAAAGTAAATTTAAAAGAAGAAACTTAATTTTATTAATATTTTTGGCCATCTTATGAAAAATAATTTTTTATTCAATCTTTGAAAAAATAAACTTCATTGTTCTTTTGGTTTGTAACTAACATAAAAAAGTAAATGATTTTAAATTGAGTTTTATTAAAGCAAAAAACTATAGTGAGCCTTATTTTTTCAAAAATTAATTTAAATAAAATATAGTTAAATTTGTAAAACAAATATTCAACATGACTAATGTTGACCATAACTCATGTCTGCCTCTCCTAATTTTTATTTAACTAAAGTTTTTCTTTTCTTTTCAAATACAAATATAACTTGAAATTTAAACATAATTGATTTTGAAAAAAATTATCAATTACTTCTATACTGTTTCAATTTAGTAATTAAATACATTTACGGAGAAATTTTTGCTTTTAAAAAAAAATTATCACTAATGTAATCTTTTTTTTTTACTTAAAAGAATCTAAATTCCCCTCCAAAATAAATTGTAAATAATTATTTTCCCAAGAAGTAAGGTTTGCTATAGTTTTTGCTTGGAAAAAGGATTACCATATTTTCTGGATTACAAGATGCACTTTTTTTTCATAAAAAATACGTGTGCATCTTCCAAGACAAATGTAAGGCAATGCCCAGGCTCAAGTAAGCTTGGACGGTTACCTAATTGGCTTGACTGATAGGGACATGGATTTATATGTTGAGTCATTACACTATAATGTTAGCTATCTATCTAACTCAGCCTTTTATATGATGTAACCTTAGTATTTATTTGTTACAAGTATTTTCAAGACTATAAACCTTCCTGGAGCCAAGCCACAAGCTTAAACAAGCAGTGTTGGGAGCCATTCTGCTCTTGATCTTGATGGTGTATGTTTGCTCACACTCTTATATTGTGGAAATATCAGTTACCACCAAGCTGTCACTTGTATCACAACCTTTTTTTGTCCTGGAAATTATCACCCATGGCGAGTTCATCAAACGATTTATTTATAATATTGCATACAAGCTAAAAGTTGTATGATATGCCAAAGAATATGGTTTGGTCTGTTTTGTTTTATGGTATATCAACCTCAATGGGTCATTTAATGCTGACAACTTTTTTTTTCCTGGTAATATTTTTGTTTTGTTAAAAATCTATTTTTCTTAATATTTTTTTCCTCAAAAATGTATAGCTGGTAATATTATTTTTTCAAAAATGTATAGCTGGTAATATTTTTTCAAGAATGCATTGCTGCTAATAGTTTTTTTCAAAAATGTATTGCTCGTAATATTTTTTTTTTTTCTTCAAAAATTTATTTCTGGTAATAATTTTCTACAAAGTATTTCTGGTATTAAAACCTATTTTTACACTTTTATAATGCTTTTTACCTCAGTTTTAGGGTTAACAATGTGCCCATAGCTGGGACCCTAACAGGTGCTACCACCCTAGGTCAGAGTGGACCTGGGAACACCAGCAATTAAGAGGTAGTTCCACACTCCTCAAAGCCTCCTGATCAGAGGCCTTGCTGTTGGACGTAGTTTATCGTCTTACCCTGGACGCGGATGTAGTTTATCGTCATACCCAGGATAACCAAAGAATATGGTAATAGAGCAGCAGAAAGACACTTTGGACCACTGCCTACCAAAAAAATGATTCAGCAGTGAAGGAAACAAGAAGGAGGATTGAATGAAGTTGGAAACGAGACAAATCACAATTTACGTCAAGTGCCAGCAAAATGGCGACAGTTAGAGAGAGAGAGTTGTGTATATGGATAATGGAACACTGAAACTTGGGGGTTGCAGTTAGTATGAAAATGATAATCTTGGAAGCAAGAAAACTTGCAACGAACAAGGGGGTAAAAGACTTCAAAGGCACTACGTCTTGGTGTTTTCAGTTCATGAGGTGAAACAAGTTATGCTTACAAACAAGAACTAAAATATCTCAAAAACGTCAGGCGACTATGAACAGAAAATACTGACTTTCCATCAATTTATCATTAATGCTAGAAAGAAGAACTTGTTCAAACATAACCAGATCGGGAATATGGATGAAGTTTCTTTAACATTTGACATACCTTCTAATAAAAGTGTAGATGTGAAAGGTACCAGAACAGTTATAATGACAAAAGTACGCAAGTGTAGGCTTTAAGAAAGCTTTATTCAACTGAGAATACAAGGTTTGCGTATAATGTCCTTTTATAGTCCCAATAAACAGAAATCTCTCTCTCAGAGGGGAGAGTGACAAAACAAGGACCACTCTTGATTATTTATAACTAAAGTGACTATAAAACCACTGGTCATGAAAAGACTCAATACACTGCAGTTTTAGCTTGTTGCTCTGATGGCACCAAACTACCACCATTGTTGATTTTCAAAAGGAAAACATTGCCCAAGGAAAAATTGCCAGATGGAATTCATGTTATTGTGCAGCACAAAGGCTGGATGGATGAAGTGAGAGTTAAAGCGTGGATGGAAAAAGTGTGGTACAATTGGCCGGGTGGCTTGTTACGAAAAAATGCACTGCTAGTATGGGATCAGTTCAGTGCACACAGAACAGAAAACACTAAAAACTAGCAAGAGAAATGAACACAACGTTAGCTGTAATTTCTGGTGGCCTTACTTTCCAGCTGCAGCCAATAGATGTGAGCATCAATAAACCACTCAAGAATAACATGTGTGAAGAATGGTCTAAATGGATGGCAGAGGGAAGACATGAAATGACACAGTGTGGAAGGACAAAACACCCACTAATAGCTCAAGTGCGTAAACGGGTGTTGAAATCTTGGAATGCTACTAATACTAAAATTGTTATACAGTCTTTCAAAAAGTGTGGTATAAGTAATGACATGGATGGTAGTGAGGATCATTTATTGTACATGACTGACAATCGTGATAATTCTACAGATGATAGTTTAAAGCTTTTACATGAATCCAGCAGTGACGAGTTCTTGGGATTTGAGGATGAAGAAAATTTCTTTGATTGTTTCATATTTTTACATACATATTTTTAAAATTTTTAATTCATTTTTATGAAAATAAAACCACCCTTGGACAATGAAAGATGTATAGTATATTTACTAACCACCAACTAGTATGTATATCATTGCCATACAAACAAAATTGGACGAGTGATTAATGAAAACAATACGTGGCAAATGTGAGAGACAAATGTGTTGTTGTATGAGAATGACTTTTTTTTTTACCTAAAAATTATTTTCCAATATTAGGGTGCGCTTTCCAAGCTGCAGTGTCTTGTAAGCTGGAAAATACAGTAAATAAAATATGTTTAAATATATCTTAATTTAAGTTTATTTCCTTTTTTATTAATAATTATATTGAAAAAAGGTTAATGAACTTAGATAAATGGATTTGATTTGTTTGAAAACAATATTAACAGAGTATATATGTTAGTATTTAATTTGAAAAACAAAGTGTCTTTTTTAATAAAAATATAGGGATGCTCACCCCCCTAAGCCCACGCCATGAGCATGGTATTGGTAGTGTGGTATTTTCCTAAATTTAGTTATTTTGTAGCAAACCAAAAAAACAATGAACTTTATTTTTTAAAGATTGAATAAAAAATTATTTTCCATAAGATGGCTGAAAAATATCAATAAATTGTCAATAATAAACTATTATTCAGAGATCTTCTGAGTAATGTCGGGTATCCCTGCTAGTACAAATATAAAATTTGCCACTTAACTGATAGATGTTATATTCAGCACTTCTACTACAGTGTTTCATAAATGCACTTTTGTGATTGCTGATATCTCCTGACGAGTGAACTGAACAATTACACAAAGGTTCATCTACATCTAGTAGAGGTGTTGAATAAAATATAAATCAGCTAAGTAACAAATTTTATATTTGTATTAATCCTATTAACATTATTTACATTATTCGGACTACTGTCGCCATATTTATTACAACGTTTCGGCCATTGTATGCTCCGGCCTTCTTCAGGTGGTTGGAATGTTGAACTGAACCCTTTATTTCGCTCACTGGGGTAGACTGTTCTAGTTCCACGTGCCATGTCTAATTGATGTCAGTTATCAGTTATCTCCTGTTAATTTTCCCTCTGAAAGTTCTCCACTGCCTTAACCGCGTATTGAACCCACACTCTTTGGGTCCTGTCACTGGATCTAACCAACGCCTTTATCCACTGTGCCATGTGTCAGAGGGAAAATTAACAGGAGAGAACTGATAACTGACATAAGTATATATTAATAATTATGCACACACACACACACACATATATATATATATATATATATATATTATATATATATATATATATATATATATATACTAGCAGCATGGCCCGGCGTTGCCCGTGCTTGATTCAAAAATCGTACGACTCATACAACAATCGCTATCACTTGACTTAAAATATTTTTGCCCTTCCTTGCCTTTAAAGGAGTGCCCTTTGCCGTGCTGATGTTGCTACATGCCTTACTTCTTGCCTGCAAATTTTTTCTAAGCTCTATACTAAACATTAAATCTGTTACGAAAAAAGAACTCAACAAAATGAACACAAAACGATCAGCTTTAAAAAAGGACTCGTAGCTGGAAAAAACGAACGAAAAAAGAATGTTAACAACAAATACTTTTTCACACCCAACCCAGTTCTGTGGAATCAGAATCAACGTTGAGTTTAAGCAAGCGAATGAGCCAATTGGAGTAAAGTGCCATGCAGATTTAAATTTTTCCCACTTGTGACGAATGCAGCTATCGATATTTTTTTGCATGCTAGCATGCTAGTTAACATTCGTGTCAGTCAGCTGTTGGCTCTCACGCTGGCCAATAGAATCTTCCTGCCTATCCGTGGCAGCCAGCTATGGCCAGTAGAAAATGGACGCAAACTACATGAAAACTACCGTAGAAGCATGAAAAAATCGATTATTTCCACTATCGATGGGAGTTGGGAAATGCAAAGTCAGTCTTGGCCTTCCCGCTAACTTGGAGCATGTGCATATAAATTTTGGTGCAAATCCATCGAAAATTGCACCCATGCATTCATTACACATACACACACATCCTGCCTTTTATATATATATATATATATATATATATATATATATATATCAATTTGAGCTGACAGCATGTGATTCATTTATGATAATTATACAGAATTTCTTGAGTCTCATTGAACTAAAAACCATGCAAATTTAATAAACAATGTGTTAATAGTATATGTCAAAGAATAGAATGCCAGGTGAATCTCTTAGAAAGCCCTTCTTGCAATCAGCTGATTTGACTTTGAGTAAAAAAAAACAGAAACAGTGCAACTTTGGTGTTTTGGTCTGAGTACAGCTGTGGAGACTTTCACAGTGACACAATCAGTATGGCCCACAATGGAATAATGACTGTAGTCACTCAAACATCTATTTACATGATACACCATATTATGACAATGTCACAGATTTCTGGCCTCTTAGTTGAATCTACAAAATTTGGCCTGATGTTTGATAATTTTTTAAATTCAGTCAATGAAAAATGGTTCTGTTGTTACTGCAGTTTCTGTCTGTCTATTAATTATTGTTGAATTTTTACTGTCAATTTTTTTTAGTTTCCTAACAGGAAAGAATAAAAAAAAACATTATAGTTACTATTAAAAGGTAAAACAAAAAATAGGACCTCCCACACACACACACACACACATAAAAAAAAGAAGCTTTTTTTCTTCTTTTTTTCTTCTTTTTTAAGCGTATCACCCCAAGCAAGGCTGGAGGCCACTATCATGCAAGGGGTTATAGAAGGGTTGGAGGAAGAGCAGATAGGAGTGGTAAAGGAGAGGATATGGAGAAAGAGAAAGACAGTGGGTCGATCAAGGCTAGGGGGTTACAGAAGATTTGGAGCGAGAGCAGATAGTGTTGACAAGAGGAATAACAAATGGTTAACTGGTTTTGTTTTTCTGTTATTGTTTTTTTGGATTTACCACTTTACAGTAATTATAAATATTTTTTTTATTGTTTCCTGTTATTTGATTTTGATATGTCGATTTTTATTGCTATTATTAAACTTACTTCCCTAGTAAAACATTTAAACCTATAATTAATGCCAGATTTTTAAAAACCTATTGTTATGAATAATAAAGAGTGGTCTCTCCTTGTTTTGTTACTCTCCTCTTTGAGAGAGCTATTTCTGTTTACTGGTACTATAAAAGGACACTATACGTGAACCTTGTATTCTCAATTGAATAAAGCTTTCTTAAATCCGACACCTGTGTACTTTTGTCATTACATCTATAATTAAGACCAGGTTTTATTTCAATTTTTATAATTCTCAATTGTTCAGTGGGCATTAATGGGTCATGTTTTCACAGCTGCAGAACCCATTACACTCAATCAGTGTTCAAGTTGAAATAAAAGGCCTCAATTTTAATCACTTTTTAAGTAGGCAGATTTTCTCTCCCATAAAAATACAATCTTTCTACTCCATTTCCTATCAGTTGGCCTTTTAACTTACAATGATCAACTTAACTTACAATGATCAACTTAGTTAAATTTGTGAAGGCCATTTTTGCAAATAACTTTGTGAAAGGCATGAATAATTTTTTTTTTTTTGATTTGCCGCTTTACAGTAGCTATAAAAAATGTTGTTGTTCTTTTCAATTGGAAAAGTAAGAAAAAGTGTCAGGAACAATTCAAGAACAATTAATAGACAGGCAAAGACTTGTTTGATCTTAATTCATTTTTATTGTAATTTTTGAAAAATTAAAAAAAAATAACAGAAACTACACAATGATCTTTACTACAGAAAAAAAGCAAAAATTAAAAAAGTAAATAAAAATACAAAAAATAATTAAAAAAAAAAACAACAAATTTTGAATTATACAACAAAGATAACAACAAATTCTAAAGATATTTTAATTACTCCATCAGTCATTTTGACTAGCATTCTCATTTTTGTTGTTTTGCCCACAATGTATAAAGTGCCTTATATGTATCCAGATATTTTGTTATCTTGAGAAACTGTTTGGTAACCATAGGACACCTTAATATACAAGTATGGACAGACACTCCTGTGGGGTTACTCAGTCATCAGTGAGACACCACTGAGTGAGCTTGTCTACAAACTGTTGCAATAACAAAGAATAGATTAGCAAAGTCTCATGCAAGGGCATTTTGGCAAATGCAGCTCTATCAACTCTCCTTTCACTCCCCATAATCCAAATTGGACACCCTGGCTATCACTGTTGAAAGGACGGAGATTTCAGATAGTGGTTGAGATTAAGGAGAACGTAACAGTGCCATTAATAGTGATCTTACAAGAAAACTTTGCAGACTGTTTTGAAAAGTAGAAGGGACACTTGTTTATAAGGTCCCAAGAAAAGACTAAGGTGCCCTTGCCTTAGGTAGGCTATTTTTTGATATTATTAAATGGTTGGGACATTTCTTGACAGACCTCATATATTGGCTGCTGTTTTGCTTGCCCTTCTTCATGTCTATCTTGAGATCTTCATGAACGTTTGACTAGAAATATTTTTTTCTTTTTCTTCTTACAACTTAGACAACAAAATACTCAGAAAGGCAAAAATTTATTTTGTACTATTTTTGGTTTTATTTTTTGTTTTATTTTCCTTTTTTGATATTTTTTATTATTTTATTTTTTGTGTCATTTTTACATTATTTTGTATTTGATTTTAGATATTTTATTTTATATTTATTTTAATTTTATTTTTATTATATTTTCTTTTGCTTTATTTATTTGATATTTATTTTATATTTGATTTTACATCATATTTTATATTTATTTCTTGCATTATTTTTTTTTTATTTTCCTTGTTATATGTTTTTGTGACCTTTTTATTTTATATTTGATTTTACATATTTGATTTTATTTCTTATATTTCTTTTCTTTTTATATTTTTTTTTTAGTTCATATTTATTTTTATATTTTACTTTTTTTGTTATATACTGTATTTTCTGGCTTACAAGACACACTTTTTTCCCTGAAAAATACCCTGAAAAATACGTGTGCATCTCCCAAGATGAATGTAAGGCAACGCCCAGGATCAAGTAAGCTTGGACGGTCAACTAATTGGCTTGACTGATAGGGATGTGGATTTTTATGTTGCGACATTACACTATAATGTTAGCTATCTAATTCAGCCTTTTATATGATGTAACCTTAGTACTTATTTGTTACAAGTATTTTCAAGACTATAAACCTTCCTGGAACCGAGCCACAAGCTTAAATATGCTCTGCAGCAGCAGGAGCCTTTCTGCTCTTGACTAGTATGTCATTACCATACAAACAAAATCGGATGAGTGATGTAAACAATACATGGCGTCAGTATGTGAGGGATGCATGGTGAATGTGTTTTGTGTATAAGAATGACTTTTTTTTTTCTTAGAAATTAATTTCTAATATTAAGGTACGTCTTCCAATCTGCAGTGTCTTGTAAGCTGGAAAATATGGTATATGTTTTTGTATCATTTTTATTTGATTTTATATTTGATTTTACATATTTTATTTCTTACATTTATTTTATTTTATTGTTCTGATATTTTTTATTTTATTTTATATTTATTTTTGTATTTTATTTTTTTTTATTCTGTTTTATTTCTGATTTTACATCATATTTTATGATATTTTTTATTTTATATTTTATTTATCTTTTTTTATGTTTATTTATTGTTATTTTATGTTTCATCTCTATACTTCATTTTTATTTGTTAGGCCATACAAGACTAAAAAAAAGAAACTCAAAAAAGCTTGTTAACCATTACACTGGGTCAAGAATAATCATGGTTACAAATATTACAGTCAATATAGTAAATAATAATGACATATCCCATTAACAGTTTCTTTCTTAATTCATTTACAAACTAATGTGCCTTACACAGGTTCGGAGAGAACACATTAATCGAATATAATATCTTATCGGAAATGAGGCAATTGGTACCTCAAATTTTAGTTACATTCACAATTAATTTTTGATTTGCGTACTTTTTAATTAAAAATACAAGTACATATAAGAAGATACAATAAAAATGCTATGAATTAATGTTTATTAATCTAATTTTTTATGAAAAATTTATTTAAAGTGGTTTGTTGTACAGCATTCTTCTGTTCATCATATAAATGGCAGTACTGAGAAATTGCCTCTTCAAATTTTCCAAAAATATTATAATCATTAGTGTTTTAAACTGAAAATTTTATTTATAATCTTTCCATAGTAAATGCATACATCATTTATATTTCAATATTTCTTAATAAAGATAAATTTCTGTATCTAATTAAATTGTCCATTTTTAAAAAAAAATAAATCAGAAACTCCTTTTTAAGATCTTCAAAATAAACATGAAAAAAAAAAATCAAAATATCCAAAAATTTTTAATAAAGACAAATATTCAAATATGTATTTTTATTATTGGTTTATATTATAAAATGTATCTATTTATAACTGTCCATTTTTTTTAACACTACTGTAATTACTTAGATAATGTAATACGTGACAAACAAAATAGTTACTTATTTTCCACTTTTAAATGTTAGAAAATTTTTAATTAATCAGTAACTATAAAAAAATCAATTTTCAATATGGTTAAAATGAAGAATGTTTTAGTGCACTAATCGGGTATTATGCATGCACTAATTGAATTTTGATATAATTTACTAATCAAAAACAAATTAATTGCATGCATATTGGCTTGAGGGATTCCTGTATTTGTTATTCATGTGCAAAAGTTTCCAGCAATTTTTTATGTATAATACTAAAAGTAAAATTAGTGAGCCAAGTTGAAATTCCATTTTCGCACTAATGCCCTTGGGAAAGGTATGAATCCATCACTTCCATCCTCCAACTAAGGGTTAAATGGCAGGGTAGACTGAGCTTGGGTGGCAACCAGTCTAAGAGAAAACCTCTGAAACCTTTTAAACTGGAGAGAAAGCAATGGAAAAACTACTCCACTATCTTTCTCAAAAAGGCAGGGAAATTCAAATTCACAGATGATAAAGAAAAAGGAATTTGCGTATAGCCTTCACCATTTACATTAATTACTGAATGGATATATGTTGTAGAGTAGGACTCAGGGTACTTCCTGCTCTTCCCTACTAATGTGACAATGGAATACTCCAAGTTATAAATATGGCAACTAGCCACATTAGAGTAGTATTAGGTTGGTGCAAAAATAATGTCGTTTTCTCACATGAAGTTGAACGTCAAAAATCGACATTATTTTTGCACCAACCTAATATTTGATTTACTCAATGTTTTCTGTTCTATGTATGAATATTTAATAAACCTCTTATTTTTTTTTTCTTCTACCTAGACTTCTGTTCCTTTGATACTCTCTGCCTTTCTAATTCTCAGCTATTTTGAACATTTGACAATATTACAACAGTGGAGAATTTGAGTAGTATTTGATTTACTCAAGTTTTTCTGTTATATATATATGAATATTTAATAAACCTCTTCTTTGTTTTCCCTACCTAGTCTTCTGTTCCTTTGATACTCTGACTACGGCCTTTCTAATTCTCAGCTATTTTTAACAAAGACAACATTACAGTAATATGATATTTAAGGAAAAAAAAAATCTTATTGTGGATTCAGTTTCAAGCCCAACCCACCCACCTGCCAAATATTTAGAAATTTTTTTCACGCACCTGATTCGTCTATTAAATTTGTTGTGAGGGAAATGCTGTTGTTATAGTGATTACTTTCAAGCTCAAGATATAAGAACCAGTGACATTTATTGATTTGTTTTTTTTTTTACTGGTTATCAACCCATTGCAGGTTATTTAAAGCCAGAAAATATTTTCTATATGTACATTAAAAGCTAGTAGCCTTATGGTGAAAAAAGTTTTTATTTTATACAACAAGTATTTCTTTTTCAAAATAAACTCCTTGTAACTAGAAAACTGGAATAGTGCCCTCACAAAGCACCTCTTGACTTTCAGCTGAGACATGTCCAGGGTTCAGTTATGCAGTGACCCTATGACCACTCTGGGTCGACTGGACTGATGATGAATGATGATGACCCTGTATGGATGACAGTCTCAAATTAGTAGTAATAGAAAAAGACTGAAATTAAGTATTTTCCCAATCAAAAAAAGCGTTCTAACTAGCATTTTCATCTGCTTTTGTTGTGTTCCCAATGACCTAAGGACAAACATGGCCACATTATGAAGTGTCAGGAAGACAATTTTTCCCATGACACTGCCTTTTTACTACCTTCACTCTTCAGCAATGTTTATTGACTTAAAAAGTGATGATTAGAATTGGAATAAAACCTAAGTATATGATGAAAGTAAATTTATACATTTTTTTGCTCTTGAGAATTTACAACAAAAATAGTAAACTCTCTACTTATAGAGCATTTATTTACAAGAATAATTTTATATTTAGAACATTCTAAAAACTAATACAATTAGAACTAATGCAATGTAATATTTATCATTTACCAATTTATAAGGAAATAAATGTGAAAACAATTTATTATTCATAAATTTATAAACATTTACTAATTTATTAAAACTATAAGGAAATCCTTATTATTTACCATTTTATAAAGTTTGAATCAGTTGGCAATTAGCGGATATTTTGCAAACTATTCCAATAAATAATATAATAAATAAATTAGTGTTTATTATTTTTGTTGTTAATTCTCAAGAACAAAGAAAATGTATAAATTCACTTTCATATGTTTGGGTTTTATTACAATTCTAATCATCGCTTTTTAAAACTGTTGTCTTATGTTGTTCTACGACACATGATCAGTAGTCGACTTCTTGCTGGTCTCTTTCTTTAGTATACACTTTATATCTGTTCTACTTTACATATACAAATCGGTACAATCCTATTTACGAATCCACTACCCTTCCCTGATTGGAAGAGGTTTCATGCCTTTGGTTGTTCTTGAACTTCTAACAACCTCTTTCCTCCTCTCCTCTTTGAGGTTTATGTTTTTTTTAATGGAGATCTTGGTCTCATTTCATTTTCTTGTGTGACTGAGTCACTCCCGCTATAATCCATAGGCTTGTCTTCTATTGTGTTGACCTGATCTGTAGTTAAAAAATGGTGTCAATGGAAAAACTGTCCTTTTGACACTTCGTCTTATTGTGGGCATGTTTGTTGATGTTTACTGACCCTTTTAAAAATCAAATTCATTCTTTGTTTAGTAAATTAACCAAAAAGAATTTAGAATTTTTGTAATCATGAAAGAATAAAAAGCTCAAAGCAAATACAAAATTATCAACTGCAACTTTACGACTTGTTGCATCACTGGGTGTAATTGTTGACTAATAAAATCAAAGAAAGATATTTGGGTTTTTTTGTTTTTTAATAATTTCAGTAATTTTAAATTTTTTTCTCTATGACAGGCAAATTTAGACTGCCCCCCACCCCCTAAAAAAACATTTTGTATGCTACCCGGACAAATGATGCTTTACTTGGCAATTCCGATGACCTTGATTTTCCTATCAGTTAATACTCACCAATCTTATCATCTTCGTTATCACTATTATATTTATATATAGTTAGTATTGTGATATACTAATAATTCTTTTGTATTCATTCCTTTAATACCTTCTACTTATCTGCATATGAACTGTTGTGTGATTTCGCGTTGGTTCACGTCACGTGATCTTGTATTTATAAATAACGGTGGGATGCCTCTTTCTTCCTCTCTGGCGTCCGTTCGTTCATATCTTCTAACTATGTGACTGGTAACTAGGTATGCTTTTTCTTATGTTGAATAAAACCTTAATATTCAACTTGTTAAGAAGGTCTCTTTTCATTACAGTTAGATAGCTATATTTATATGTACATTAAAAGCCAGTAGTCTTATGATGAAAAAAGAAATGCATTTATTTTACACAAAACTTTTTTTTTTTTAAATAAATGCATGTGTAATTGTAGAAAACTGGAAGATTGTTCCCTAAGAATACCTCTCTGGCTTTCAATAGATATGAAGAGGGAACTGGCCCAGTGCTAAGTGACCCTATGACAGCAATGGGTCATGAGACTGATGATGACACTGTATGGCAGACAGCCTCGAAGTAGTAGTAATCTAAAATTGTTTTGAGAATGAAATTAAGTATTTTCACCATTTGAAATTCTGAAACTAGCATTTTCATCTTTTTTTTTTTTTTTTAAGCTTATCACCCCAAGCAAGGCTGGAGACCACTAGCACGCAAGGGGTTACAGAAGGTTTGGAGGAAGAGCAGATAGGAGTGGTAAAGGAGAGGATGTGGAGAAAGATAGTGGATCGATCAAGGCAAGGGGGTTACAGAAGATTTGGAGCGAGAGCAGATAGGAATGAAAGGTGAAAGGATGTGGAGAAGGGAAGTGGATAGATCATAGCAACTGGAGATGTCGATTGATGTTACACTTAAATAGTTGGAGATTGTATTTGTCAGGGAAACAGGAATAAGGAAGGGAGTTCCACAGGCGAGATGTGTGAGACATGAAGCTATTGGAGTAGAAGAGATGTCTACATCTAACAGTTTCAACGGTGAAGGGGTGGGAATGGGATGCCAGCCTCGTAGGATGTTTAAATTCATGAGGCCTAGGAACCAGCGAAAGCAGCTCCTCGGAGCAATTACCGTGAAAGTATTTGTAAAAAAGACAGAGCGAGGCAACGTTGCGTCTGTGAGAGAGCGACTGCAGATGGGATGACAGATCAGGGCCAATTACATTGCATATCCGTCTCTGGATCTTATCAAGAACCCTGAGGCAAACAGCAGGGGCTCCAGACCATATATGGCAGCAATACTCCATGCAAGGTTGAATGGTCTGCTTTTGTTGTGTTCCCAATGAGTTTTTTTAAAATCTAATTCAATAGTCAATTAACCAGAAAGAATTCAGAATTTTCGTAATCATGAAAGTATCAAAAACTCAAAGCAAATACAAAATTATGAACTGCAACTTTACAAATTGTTGCATCACTGGGTAATAAAATCAAAGAAACATGAATTTAAAATTGAAATTTTACTAATTTTCTCTCTATGACAAGAAAATTTAGGCAGCTCAAAAAAAAATTAGTTTTGTACATTACCCGGATAAATGATGCTTTACTCAGCAAGTTTGATGACCCTGATTCAAAATCTGTCTCGGAATTGTTCTATAATTTGGAAACATCTGCATAGCATAATTAATATCTTCCTATTTTGTATTCAGTTTCAAGTACCCCAACCAAAAAATGCTGAAAATGTTTTTACAGATACTGGATACATCTATTAAAATGTTTGTGTGGGAAATGCTATTGTTATGATGGTTACTTTAAAGATTAAAATATAAGAAGAACCAGTGATTTTTACTGATTGATTATTTTTTATGGCTTATCAACCCTTTACTGATCTTTGGCCTTTTTTGAAATTTTAGTAAGTTTTAATTTTTTTTTTGTCTATGACATGAAAAGTTAGGCAGCCAAAAAAAAAAACAAACAAAAAAACCTTTTAGTACGCTACCCAGACAAATGATAATTTACTTGATCAAATCAGGACCCTGATTCAAAATCTGTACTCAAATGTTTTCTAGAGTTTGGAAACATTTGCATAGCATATTTAATATCTTCCTATTTTGTATTCCCTTTTGAGTACCCCAACCAAAAAATGCTGAAAATTTTTTTACAGACACTGGATATGTTTATTAAAATGTTTGTGAGAGAGAGATGTCATTGTTATGATGGTTACTTAAAAGCTTAAGATATAAGAAATGGTAACTTTTATTTATTGATTGTTTTTTTTTTTTTTACAGCTTACCAACTGCTTACAGGTTACGTAAAGCCAGAAAGTTTATTTAAACTGTAAGAATTGTTTTGGAGATAATGATTTACTGTTTTACTAATTAACCCATAGCTAAGGGGAGAAGAAGTGGATTCATACCTTTCCTAAGGGTATCTGTGCATAAGCGAATAAATGAACCCAACTGAAAAAAGGACTTTTAAAAATTCTGGAATGAAACGGGAATGATTAAAAATTCTGAGCCATTATCCATTACATCCAAGCTTACAGCACCTGGAATTTCCTAGCAGTCACCAATATAAGTACTGACCAAGCTCAATGTTGCTTAACTTCAGTGATTGTATGGGAACTGGTGTTTCAATGTTATATGGCCATAATCCCCAGGGACTTCATTAAAAAATCATACAGTTATATATCAGGATTAAAATTATCAGATTGCTTTATTTTCTGTTTTTTTTATTTTCCATTCCAGCTTGGAAAAATTTTGTGATGTCAACAAACACTCATTGCCACTTTTGTAATGTCAACGGATACTCGTTGTCACTTTCATAATGCTCATTGGAGTAGAAGAGACTTGTAATCACAGATAAAACTATAGTAATACCGTCGAACAATACTGATGTCAGACACCTTCGAATAACACTTGCGCTAACAGTACTTGCTCGATACTACTCGCTCGAGTAGTAACCATCAAATAGTGATTCAAATAGTAATCGGTATAGTGATCACTTGCACACCATGCTAATTCACATATATACATTTCCTTAACCATCACGTGATCTACTTATTCAAAAGGGGATCGCCTGTGTTCTCTCTCTGGTGATCTGTGTTCAAACTCCAGTGTTGCAAGCGACACTTTATTCCTATATAACAAAAAGATACCGTGTATATTTTTTTTCCAACAGCTGATAGCTATCATTATTGGGAAATGTCTTACAATAACCAGAAAGAGTTTGTATAGATAAAGTAAGTAACAGTCTAAAACAGACTGTCTCCGCAGTAGGGAATGGGACTGCTCTCTTTCTTTATTACTGCAATATCATGAAGTTGCTTACATAACCTTAAAAATTCAGTTTGGGTGCCGCCCTTAGAATGATGGTAAGTAAATGTGGCCTTTATAAGTAGCAATGATAAAGCAACTAATCTCAGTTTTAGCAAGTCTACTTTCTATATCTTTTTATTTCTTTAAAAAAATTTAAAAATACCATCTTAAAAAAATTTACACACACACTCACATTGAGTTAAATATATATATATATATATATATATATATATATATATATATATATATATAGATAAGAAAACGATATATATTTTTTGATGTATCAAGAGCAATTATTAGAAAAAAAAACTATGACAAAGTGAAAAAGGTTTTAGTGTGATGTGTTTGTCCAATGAAGTAAAGTATGAAACATCTGAGACGAAAATTTTATTTTAGTTTTTTTCCCTTTGTATATATATATATATATATATATATATATATATATGAATCTCTTCAAGAGTAGGCTGGGCCTTCACAGCCATCTCTGCCGCTACCACAAGAGAAATGGAATAGGGAGAGATGATGATCCCACTGATGCTTGTATGTGAGCGGGTGCCAACAACTATATATTAATTACACTGTTTATATTCAGATTATAGTCCTCTTTGTTGGTGATAACAACAAAGATGATGACAATAGTCTGAATATAAATACTGTAAATAATGATAAATGATAACTTCTCATCCCCTAAATTCAGACAGAAAGATATATAACGTAAACTATTCATATATATATATATATATATATATATATATATATCAAACTATTCATATATATATATAACAAACTTTCACATATATATATATATAACAAACTTTCACATATATATATATATATCAAACTATTCATATATATATATAACAAACTTTCACATATATATATATATATATATCAAACTATTCATATATATATATAACAAACTTTCACACATATATATATATATATGTATATATATATAACAAACTTTCACATATATATATATATATATAACAAACTTTCACATATATATATATGTATATAACAAACTTTCACATATATATATATGTATATATATATAACAAACTTTCACATATATATATATATGTATATATAACAAACTTTCACATATATATATATATATGTATATATAACAAACTTTCACATATATATATATGTATGTATATATAACAAACTTTCACATATATATATATGTATGTATATATAACAAACTTTCACATATATATATATGTATGTATATATAACAAACTTTCACATATATATATATATGTATGTATATATAACAAACTTTCACATATATATATATATGTATGTATATATATATAACAAACTTTCACATATATATATATATATATATATATATATATATATATAACTATTCATATATATATATATATATAACAAACTATTCATATATATATATATATGTATATATAACAAACTATTCATATATATATATATGTATATATAACAAACTATTCATATATATATATGTATATATATATATATATAACAAACTATTCACATATATATATATATATAACAAACTATTCATATATATATATATATATATAACAAACTATTCACATATATATATATATATAACAAACTATTCATATATATATATATATATATATATATATATATAACATAAACTATGAATATGTATATATATATATATAACATAAACTATGAATATGTATATATATATATAACATAAACTATGAATATGTATATATATATATAACATAAACTATGAATATGTATATATATATAGCATAAACTATGAATATGTATATATATAGCATAAACTATGAATATGTATATATATAGCATAAACTATGAATATGTATATATATAGCATAAACTATGAATATGTATATATATAGCATAAACTATGAATATGTATATATATAGCATAAACTATGAATATGTATATATATAGCATAAACTATGAATATGTATATATATAGCATAAACTATGAATATGTATATATATAGCATAAACTATGAATATGTATATATATAGCATAAACTATGAATATGTATATATATAGCATAAACTATGAATATGTATATATATATATATATATATATATATATATATATATATATAACATAAACTATGAATATGTGTATATATATATATATATATATATATATATATATATATATATATATATATATGAATGAATAGTTTATTTTTTAAATAAACAGATTCACTAAGGAGTGTTTAGACACAGAAAACATCCCTCCATGCCTAGTGAAAATAGCAGAGCTAAACAAGACATTATTTTTAATAAATAAAATAATTTATGGCTCACAAATGAGTCACTTTAAAAAAAGTTGTTTAACATTTTATATTCTCCCTGTTAAGTGTCCAAGTTTTGAGATGGAAATCTGTATTAATGGGTAGGAAATAGATGAAAGAAATTGTTTTTATCTATGTATTCTCCATGTCGACAGTATGTAATAAATTTGGGTATGGAATCCCAACAGAGTTATAAGTTATTGACATTTGCAGAAACATTCATGAAATTATGTTACGAAAATGATATCCGATAATGCATTTTGCCTTTAAAAGTCACTCATTCTCTTTCTCTTTTTATTTTCAAGCAACACTTGCTTGGGAAAAATAATAAAAGATTTAATTATGTTAAACACGTACAAATACATACACACACAACACATTTATCATTATCCATCTGAAGAAGCCATCGAGGCGAAATGCATTATCGGATATCATTTTCATAACATACTTTCATGGATGCTTCTCCAAATGTCAATAACTTATAACTGTTGGGATTACATACCCAAATTTATTTTATATATATATATATATGTACACACACATACACACACACACACAATCACACACATAGAGAAGGTGCGATTGGTAAATTGTCGCCATTTTATATTTTTAATTTCACACAAGTGTGTTCGTTTTTGTTGACTGCACAGTATAGTAGGGTCAGTTGGGCACTCTCTGTAAGAAAAAAAGCACCATGGCGCAATTCACTCTGTCAGAAATTTAGAAACGAATATACTGCTTGCCATTCATGCTGGAAGCTCCAATATGAACATATCAGAGTGTTTGGGTGTAAATCTGAGGACAGTGCAGAGGATTTGGAAAGAGTTGGATGATATATCCACTCAACATCATGGTGCTTGGAGTGATCACCAGTGGAGACAGTCTGCCTCCATTCATCTTCCCACAGGGCCTCAAACTCAACATCAAGTGTCTTGAGGAGGTAGTGTTGTCCTGGTTCAAGAGGGTGACTTCACCATGCCACACTAGCAGGAGAACCCAGTCATGGCTGTCAGACAATTTCTGTGACCACATCACCCCTTACATCTGACCACCTAACTCTCCAGACTACAACCACCTTGATTATTATGTGTGGGGTGCAGTTGAGCGAGAGGCCAACAAAACCCCTTGCAACACCAAAGATGAACTGAAGGCAAGGATTATGGTAGCATTCACCAACTTAAACAAGGAGACGGTCCAGACAACATCCGACAAAATTTAAAGTTAAAGGTTAGCCTCTCTATATTGTTCAGTTTTTGCATGTAAAACTGTAATTGGGATTTACTGTATTCTCCGCTAAACCTTTTCATTGTTTTTATATAGAAGACTGATTCTATTAATAAAATCATGATTAGTCTGAAGAAGTTCCTTCTCAGAATGAAATGTGTCACTAAAAAGTTTTTCTATTTTGTCATTTATTTAGATTTCACTTTTATATATACATAAAAAGCGATCTTGGTAGAAACTGTGGTCACAGAAAGGTCAGCATTTTATATCTTAACTTGCCCTACATTTTTGTTTTATGAAAATTGTATTGAGCACTCTTAATTTAGCCGTTCTTTAGGCAAATATCATTTTTTGCCAAAGTTTGAATTTATTTATATATATATATATATATATATATATATATATATATATATGTCTTTCTGCTGTGTGTGTGTGTGTGTGTGTGTTAATGAATGAATGGTGGTGCGGAAATCATAATTGTATGTTCCATCTTTTGTCTCCTTTGTTTTCTGGTCTAGAAAAAAAAAGCGAAATCTTCAATTGTCTAAAACAAAATCAGAATTATTGTTTAATTTTCGTTTCACATATGATAAACTGTGCTGCACTAATCCTACAAGCCATGAAATCTTGTCTGCAATGATGTATTGTCCATTAGAATATAATATATACAAATGTTATACCAGCAACTATCAGGTTTGCATGAATCGAATGTTAAATTTAAAATAGTATGCGATTATTTAAATGATCAAGGGACATTTTTTTAAAAATCAAAAAGACTTAACTTTTGGGAGATCTGTGAAAATACACACAATCGTTGGTGTTATGATGACTTTAGTTGTTCAGGGCGGAAATTAGTAATTTTATCTTCTTCACTGAAAACAAACATTCATTAAAACTTATATAATAGTTGCATTAATTCTGATTAGGGTTTGGAGCACCGGAATGTTAAGATGGTAAGAAATCACTCAGCTTTCTTTTTAGAGTCTTTGTTCTTTGTCAAAATAATATTTAGGATAAACAGGTTCACATAATGGATTTGGAGAATATCACAAATTTTCGACAGAAAATGTCCAGATAAATACTTGAAGGTTAGATGTAATTTTCCGAGTGGCAGATCAACCAACTTCAAGAAGACAAAACCAAAACAGCAGATGAATGCCTTGATGAAGTAGATCTTTGCGTTTTTGTTTGGATATTTGGCATAGAGTGCACGGGCGACATACAGTGCTGCTGCAATATGCAAGCCGAGAGAAATTTCAAATCCAGGAATCGGAAGCAAAACAATGACGTAGCTGACAATTGAGATCAGGATGGAGATGATTATTCTCTGAGTTGACCAACCATTAAGAAGTGTGGCACCACTGATGACGACCCACATGAAGAACGGCAGGGTTACCCACTGATCAAGTACGGCAAATTCATGCTCTTGGGTAATGATCCGTAAAAGCTGTATAGGAGCATAAAACAGTGCCATCCAATTGAAGACATAAAACAAGAATGATTGCGTTTCGTCGAAGATGTCCCTGTCGATGTTGTTTGAAGTGATTGCCAGCCACATGGCGCCAACAACAGCATAGCCAAGGTTAATGACAGTGTTGAAAGGCATGTTCAACCATTCGGGCAGAAAAATAGTCATGCTAGGTATTTCAGCATAATATTTGGAGCCAAGTTCTACATGGACGGATTGGAACACCTCCCAATAGACGAGGAAGCACATCAGTAACAAGGGACACAGAGTAAGACAAAAGGTTCTGAACATCATTTTCGGCTGTTTTTTTTGTTTAGTGTCCCAATCAAACCTGCAAATAAATAAGAAATAATAATCTTCAGGCAATCAGGATATCTTAACTGACATGTAATTATTCTTCTTTACACTATTTATATTTCAACTATTGCCCTCATCTTTGTTACTGTTGTCACATTGTTTCGGCAGTTGTACCTTCCACCCTTCCTCAGGTGTATATCAATTTGAGTAACCTACAGGAAATTCTGAACTGAACACTTTCTTTAAGCACAGGGAGTAGACTGTTCTTGCTTCACTGCTCATGTCTAGGGATATTGTCTCATTCTTACTTTTTTCTTAGTACTGATTAGTTATTGCTCACCTGTTTCCACTGAATGTTAGTACACATTGATTGAACTCACGACTACTATGCCATCAAATTCATAAACCAACACTTTTATCCACTAGGCCATTGTCCCATAAGACAATTTGCTGTAGTAAATTTAGACCAACGTTTTTCAAACCTTTTTTTACTATGACCCACAGCAAGAACCACATTTTGCAAATTCCAACACAAAGGTAAGTAATAATATTTTTAAAAAAAATGTCATTTAAGGAGATAGATGTTCCAATTGGGAACACAGGAAGACAATGCTCCATACATATCAGGAGTTTTTGATTATGAAATTATATTTTTATCCTCTTTTTAGAATGTTTGAAATTTTGGTTAAAATATGTTTTTCTTGCATTGATGAGTGATCATAAATTATTATGAGAAATTTGATCATCTTTTTGCAGTGAAAAACATACTCATTCTGAAATTCTTGCAAAAACCAAAGAATTGTTGGATTTTAATGAAACTTGCAGGACTTATTCATAAATGAATGAAATTATTTTAGGAACTCTTGGTAAATTTTTTTTTTTTTTTTTTTTTTTTACATGTAATAAAACACACACACACACACCATTTCAAGGAATTCATTTTTGTAGTACTTAATCTTAATTTTTATATTAGTTATAAGGACAACTCCTTGGAGAATTTAAATCAATTTTTTTTTTAAACAGTTACAGTTCCAGAAAATCTGCAGTGAAACTAAATCATTATTTAATTAGAAAAGCTTTTAATTGGTTTTATGAATAAGATATACTGGTATTTTTCAAAATTATTTTACTGTGACCCACAGCAAGAACCACATTTTGCATTGCAACCCATTATACCTACGTGTAATAAATCAAAGACAAACTCTGTTCACTAAGTTCATTTATTTAGTATCAACAATGTATATATGTATTTCTTATGATTCGCATATATTGGATTTTATTTGTATTATCTATTTATATGAATATAAAATTATTACTTATATTATTATCTTATTTAAAAACAAATTTAAAGGAAATTCTGACACAAAGGTAAGTAAATAATATTTGAAAAAATGTCATTTAATGTGTTTGTTCATAAGCAGCTGATTCCAATTGGGAACAGAGGAAGACAATGCTACATGCATATCAGGTGCAGTGTCGAGCCTGTTTCTGTCCTTCGTCTTAAATTGAGTTAATGTGCAAAATCCCACTTCACTCAAGTAAATATTTGTAAAAAGGCAATGGTAATAAAATAGTCTTTTTTACTCAGTAGTTAAAATTCCCCTTTGGGCTTAATCCAAAATGAGCACAAATTAAATTTATCAAAATCATTTTTAAGTGTGAAGGAACAACTAAGATTCTGAAATTCCTCTTCAGGTAACCAGTTTCACTCAATTTATTGATTCAGGACTTTGAAAAGCAAATGGATTTTTTATCCAAAACATTTTCTTCATTGGTTCAAATTTCTTTTCAGGGAAATAGTTATCAAAGCTTTCAGGTAGGAAAAGTGAGATGTGACAGGATCTTGCGCTTACCTTGGTAAAAACTGCTATGCAACATTTCGAGTTGTTTATATTAGGTAAGCTCGGGATCTTGTCACATCTCACTTTCCTATCTGATAGTTGGAGCAGTACAGGGAACCGACCAATTTTTCTTGCATCTTTAGCGATGAACCATATGTACACGTTCCACTAGAGGAACACAATGTCAGAGACAGATGTTGGCTGTATTACAGTAGAGGCTGTCTATATTTCTGAGATGAGGTATTATGTACAGTATTTACATTAGTCGGACTATTGTCCTCATCTTTGTCGCCATATTTGTCACAACGTTTCGGGCACATGGCACAGTGGATAAAGGCGTTGGTTAGATCCAGTGACAGACCCAAAGAGTGTGAGTTCAATACCCGGTTCAGGCAGTGGAGAACTTTCAGAGGGAAAATTAGCAGGAGATAACTGATAACTGACATCCATCAAACATGGCACATGGAACTAGAACAGTCTACCCCAGTGATCGAAATAAAGGGTTCAGTTCGAAATTCCAACCTGAAGAAGGCCGGAGCGTACGACCGAAACGCTGTGACAAATATGGCGACAAAGATGAGGACAATAGTCCGACTAATGTAAATACTGTACAGTAGAGGCATTTATTTTTTGAAGATCCTATACATATATGAAAATTTGTTCTGAAAGTAATGCCTCCTATTTTATTATCTTGGCTTATAACAGTAAAGATTGAACTTACTACTAGATTGGTGGCATTAGTAATTTCTTTTACAAAAATGTATTGCTGGCAATTTTTATTAACTATGAAAATGTATTGCTGGTATTTTTACTATAAAATTTTTTATACTTTCATATTGTTTGAACCCCAGTTTGGGGGTCAACTAGTTGCCCATTGCTGGGACCATAACAAATACTACCACCTCAGGTCAGTGTGGACCTGGGAACAACAGCAATTAAGAGGTGGTTCCATGCTCCTCAAAACCTCCCAATCAGAGGCCTTGCTGCCGGATGTAGTTTATCATCATACCCAGGGGGTAAATGCAATGCTAATCATTATCTTGTCTTCTTAATTTCTGTTCTTTTATTGTTCTCTGTCTTTAACAATGTTTTCTTTTTTTCATATTCTCTCAGTCAGTATATAACCTCTTGCATCTTAGTGGCTTCATTGGCATGCTTGAGATAAAATGTTTTCAAAAATCCCGTAAGAATACAAAATTACTAGAATTTTAAGATATGGATGAATTAGGTTTGCAACATACAACATCTTGTTCTCCGTTTTATTACCAGAGCATCAGCACCATGAATCACAAACAGATTCAGACCCCAAACCCATTCTTCTGCATACAGAAAGAAGGTTGCCTAAACAAGGTCTTGAGAGATGTGCAATAACTGGTTTGCTTTTTATGTTGGTCCTTGATTCTTATATTTTTTTGTTCTAATAATTTTAAATTCACCATTTTATGGTGAGTAATATTTTTTTCTTAGCCTCACGCATCCTTCAACTTTTAATATATATATTTTTTTTTAAGCATTTCACTCCAAGCAAGGCGAGAGTGCCACTTGTGTGTAAGGGGTTACAGAGAGTGAAGGTAAGAGAAAAGACCGAGTATAGGGGGGGGATTGAGGAAAGGATAAAAAGAAGAATGGGGATCAAGGCATCAGAAGATGACGATTGACATTACATTTAAATTTTTGAAGATTGTAGTTAATGGGGAAGCAAGTAAGAGGAAGGGAGTTCCACTGTCGGGAAGTGTGAGAGAGGAAAATGTTGGAGTAGAAGAGGCAGTTATATTTAACTTTTTCAACAGTAAAAGGGTGGGACCTAGATGCCAATCTAGTAGTGCGTAAAAGGCACCAGTGAAAATAGCTTGTCAGAGCAGTTGCCATGGAGATATTTGTAAAAAAAGACAGAGGGAAGCCACATCCCATCCATGAGAAAGTGACTGGAGTCGAGGTGCCAAGTCAGGATCGATTATCTTGCTGATTCGTCTTTGGATTTTGTTGAGAACCTTGAGATGAACAGCAAGGGTGTCAGTCCATATATAGCAACAGTATTCAATACATGGATGAATGGTACATATTTGTATATATTAAATCGGGGGGTGGCCAAACTGTAGCATGTGGGCCACATGTGGCTCTTTGACCTTTAACATGCAGCTTGTGGAAATATGTCAGCTGAGCTCCTTTTTTCATCACAGTTAATATAGTGCGTTCCAATAACTCGGACCGATTTTACATGTGAATTGAGTTTAAGCATCTAATGATTTTTTTCTTTTTCTTTCAGATTTAACAACTTAAGTCTTTGGCAATTTCAACCATGGAAAGATTAACAATCAAACAACATGTTAAAGTTATCAAAGAAAATTATGAAAATGGACGTTCAAACAGAAACAATAGCTTTATTGAATGAGAAGTTCCCAGGTCACATCATCTTTCGAAACAGCAAAGTCAGCTGACCACCATGATTGTGCAACTTGATGCCTTTAGATTTCTTCCTTTTGGGTCATCTCTAAAGTAAGGTCTATGCCAACAAGCCAACAACAATTCAACAGCTGAAGAATGAGATAATAAGGCATATTGATGAGATCAAAGAGCAACTATGCAGAGACATCATCAAAAATTTTGACCATCGAGCGGCCGTGCACTGTCAAAGACGTGGTGGACAATTGGGCGATATTATTTTTAACACATAATTGCCATGACTTAAATAACATGATCCAATGGAGAAATAAATAAATTTTCACCAATAACACTGATTTATTTACTGCTGACTTTGATCCGTCTTAATGAAACACCCTTTATAAAAGGTAAATTCCCGTAGTTCATTACCGTATTAAATACGTTCAATATAGATAAGACACTCATCAGTCAAGATTTTAAAAACATTTGGTATAAATATGTGTACTTTGTGATTACTGAAACCAATACAAATCAAAAATCAAATTAGATTTAAAAACTGCATACATAAATAAATATTATTGCATACATGTATTTCTTAATATTTATATAAAATTTTTCTAACAAAATATATGTAACAAAAACATATGTTTAAATTTTGTTCATGTCTTGTGACTCTCAAACATCTGAACTTTATAGTATGGGGTTCTTACATTAAGCAAGTTTGGCCACCCCTGCCTTAGATGAATATATATTTATTATATGGTTGCTTAGAAGTGTTGTTATGACTTGAGGCTTTTCCTGACATCCAACTCAGACACTCATAGTAGTCCAAGTACACCAAGTATTTTTACTGAGATGCCATATCTAGGAGGGTTGCCATTCAAAGCTTGAGACTCCATCCTAGCTGTTATATATATATATATATATATATATATATATATATATATATATATATATATATATATATGAAGAAATATACTCTTAAAGTGTGCTATATTTATAGGATAAAGTGCTCAATATCAGAGATAGAGCGTGTGTAAATATAAAAGTGAACATAGAAGTCAACACTTAGAGGTAACAGTCTGTTTCATGCTAGATGCAATCATCAGGCCACGAGTCTCGTGGCCTGACGATTGCAAATTAAAAACATTCTGGGCCGTACCAGATCCAGATCTGCAATCCTTAAAATTTGGATTCCTAAGTTTTCATTACTGCAATTGTTTTTGTCGATTTTTTTGCAACAAATTTCTTTTTGTACAATAACAATTTAAATACCTTGGCAACAAGTTTAGGAATAATTGAAATTAACTGTGAATTATCCAATGAAAGTCACCCATGAAATAAAAATAATTATTTGTACAGAAAGTAAGGACCTACGTACATCAAATTGTCTTTAAATTAAGTGGCGACAGTAGAATTATTGTTGAACTTTTAAAAGGTAAGCTTAAATATTAATGCAATACTTAAATGCAGCGATCAATTTTGCGTTCTTCTGTAGTTTATTTTTGCCTATCGCATCTACTCCTCCCTACCTATTGTGATAAAGGCCTAATCAAGAGCCCTCCAAATGAGCTAGCTGAGGGAAACTTTTAAGCTTGTGTGTATATTTATATGTGTGTGTGTGTGTGTGTTGGCGGTTAGCTTTTATAAGAAGCTCATCTGCCCTTTTACAGGTTTTGTTTTTGACCTGTGGGAATGATATGCCATCTCTACACCAGCAGGAAAGTTAGTGAGGGAGTTTTTTTCTAAAATTGTTACTAAAATACTTTATTAAAAATATAGTAAAAAATACATTTTTTTTTTGCAGGTATTTGCTTATTGTCGCCACAGTTCAAATGTCAAGTGAATGTTCAGTCACCTTTTCTTACCCAATGGTCAGAAAAGTATGATTAAATTTATGAGCATCTAATAGGACAACTAAAAAAGAGAAAACCAAGAACTCGATATTATTACCTACAGCAGCAAAAGAGTATGACAACATTCGATTTATCAAATGGATGCCTAATGAAAAATGTACCTAAAAGTATACTCTGATCTTTTATGAATAACTATGCTGATGATACAATGGTATATGGGTGCACCTCCAAAACTTGAGATGACCAGAGATTGGCAGCTGCTCTCTCCTCTAACTGAGATCTAACAGCTCAGTGAGAGAAAAACTGGCTGGTCACATTCAGTGCTTCGAAAACCAAACTAGTTATGTTTCATCATCAATGAGCAGAACCAGAATTTTCACCTATCCTGACAAACAGGTATTCTCTAAGGGGGGGGGGGCTTATGCTTTGAGTGCGTACTGGGACTTAAACTCAACCCAATGAGTTCCCTGTAATACTCCAGTATGTACCGGACTCCTCCTGCTATCTTCTACCTTTACAAGAAACCGGATCAGGCCGAAAAAATACTGCCCAGTCTTCACTTTCCATTCTCAATAAAGTTCAAAAGAGTCTCCACGTCCTTGTGTGTGATAAATTATTCTCCACCTTACAACTTCTTACCCACAGACAAATCATTGCAAGCCTCTCACTACTTTATCACTATTTCCATGGAAAGTGTTCAGATAAACTACGTGTTCCTTAGTGTCACCAGTTCTAACCTTCATGGCTACGACCCATCATGCCATGCATATTGCAGTGCACAACCCTCATTACCTTCATATTCCATTGGTGTGATTTAAGTTCCGCTCGAGCAGCCTCTTCCCATGAACTGCTGTGTCGTGGAACCGACTTCCAAGAGGATGCTTCCCCAATCACTACATCTCAAAACTGTTCAAATCTATGATTAACAGTTATCTTCCCCCATATCCACATAAACTGTGCCTTTTACTCTGTAACCCATTACCTTGTATGGCTCACAGGCCTTGTACAATAAAAACACTCTTGCCAATGTTAATTGTTTACAAAAGCTATGTTTAGAATTTTAATAACAAAAATATTACACACTATTTAGTTGTTAGATTGTTTATTAACAAAAAAATGCTTTTTCTTGTTCACAGAATTTCTTTTATAAATTTATAAATAAAGAACTGTTTTCAGAGTTTTATTTTTAAAATGGTAAATAATAAATATTGCACTGTAGTTGGCTCACATATTTTTATAATTTTGTAAATTTTTATAAAATTTATAAAAAGGTTTTTCATAATTTATTTGTTTAAAATGGTAAATAATAAATCTTCCTAAAACGATAAATAATTTAATTAATTTTTAATTTTCCTCGCTCTTTTTAAGTCAGGGATGAAATTATTTGGCCTACGACATATCGTGCGTAAATGAACGTTATTTTTATTACGTTTAAAGCAAAAAAGAAAGCATTATGTTACAAAAAACCTACAGTTCGAAAAACAAGACAAATATTGGATTTTTAAGAGATTTTAAAATTTTATGTACGTTTTTCGTTTATAATGGCAGTTCGAAGAATCAAAAAATGCTTTTATAAATAAAATATTAAAAAAAAAAGTTTCATTCAAGGTTTTTTATTTATTTTATCTGTGATGATCTAAAAAGTTTTTAAAAAAATGGAGCTGATACTTTTGTTCTGGATATTTGAATTCATTTTTTCCATTTAAAAAACTATCGTACAATTTAGATGTGTGCGGCAAGGGATAGACGTTGAAAGTGGAATTAGCGATCCGTGTTCAAATTCAAAGTCGGTATGTTCATCATTTTTCAGCATAAACAATTGATTGCGTAATGCTTGAATTCATTTGTTCTTCCCCCACCCCAGTAAAAAACACACGCCCACTCGAAATGAATATTACACAAGTGACAAAGTTGAGTTTAACGTGGGTTTGCAGTCAATACGTCTGTGTGGACATGGGGACAAATTTGCTCGAGCCCTTTCTATTTTTTTAGCGACGTATCATACATCAGGTCATGACCTTGCCCTCCACCATGAAGGAGAGGTAGAGTTTGGGATAAAGGACCGCTGGGGCTTCAGCGCATAATTTTTTTTAACTAATTGATTAAATCGTAGGTCTCTAGGGTAGCTTGGTCTTTCTCGTACTAAAGCAGAAGTTAAAAAAAAACAACAACAACAAAAAAAAAACGTACGTAAAAAATGCAACGGAAAATCTGCAATTCCGTTATCTTTCCCCAATCAAAAGTTAGCAACTGGTAAAGCAAAGGAATTTCAGGAGATCCATTACCGCCTACATGCTGAAGAAGAGAATAAAAGGAAATCGTGAAGAGCTATGATCTCCCACATCCTGACGAGACATTCATTTATTACAAAAAAAAATAAATAAATAAGAATCGATTTTGATTTGACCAACACTGGAATTTTATATCAATCAAAATAAATAATGGAGTAGTGGCTTAACAAGCTAATCTCGCAGTCTAGATAAGTTCAATCCCCACCGAACACCCCAAACTTGTTGCCTTGCGTCAGACTAAAGTTAAATTTAGAAAATAATGGGGGCGGAGGAATATGATTGAAAATTAAAAATAAACCAATAAAAGATTTATAAATTAAATAAATGTACAACTCATTATTAGGCTGAAAAGTATTAACGCGAAACAATCATGAAATTAATTTGAATT
Source organism: Acanthosepion esculentum (assembly GCA_964036315.1). Taxonomy (NCBI): domain Eukaryota; kingdom Metazoa; phylum Mollusca; class Cephalopoda; order Sepiida; family Sepiidae; genus Acanthosepion; species Acanthosepion esculentum. The sequence goes on along the minus strand of OZ038498.1, from coordinate 67,951,413 downwards.
AATTAAGAAAATAGAAATTTAAACAGTGTTCATGTTAACATGAACTTTGACATCAATATAAATTCGATCCGTATTACCTTTACGTCTTCATGCTTTGAGAGTAATCTCCCCTTTGCATCCTCATACTGAGCTAGACTCATTGTTTCTGATTTTCGTACATTATTCAGTGATTCCCGATAATTCTGTTCTGTTTGTTTTTATTATAATTTATTAACATAAAAGTAGCAAGAATCTTGATAGCAGCGTTATTACTCCTAACTTTATGAGTACAATCATTATTATAATTATTGTTATTATCTAAGCCGGTGTGTCAGTGATATATTACCCTAGAATAATTATTCCTGCCTTACTAGGAACATGAACATCTTGGAAGTTGCAAGGACTTGATCATGAGTATTCGGGTGAGTTTGTAACGGAGTTGACAGTTATTAAAATCTGACAGATAAATTATCTTCCACAAAAAATATAGCCCTGTCAAAGTTTAGCTAAACCAAAAAGGGTGAAATTAAATTCAAACACGAAGAATATGCATGAATAAAACAAAAAGAATGAGAAGAGTAGCAATAATTAACAATTAATTAAAAAAAAGACCTGGGCAAACTTGGACCTTCGTTCCGCCGGCACAGAAAAAAAAATGGGATTGTCAAAAAGACGGGTTTTTCATTGATACCGCTTTTATTTCAACTACCTACTAATCGGCAATGTATGTTTTTAAAAAACGTTGATTAATTGTAACAAAATAAAACCTAAACATGATAAAAATGAATTTATATATTTTTTTGTTCTTGAGAATTTACAACAAAAAAAAATAATTAAATATTGTTTATTGTTGTAATATACTTTTCTTTTGTATTCATTCATAATACCTTCTACTTATCTGCATACGAACTGTTGTGATTTCGCGTTGGTTCACGTCACGTGATCTTGTATTTATAAATAACGGTGGGACGCATCTTTCTTCCTCTCTGGCGTCCGTTCGTCCATATCTTCTAGATATTTATTATGTAAAAATTACATAATTGTGGCACAAGGCCGAAAAAGGGGAGGGGTTAAGGCTGGTCCACACTAACTATCTTATACCTAGCTAATCCGATTCACGACCCATTCACTCATTACAATTTACCCATTCACCACAAGAACTCGTCAATCACCAATCAATACTCCATGCACCATAATACCACATCCTCTCTAGGGGGACCTACAAAACGCGTCTCATGTCATAAAAATTTAATGATAGTAAAATATATATAAAAATCTGTGATGAAAAAATGAGAGGGGAGGGAGATAAACCCAGTAACAAACTGAAATATTAACACAAATCAAATTAAATGTTAATGTTAGTATGGCCCGTCCAACCCTCGTCCATATCTTCTATGTAACTGGTAACTAGGTATGCTTTTTCTTATGTTGAATAAAACCTTAATATTCAACTTTCTAAAAAGGTCTCTTTTCATTACAATTTATTCAACATAAGAAAAAAAAAAGAAAAATAATGGATACCATTCTGAGACCGGGTCGATTTGAAGGATCGTCGGAGACAACCGCTGATGAATGGAATCACTGGTACCGTACCCTTGTCAATTGCATCGACTCTCTGACAGTAGCTCACCCTGACAACCCTCCTAACAAGCTCAGCATACTAATTAATTATATATCACCTAGAGTCTATTCCCAGATATCAAACTGCACGACATTCGAGAACGCCATTAGTATTCTTCAATCTACTTATGTCAAACCAGTTAATTCTGTATTTGCTCGTCATCTTGTAGCGGACCGTGTGGGTGAGGGTGTCAAGAGATATCAGAAGGTAAAATTTTTCCTGCTGGCCGGTCCAGCTACATGGGAATGTCAGACTTTAATTAGGTCCAAAGAAGACAAAGAAAACAAACAAGACCGATATAGATGGGTAAACAAATATATATTAATAACGAGTTACACAAAGACATGAACAATTACATAGAGTTTGTATGGAGAAATTCTGTGCGTGTGTTGTAAGTGTTCGTACGTACGTGTATTGTTCTTAGTGTGTTCCCAGAATTTGGGAAACGCTGTATCTGTGGTGGTCACATATTGGCCTAAGTGAAAAAGAGAGAGATTTTACCTCACCTCCGCGCGAGGTAGCGGCCCAAGGCCTGAGTCGAAAAAGAGAGAGAGAGAGGCGAAGGGTCAGCCAGTATTTATAGCCAGGGAAGAAAGACCCCTGTTGAAGGATTAAGGAAACTGAGGAGCTAACTCCGACAAAACAATCTAACAAATAGTATTTATTAATTTTTGTTGTCAATTCTCAAGAACAAAGAAAAAGTATAAATTCATTTTCATCATATGTTTAGGTTTTAAAATTATAATAATCGCTTTTTAAAACAAACATCGCCTCGGAGTTAAAGTAATTAAAATAATAACCGGTGTATCATGAAGAAAACCGTCCTTTACTTTTTTTTTTTTGACATTGCGTTATTACGGACACGAAGGTCTGGTTTTGCCTTTTTTATTCAATGTGAATTGTTTCTCTAGCATTTTTTAAATCTTTCCTTGCAGTCCGTGCTGTATATAGTATTTTGGAATTATCTGATAATATTTGTTTTATGTTCATCGTTGCATTTTGGTTGTCTTCGTCATAGATGAATTGATTGATTCGTTTTCTACGGCTTATCAACCTTTTGCAGGTTATTTAAAACATTTTTAGATTGTACGACAATAATAATAATGGTTCTAGTGATACAAGTTCTACTAATTAACCCATAGCTAGAGGGAAAAGAGGTGGATTCATATCTTTCTCAAGGGTATTTTGCACGCAAGTGAATATAACGAACCCAACTGGAATAGGAACCCCGCTCTCTGATTTCAAATTTCGAGTTCTTATATATTTCACCATCACATCCAAACTTACAGCACCTCGTATTCCCAAGCGGTCACATATCCAGGTAATCACCAGACACAACGTTGCCTAACTTCAGTGATCGTACGAGAATCGGTATTTTAACGTGATTAGTCAGAATTGATCACAGGAATACTTTTATTATATATCATATATTGTTGAGAATTACATTTCCCTTCATCACTTAGTTCTCCTTACCGGATGCTGGAATTATGAGCGCTATTTAAAAACACTTAATAATTGGCCAACTGTTTCTATTTTCATTGTAATGAAAGATCAACTGCATTGCAGATGGATTCTCAATACTGAAGTCCTCCTTTACTAGAATTTAGAATAATTAATCAGAAGGCAAAATTAATCAAGTACTTTATATAACGAGGGCGCCAAAGTGTGTAAATTTTAGCGACCTACCATACAGAGTCGTGGCTTGATGAACAAAGCGAGAGACAACTGAACATTGTACAACATTCTTTATACGGGGAACACATTGCATAACATGAAAGAGAATAGAGATCAAATTTGCTAAAAGCATATTCCTTTCGCGCTTATTGTCAAAGCTTAGGGGACGAAATCCAATAATATATTTGTTTGAAATTGCTGGCAACTGATTAATGTTTCATATTTTGCTGTATTCTCTGCATGTACACGCATTATTCAGATCAGCATTCCTGTTCTGAGTGGTCTGGAGACTCATCTCATCGCTCCATATTCTTCTTGGGGTCTCTGGTCTTGAGTCACCTAAAACACATGTTGGGATTGCTATGAGTTTGATTTTGTTATCAGAAGGTTAAAACATTAAGATGGCTAGATTATGGGCCTGTTCACCATATTAATCCACAACAATACAAAATATGGGCATTCAAAACGAATCAATCACAAGGCAATTGAATAAGAAACAACGGTAATTTAAGTTTCAATAAAAACAACAGACATTTATGTACAATTTACATACAGTTAGAGAACTTGTAGTTTGTTAATTCAACAATTGACCATGTATAAATTTGATGTCTTATTGATTTACAGTTCGTAATTGTTCATGTGTTTAAGAACAGGTCAAATGGAGTAAAATGGAAAAATATTATTTATACAGAAATTAGTGTAGTTTGCGTGCGTGATTAAAGTAGAGTATAAATGTCTTAAAATTTATAGAGTTGTTTACCTTGGATTGTTCTGTATTTATCTTTTGCTAAGTACAATTTCTATTTTGGTAGTGTGTAAGAACACTTTTCTTCGAAAGTTGTAAGTGAAGTTTGAGAGAATAATTTTGATATTTGAGTCAGCAGTTAACGCGCGAAAAGTTCCTTAGGTCAGTATCGTGACACGCGTGGATTCGTTTGGCATCTCTCTGAGGCTGACTGGTGAATTGGGTCGAAATGGTCCTTTTTATTTGTTTTTCGAAGTTCTCTGAAAAGGAAAGAGTTATTAGTTTGTTATAAATGTTTTTAAACAGTTCTGCCGCGCAAGAGGAAAAATTATGTAAGTGTGAAGAATATGCAGTTTGTGAGTTGAGTGAAAAGATAGGCACATAGCTTTAACTGTCGTGGATTTCTGTGGCAGCTAAAGTCTCACTGGTGCGTCTCCTCTTTTCTCTTGCCTTTATAGGTGATCATTGGATCAGGAGTGCTGCGCGGGAAGAATCATTTTCCACATGCGGAGAATCTGATTGGTCGATACTGACCAATCAGTGCGTGAGCTTTGGGGAGACTTCTGGGAGCCGATTCTCCCAAAAGTGCACAAAATCTACTATATGAAAATATAGCGATTTCAAAATTGTCGCATAAGATAGCAGCGTTGATTCCTGTCCAATGAATGATTGCTATTGAAAATTTTAATTTGTATAGGTGTATGTGTGTGTGTGATGATGATCGCTATAGCATGATGTCTCTTGTATCAGTATAAAGCCACAAAGAAATGACAATCTCGGCTACAGCGACTGCACATAAAAAACTACCCTACAGTGTTGCTTTGCTGCTGTCTATTCGCCGATTATGAACAGCTTTTTGTTTTTGTTGATTTACAAAAGTTTACCGTTCTTATTTACTTCATATACATATTCGTTTCTATTTCGTTGCTGATGTTCCTGGAAACTGGAACTTTGTTCCAAATTGTGTTCATGGACTCAATGTTAATAAAATATTTGTCATCATTCTAAAAAATCTATTATGACATCTATACATACATTATATTACTTAAAAAAAAAGCAAATTCACCGAATGCAAGACACAAGAGGTTACTGAGTGTGAAAGAATTAGAATACAGAAACCTTATTAAAGATTATAGTCCTGGGTATGGCGATAAACTACATCCGGCAACAAAGCCTCTCTCTGGCTAAGTGTAATAGAAAAAGGAATGTTCTGTAAAAAGAGGATTGTGAAGAAAACGCATTCTATAAATTAATTTCCACCCGTCTGAAGAACGGAATTTGAAACCCGCGATAATTTGAAATTATCATTTCGTAATCCTACCGACCCTAATATAAAGAGTTCTGCGGTCGTTTAAAATTGCTATTCACACACACGTCCCGTCAGAGTGGATAGTCGGGACCGATGGAGTCAAGCAGACCAATAATACCTATTTATAGCAAAATGACCAACAATATATTATTCATAGCAAAATGACCAACAATGTAATTTTATAGCAAAATTACCAGCTATAACTATTTGAAGTATATATTTAGTTGAAGCTATAAAATTGTGTCCAAAATATTTAATTTCGGCTTTAAATAACCCATATAGGTGTTGATATGCCGCTAAACAAAATCCACCGACCAACATATTAAGGAGCAAGAATAATAGAAGAGCAAAAAGGTAGACAATAGATAACAAATACCATTGCATTTAAATTTTGGAAGATCAAAGATGGCTGGGAAGCATGGAGCTAGAAGAGAATTGCACAAGCGAGACAGGCGAAGAACTGTTATCATAGAACTTATGCTTTCCTCTAGACAATTCAACTGTAAATTTATGTGACCTTGCCGCCAATCTAGTACTGCGCTTAAATTCATAAAGTCTGGGTACCAGAGCGAAGAGTTCACCCGAACAACTTTCATGAAAGTATTTAAAGAAAAGGCACAAGGAAGCAACTTTACGGCAGTGGGAAAGTGACTGAAACCGAGACGCCAGGTCAGGGTAAAAAATATTGGTAATTCTTCTTTGGATCTTATCCAGGAACTCCAGATAAATAGCAGGGGCACCAGACAATATATAGCAGCAATAATATATATATATATATATATATATATATATATATATATGGTTATATATTAGAACTATCTATATTGTTAAGTTTATGGCTTGGCCCGGCTAGCGCCGTCTCCACTTAACTTCAGGGAATCCTAAAATCTTTCTAATGTTATCTTACCTAAACTTTTCCATTATCTCAATTATAGCGAATTTAGCATTGGTTTTGAAATCGGTTGTCCTAGGCGTGCAGATGTATATGTATATATATATATAGATATAGATGTGTGTGTATGTATGCGTTGTAGGGGTCTGGGCGGGAGTATAAGATTTTATCGCCTATGGGGTGTGTGTGTCGACAAGAAATGTACACTCTTCCGGTATATCTTCGGACGTTTGAAAATGCGCACTCTTTTCTCACTGAAACCCTTCTTTAAATCTTCTCTCTGTTAAATTTTAATGCCCCCTCCAACTTTGGACCTCCCTTCCTCTCTCGTCTGTTACCCCTCTATATAGATCTCAGGTCCTCCCACACTCTCACACATACTCTCACTAATTTTTCCTGGAGTTGTTTTTTCAGTTTTCTTTTTGAATCTGTAGGTCTGATGAATTGGATCGTTCTTACGATTCCAATGGAATAAATTATGACCATGGAATATTAGTGTTTAAGTCTTTTTATTATATATATATATATATATATATATATTATTTTTTTTAATCAATAATCTCTAAATATATAGCAGGAACACCGGTCCATATGTAGCAGCAATATTTAAATGGAGGAATGGTACACTTACAAATCTATATTTTAAGGTTTTTTATACATTAACAAGTGCGGTAAAGCTTCGAAGTCATCCTGTAATCTCTTTCTCAAAGTGGTAACTAAAGCCATTGACATCTGATATGTGTTCAGGATATATGAACGGAAGCGTGTAAAATGCCGGAAAAGTGTCGTGGTCTGTAAGGAATGTTTTTTTTTTTAATAGTCATTGACCGCCTCCTCAGTTTGAGGAATGGTCCCTGCTTCCTGTTTATTTAAAGAGAGAACAAGGTCAGCGTTTGATTCTGATCATATTGGAAAATAGTGTTTAAGCTCTGTCTATATATTCAGAGATGAGGTAACTATTTATACTATTTTGATATCTTTATTGTCATATTCACGTTGTGCGTTTCGGCTTTCTTCAGGTGATATACATTCGACATTTATTTCGTCAACGGGGTAGATAGTTCCACGTGCCATGCCTTTTCTGTTTTCCCGTTTCAGTTATTTCCCTTTAGAAACTCAATTCTCCAAGTTTTTGTTCACCTCTGCTATTGGCAAGTATTAAACTCACAATTCTTTCGATCAAGTCACTGGATTACTTCAACCAACGCTTTTATCTACTGGGCCATGTATCGCACAGTAAGTAGTGTTTAGGTTATCTTTATCTTTAATGGTGTTTACGATAGCTTTAAGTTGGCTGTTTCAAAAAACTCGGTCAATCGGCGCAAAGGGCCGTGTAGTTGGGTATATTTATATAATACCATAATAATACCATATGGCTATTGTGTATATTTATATAATACCATAATTATACCATATTCGTCGGTGGTATCACGAGAAGAATGGTTTTCGGAAAGAGTATCTTCATAGTGCATAAAGTTATAGTACATTAATTGATAGTAAATTAGGAGAAAATTAATTAATCTATAGCTTGAACTATTATAAAAACACAACCCTCTGCCTATTACTACTACCTACGAGTGAAGACATTATTAACAATGAAGTGTTCGGGCGCGATTCTTTTCACAAGTCTTGATGCTGAGCCTGATCATGACGACACTGTGTCTGGCTAAGGGTAATTGAAAAAGAATGTTCTGTAAAAAGAGGATTGTGAAGAAAACTGTTGTAACCTAAGGAAGGTTACTGAATCGAATAATCAAACGAAGGTTGGTAATGAACAATAATACTTAGAACACGAACAACACATATAAGAGTCGCCAGCAGCGCGTAGAAGAAGCAGTCAACTGATAGAAGTGAGTCAAGTGAATTCCACAATGAATCTCCAACTGAAGGATATCTATCAACCGCCTCACGCGGTCAGATGTGGTACAAGGCCGAATTTAATGTGGGGTATTAGAGCCCGTCCAAAAGTTCTCCGTAGACACTATATAATACGATGCCGAGTAGCTGTTTCCCGAGACGAGAATCAAACAATGTAAATAGTGTAAATGTATTTGTTTATATAGACTAGCTGATTTCATTACGTTTCTTTTTCTTTTTGCTTACATTTCCATCACTTTTGTCATTAAATATCCCACGTTGTGATAATAGAAAATCTACGAAGATAAGTGAAATTTTGAAAGGACCTGGACGCAGATTTACTATAGATGATCTAGCGATTAAAGCACTTAAATCATTATTCTGGCATATATATATATATATATATATATATATATATATATATATATATATATATATATATATATATATATATATTCTGTTTATTTAGTGTTGTAACCTAAGGAAGGTTACTGAATCGAATACTCAAACGAAGGTTGGTAATGAACAATAATACTTAGAACACGAACAACACATATAAGAGTTGCCAGCGGCGCGTAAAGAAGAAGTCAACTCGTAGGCTAGGCTAACAATTCCCCGAAGACCCCGTATATAAAACGGGGTCGGGTAGCTGTTTCCCGAGACGAGACTCTGCCTGCCCTTTGACATAGCCTCATCTGGGGATCCTCTCTGCCCTAAAGCCGAGAGTTTAACTAGCATAGCTGGAGACGAATCTTCAACTGCAGACCAACATACAGTATTTACTACTGTATTTATGTGAATGGGGACATACACATTATCGTCCGTAGGTATGCTACAACAAAGACGCACCCTATAAATTAATTTACACCCGTCTGAAGAACGGAATTTGAAACATGCGACAATTAGAAATTATCATTTTGTAATTCTACCGACCAAAATATAAAGAGTTCAACGGCCAGTTAAAATTGCTATTCACACACACACGTCCCATCAGTGTGGATAGTCGGGACCGATGGAGTCAAGCAAATCAGTTAACATATCAGCTGAAAGCGAGAAGTATACTTCAGACACCGAGAAACTACGTGGCCAATTCCAGGCAACATCCAAAAACTTAATGCAGACAGTTTAGGACACATGAGACGAAATCACAAAGTTTGTTCTTGCTGATAAAAGAGTGTATGCTCGTTGTTAGTCTAATTTTACAAGACTTACCAGGAATACTTATACTCAGAACCAGAAAGAAACAGCTGAAATTTCTCTTGATGAGGAAAGAGGGTTTGAAGTATTTGACACTCACGTGACATATCGAAGACAAAAGAAACAGTAAGAGTCAGCAGGCAACCTACCTGACCAGCTTGTGTGACAGATTGTCGAAACGGGGGTTAAGAAGGATGGTAAAACGACAAACGTTATTAATAGTTACAGGGAATAGGAAGTTGTAGAGAGCCATGATCACCCACGTCTTGAAGGGACACAGCACATAAAAGAAGAATGAACCAACTATTTTTTTTGTTACTTATTTTGCTATATGGGATTTTTTACTCAAGTTAATAATTACTATGATTTGGTATTCTGGAGCTTAAGAAAGATTCTTGTACACTGTTTTACTGCCATTACCTGTAGTGACTAGTCCAGTCATGGCCAAAGAGGGGCCCGCAAGCCTCATGTGGCCCGTTGCGCTTTCTGAATGGCACGCCGAAATCCATGAGGAAAATAAGGTTTATAAAAATGTCCTTTATTTCGTTTCGTCCTCACTTGTTCACTCACATTTTCTCATGCATAACCAAATACATGAACAATGATTAAGCACAACGTTTCTTGAATTTTGTAACTTTTCGGTGAAGGTAACGTTTTCATCATTTTAAACGATTGGTGATTTTCACTAAGGAAGACCGTGTGTATAAATATCATTTGCTTTAAAAGCGTCCTGCTTTTAAAGCAAATAATTCATAATTTTTTTTTGTCTGGAGAAGAAATTTATTTTCTGCAGAAGAAACACATTTTTCTCTAGGGAAGAAATATATTTTTTAATTTAGAAATTATTTTTTTGTATTTTCAAATGAATAAATAACTAACAAAGCACATGCAGCAGTGCGTGTTAACCACTGTCATCTGTGATAAAATTATACCGAGACTTATCTTCAAAAACAGTCTTCACCATTTCTATGGCAGATGCTTACGCGTATGGTCTTCTGTGATGAAAATGGCTGACAGCTTCAACGAAAAATTACCTTGAATCTTTTTAGTAGCGCGGATGCGACCCACTGGTCGGAAAAGGTTTCCCATGCCTGTCATAAAGACCCCCCCCCCCTTGGCGTTGAAAAAGGAAAGTGAGAAAAACTGGCAATATTAAAAATTGCAAACATGAGAGGCAACAAATTCACAAATACACTTGGCATTTTATATAGAGACAAGAAAGACTCGTGAAAATTTCACGGTTACCCTATTTGAATTTTCTGATGAAACTTATTTCTTCATTGGTTGAAGAAGCTCATGGTGAGTTCTACGACAATAAAATATCCGTAGAAATTCTTCTATCGCATTGTTAAATATTTGAGCTTAACAACTTTAACAAAATATTGCAATAACAACGATAAATATGGATACTGGTCGTTATTTTAAGAAGTTGGTACAAATGGAAAGATTTGAAACTTTATCCATTTCAATGAAACAGACGTTAAAACCTTCTATCTTCTTTCTTTCATTTTCTCACTGAAACCAAGTAGCCTCTGATATATCTTTTCTGTCTTTCCACGCGATCAAAACGTTAATATATGAGGTATTGACAGAAGACGTTAAACATTTCTATCTCCCCTTTTTTCCTTCTTTCTTTCTTTCTTTCTTTCTTTCTTTCTTTCTTTCTTTCTTTCTTTCTTTCTTTTACTGAAACCAAACAGCGTCTCTGGTATACCTTTTCCGTCTTTCCACGCTATCAGAACGGAATAGTCCATTATTTATAAGGTATTGGCAGGAGACGTTAAAAACGTCTATCTTCCCTTCTTTCTTTCTTTCTTTCTTTCTTTCTTTCTTTCTTTCTTTCTTTCTTTCACTGAAACCAAGTAGCCTCTGATGAGCCGTATCTGATGCGGCCCACTGGTCGGAAAAGGTTGCCCATGCTTGGATTAGTCATTTGTACTAATTTATACTTTGAACTGATTTTTGGTAATCAGTATTTTGAAAATGAAAATAAAAATGATTTTTTTCTGTGCAGTCCTTATCAGAATCACCCACTTCACCCCCCCCCCAAAAGCACGTCTCGTCAAAGCGTGTTAACTGCGAAATACTTTCTTTATCTCTACAATGTAAAGAGCGATTGACATTAATTCCTACCATAGCAGGCTATCTATGATGGTCGACCACTGCTCGTTTCCGAGTACACCCGTCTACCACATTGGCTAAACAATCCCTATTACAGATGCCTGCCCAACCCACAGAAACCCACCTGTGGTGTACACTGCAACTCCGAGAGGACCGTAGTTACAGTTTCTGGGAGATAATAAATTATCTGGCATGATCAATAGTTTGAGCAACACAAGTATACGCAAACCCTCGGACTTGTGACTAAGAGTAAACCATCGACTGCTTCCGAACAGTTCCGTCTACCTGGGTGGTGTATCGGCTTGGAATGGGAAATCGAAGAACCGATTTCGAATTTCGATCAAGTTTATGCCCCTAAAACTCAAGCGGGAGGGTGTCTATAGGCCCTAGTATTGATAAATGTGAGAAAAGAAGACATTTTAAATATGTCAAAACCGGTGAAACATGAAATAAACACTTTATTCAATTAAATATAAACTAAATTGGATGGCCTCCCTATATGGATGCTCGGGGCCCACGCACCCTCTACCCAGTTTCCTCGCGCTGGTGGGCACAATTCACTTTCCCAAATTTAGTCATATAACCAAATATCATATTTTACTATCTTTAAAGGCGCAGAATGATACCGCAATTCACACAATGCACCAAGGAAGACGAGAATACTAGAGGGCTATGAAATAAGAAGTACTTCGCCTCAAACCTGTATCCATTATTGCAAGCGTTAAGACTAATATGTTGGACAGATAGGTATAGTTTTGGGGCACTCACACTCGACAGACGGAGAATGTAGGTAGACGAATGTATCGAACGAGTGGCGTCTGTGGTCGCTAACATAATACAAAATGGCTGAGATTAACTGGCGAAATACTGGAGCATATAAAATGTTAAGTAATGAAAAGTCATATCTCGTGTTATTATCTATTCGACATCGCCAATCCCCACTTTCCAGTTTTGACAGAGTTCAAAAGTGTTTACTCTGCCTTATAGGCGATTAATTATTTTCCACCCAACAACCCATTTCCCCACAGATGCAAAGTCGCAAGCCCATCGCTATTCTATCGTTATTTCCACGGCAAATGTTCTGACCCGCTATATTTTCTAGTTTCACAAGTTCAGGTCTTCACACCTAAGACCAGCCATGCGACGTACACTGAGACAAATTATCACCATCCCCTTCCTATTCCATTGGTAAGAAGATAGTTCCATTCGGACAGCTTCTTCCCAGTTCTTACGTCTATAAAACAACTTCATTCAGCAACGCCATAACTTGAGTGGCTCTTGGGCCTTTTATTGCGGAAAAGTCCTTATTTTTGCTTCCCCGGTGATGTTTTCCCGAACACTACAATATTACTTTTGTGATGTCAACGAAGACTCGTTGCCACTTCCGTAATGCTCATTGTAGTAGAGACTTTGTAATCGCAGATACAAGTATAGTAAGGCCGTTGAACAATACTGGTGCCAGACGCCTTCGAATAGCACTTGCACTAATAATACTTGCTCGATAATACTCGCTTGAAAAGTAATCCGTATAGTGATCCGAATAGAGAAATAGTATAGTGAATAGTATTTCACCGGTTTTGAGGTAAAAAGAATTATCCGAATAGTAATCCGTATAGTAACAGAAGATAGACTAGGAATGGTGATTAATTAGACACCATGCTAATTCCCATATATGCGTTTCCACTATGGTCACGTGATTTCCACTATGGTCACGTGATTTACTTAATTTATTCAATAATGGGATCGTCTGCGTTTGCTCACTGGCGATTTATGTTTAAACTCAAGTGTCGACAACGACACTTTATTCCTATATAACAATTGCCCTGTTTAAGTCTAGAATCAACCATTACCTCTCCAACATACCATCATAACATTCCCTTTCTCTCTTCTACGTCCATACACCAACCCCATTTAGTCACCCTATACCTTGAATGGTTTTGGGACCTTGTATTGTATGGACATTTAGTAAAAAAAAAAAATACTTCATTACAAGGGTCTCGTGGTTGTGTGAAAACTTTTCATCACTCGTATATATTTAAATATTTGTCTTTCAAAGTTTTTCATAAAAATAGTTGTTTTGTTCTAATTAATTAATATGTAGTTTAATTCATGTGCAATAAAAATATTTAAAATATAAGCAGTAAAAACCAACGCTAGTGAATTTAAAATCGCTATTGTTTTCCAAGTAACTCTTCTTAATATATCGTGAGCTGTATGCTATAAAGCGCCGTGTATATTTGACAAAACAAGAGTAGATAACTTCAGTATGTAGCACAATTAAAGGAGACCCGATATTAGCTAAAACGGCGTCAGGATACAAAAGGCGATTATCTCCGTCAGGTTGGTGATGTGACGGCCGTTTACTTACGTCACTTCCTAGAGTTACGAAAGTGGCTAGTCCATCTGTCAGCTTCAAGAAATCAAACCGAGCAGTTGCTTTTTTAGCACATGTGAAACCTTGCCTCGCCCGGACCTCTGCACGGGCCATCCAGCAACAATGTGGAGCAGCTTACAAGTTCATGGCGCCGTTTTCCTTGGGAAATTAATCTTCACAAGATATAGAAACTATCTCCAGCTAGCAGTCATCAATTTGGGAAAAACTCAAGACTCGCCATTTCCTATTTCAGGACTATGTTTTCGCTAATGATATAAAAGATAAATCTAGCATGCTCGAATCTGAAATCCTAAATATGGCTTCTCCAGAAACACAGGAGAATCCTTCGGAAGCTCAAATTCCAGTTGGGAATTATTACAAGTATGAGATTTTTTCGACCCGTTTCACACTGTTTGTTGTTGCGTACACATATTATAGTTTCTCTCGGAGCAATACGTGTAAATAGGTGTTCAAAATTTTGTGTATGACTTGGCGCTATAAAACTCTCTCTGAGAACAAAGCATATTTTCTTCCAGTTATTCCGTCCCATCCGTAAAATAAGGTGTTATTATATCATGGATATAATAATATCAGTAGTGGGGGGAAGTGAAAACTGGGAAACTATTCCTTTCTTCTATAGCTCATCCATTATCGACGTGATATGATATTATTAGCAGTTTTGCATAGGAATCGTTTTCATTATGTTTGTTTCTGTGTACAGAAATCGATGGGAATTCACTTTCAGTGTTCAAGAATTGTTTAAAACATTTTAAATACAGGATACCAAAGGGGCCCTGAGAGAGGCAAATATGTCAGTAAACGCCCAAGTATTGGGATCAGAGTGTAGCATCAGCTCAACCCCAGATTTTTCTGACTTACAATCACGTAAGCTTTAAGACCGAGAAACCGACAATGAAGCGGGAAAGACCTGATAACAAAAGGAAGATGATGGGTTGGAAAAAGAAAGGTATGGCGGATGTAGAATTCTAGATAAAACGGAAAGAAAACCACCTGAAAGGGGGAAAGAGAAAAAATGTGTGCTTGTGTGTTTCCAACAGAAGATTATATTTTGATTTGAGAAGATAATCATTGATATCAAAAGGCAGACTGAATAACGAATTGCGCAAATCTTATTTATAGCTTGAGAGAAGCCTCAAAATCGATTATTTTCTAAGTATGGTTTTCTTATCTTTATTGTGAGAATTATTCAATGCTATAGGCTTGTATAGGCTGCAGCCTTGGGCACTTCAAGCTAGGTTATAATGCTAATGATAAAAAATCTATTTTTTATGAAATGTATCGAAATATGTGCTAATTTTGTTTACAATAAGTAGTAAAATAGTGGTATCTTTTAAAGAATAATTTTATTGACAAATAAAAGATAGCTATTCTAGTTTATTTAAAGAATATGAAGTAAGTTTACTTCAAGTTATATACATAACGCTAAATATAAAAAATAAATAAAATATAAATAAATAAAATATAAAAAAATAAATAAGTAAAACAATATTTAGGACGAATGTGGACGATATAGAGGGTAGCTCTGTAATCTGATATTTGGGATGTGATATTTATTTATTTTTAAATAAGAGTCTGAATACGCTGTTAAAATCTAGAAACCTTTGTACACATTTAATAAAAACGCTTCTTTTCACGTCCACTTTCCACTGAAACAATTGCAATATATTGTAACGACCACGAGCATCCGCCCCTGACTCTACCAAAGCAGATGCAGTTTAAAAAAGATACTGACCTCAGATTTAATTCTTTGTCCTTCAGTCACTTATGTGCCATGCGTGATACACTGATCTTTCGATACATGACTAACGAGGCAGATTTTTCCCGCAGTTCCTTCGGTAAAAGACTATAGAAACCAGTCTGTCCAGCTATTTACCTATAGCTGGGGGAGAAGAAGAGGATTCATATATAAGGGTATTAGAATATAAGTGAATGTAATGGATTCGACTTGAATTCGAACTCGGCTCTCCGATTCCTCAATTCGAGTCGCTATCTATTACTCCACCGTGCCAAAACAGAAACGGATACACTGATTTGTTTTTTTTTACGGCTTATCAACCTTTTGCAGGTTATATAAACCCAGAAATATATTTTTTTTTGATTGGGATATATTTTGCAGATAATAAGGATTTACTAATTAACAAGTCGTACTAATTAACCTATAGTTGGTGAGGGGGGAAGAAGAGGTAGATTCATACCTTTCCCAAGGGTATTTGCGCGTAATTGAATATAAAGAACCTGACTAAAAATTGGAACTCGGCTATCCGATTTGCAATTCGGAGCCGTTATCCGTTATGTCACGCACATCCAAACTGACAGCAGCTGGTGTTCCCAAGCGGTCACCCATCATGGTACTGACCAGCCTCAACGTTGCTTAACTTCGGTGATCGCGCGAGAACCGGTGTTTCAACGTGATATGGTCGTAAGCCCCAAACAAATAGTGCTATAAAGAGAAAGAGGAGGTGAATCTGAGACCAAGGGATATAGAGAAAAGAAAAATAAAGAGTATAAGAGAGAGGAAGAAGATAGAGCAGAACAGAGGATAGACCGAGAGAGTGAGAGGAAAAGAGAGAGGGAGAAAGAGAAAGAGAAAATGGAAAAAGAGAGAAGAAAAAAAATTGCGGGAGAAGAAGAGAAACTGAGAGACAGAGAAAAGAAAATAGAGAGAAAGAGACGATATAGGAGAAGAGAATAAGAGAGAACGTAGGGGAAGAGAGTCGGCGAGATGCAAAAAGTAACATCGAAAGAAAGAGAGAGAGAGAAGATAGAATGAGAGCAAAGTGAGAGCGAAAGCGTAAGAAAGAACATAAAGTAGGGAGAGAAAGAGAAAGAGAGCTGGTTGGTTGGTTGGTTTTGTTTAGCGGCATATCAACATCTCTATGGGTTATTTAATGCCGAAACCTAAATATTTTGGACGCCGTTTTTTTCTGAAGATAATCGTTTTAGTGATACAAGTCTTATTATTTAACCCATAGCTAGAGAGGGAGAGAAGAGATAGATTTATACTTGTCTTAAGAGTATTTTGCGAACCCAACTGGAATTGGAACCCGACTCTCCGATTAACGATTCTGAGACATTATCCATTCATCACCCGTATTTACAAACTTACAACACCTGGTATTCCGAAGCGGTCACCCATCTAGGTACCGATTAGGATCGACTTTGGTAATCGTACGGGAACCGGTGTTTCTACGTGATGTGGCCGTAAACTGAGAAAGAGAGAGAAAGGAAGAAAGAAAAAAGCATATAAAGAAAGAGAGAGACTAGAGTACAAGAGAGAGAGAGAGAGAGAGAGGGGGGGGGAAAGAGATAGAGCGAGATAGAGAAGGAGAGAGAAAGGGGAAAGGGAGAGGATTAACAAAGAGAAGGAAGGAAAGTTTATCTTTCCAAAAATACACTTGATCAGAGTCTACTACTAGAGATGGTTCGACGCCATACTCATGGTGATACGTCCTTGTTTTCGAATTGTTTGAGTCTTTGAAATAGATAAATAATATTTATAATTATGAATTACTTAAGAAATTTAAGTATTTTGTCATGTCAACGAACACCCGTTGCCTCTTTTGTGATGTCAACGAATACTCGTTGTCACTATCGAAATGCTCGTTGTAGTAGAGACTTTGAAATCGCAGATACAACTATAGTAACGCCGTTGAACAATACTGGTGTCAGACGCACTTCCAATAGCACACGCACTAATACTACTTGCTCGATAACACTCGCTCGAAAAGTAACCACCGTATAGTGATCCGAATAGTAATCCGTATAGTGATCAGTATAAAAAAAAATAGTATAGTGAATAGTATAGAGAATAGCGAACCGTATAGTAATAGAGGATAGAATAGAAATGGTTATCCGTATAGTAATAGAGGATAGAACAGAAATGGTTATCCGTATAGTAATAGAGGATAGAATAGAAATTGTGACCCTTTAGACGCCACGCCAATTCCTATATAACAGAGTAAATACACGAGAGAACACGTATCACAAAGAGGAGAGTCATAAAGGAGGAAGAATTACAAAGAGGGATAAAAGGCATGACTTTATACTATTTATATGCGGTCTATCTCTACACGCAAGCCGTTAGTGGCCCGTTGGCGTGTCGCCGATGGCAATGCCAGCGGTCCTCTGGTGGCAGCCACCGGTGGGCCTCGAGCGGTCCGCCACTGGTAACATTGCCGAGAGGAACACGCCGGCGGTAAACGCTAGTGGCATGCCACCCAGTGGCAGATTGGTGGCTTGCGTGTAGGGACTGTCCTTAGCTTTCTTCTTGTTATCACAACGTTTCGGCCGTTCTGCTCTCTGGCCTTCATCTGGTATATGTCGATCCGGGTAGCCTACACGGAATTCCGAACTGAACCCTTTATTTAATTTGCGGGGGTAAACTGTTTTCGTTTCACCGCCCGTGTCTAGGGATATCTCTGCCTCTTATTTTTAGAACTGCTCAGTTATTGTTCACCCTCTTTCCAATGAGTTTAATGCACACTGCTCGCCCCAGGGATTGAACTAACAATTGCCATGTCACTAAATTCACGAAACATTCTCGGTACTGCTTAACTGCAATGATGGAACGAGAGTAGTCTATCCCAGTGGATTAAATAAAGGGTTCAATTCGGAATTACCCGGGTCTTCGAATAACACTCACACAAATAGTACTTGTTCGATAATACTCGCTTGAATAGTAATCCGTATAGTGATCTGAATAGAGAAATAGTATAGTGAATCTATTCACTATAGTATTTCTCTATTCAGATCACTATACAGTTTACTATTAGAATAGCAGTCCATATAGCAATAGAGGATAGAGTAGAAATGGTGATCTGAATAATATAAAGGAAAGACTAGGAATAACGATTGTTATTCGTCAGCTATTTCCTACTCATGCGTTTCCTCTATGGTCACGTAGTCTACTTAATTCAATAATGGGATCGCCTGTGTTTGCTCACTGGCGATCTATGTTCAAACTCAAGTGTCGGCAGCGAACTTTATTCCTATATAACAGCTGCTGACCGTAGTCTGTGGAGAAAAACCTTCCAAATAGGCATTTGAAGTCACATCCACACAAGGATTGGGCACATAAGTAATCTAAGGCAAATTCAGAAGAATGCTGCCTCTGTTCATCCTTTTGGTGCGGTTTGTAAAAGCAGAGACGGTTTCGTATCTCATAAAAGTACCTTCCCAGAGACACGAAACCGTCTCTGCTCTAGACACTGAAATGTCGTGTATAGTAAAAAGTAAATTTTTGACCCTCATGCGTTGAAAACGACAGGAGTGTCCATATATATGTAGGCGCTCTCGACTAATTGCTGACATTTGCTTATCTTAAAAATAAATTTACACTGAGTAATCTAAACAGATTTAATTTTTTTCTTGTTAAAGATGACAGATGTTCATTCACCGCACTTTTGAACTCTGATATTCAAAACAATCGTTTCTTATCAAAAAATCCACTGAACAACCTATTTTTGGCTACTTTGAAATAAAAAAGAACTTTGACTGGAACTGGAGGTATTATTTTTAGCTGCTTGTTCTTTCATCGATTAAAGTTATCAGTAAAAAACTTCCAGAATAAGTCTTAAGGAGATCATTTTCTTTCTTTCTTTCTTTCTTTCTTTCTTTCTTTCTTTCTTTTCCTAAATTTTTTTCTTCCTTTGTTGCGAGAATGGGAAGAATTATCATATTATGCCATCTGGTACATTTGTCCCATAAACGATATTTGGTGGAATCATGTGAGTCCGGGCAAGAAAAAGTAAACAAAAAATGGAGACAAACAAACAACAATTAATACATGTATTAAGAAGACATATAAAAGGATAAAGAAAGAAATGAAGATGAAGTTATGAACAGTTCAATACAACCTTCAATCTGTGTTTTTGAAGTATTTGCTTTGTGTCTATCGGGGGGGGGGGACGGTTTTGCTACGCCAAAGGGAAAAGAAGAAGAGCCTTTCAAATATCTTGCCACCAGTAATTATCAGCATTGGATGGTATACCAACACTTTCTTTCTTTATTTATCCATCCATTCTTTGCTTGCTTTGTGGGTGAAATAGTCGCTTATCGTTCTTTTACTGTTCTGATTCTTCCTTTCAGTTTTGCGACTTTGCCT
The DNA here is from genome assembly GCA_964036315.1 of Acanthosepion esculentum. Classification (NCBI taxonomy): domain Eukaryota; kingdom Metazoa; phylum Mollusca; class Cephalopoda; order Sepiida; family Sepiidae; genus Acanthosepion; species Acanthosepion esculentum. The sequence continues at coordinate 67,931,520 of OZ038498.1, read as the reverse complement.
ATATTGTGTATGATATAGATGCTTTTACTAGATTTAGTTTAAGCTGGAACAAGACTGGAAGTGTGGAACCTCGAGTGAGACTCAAATTCAATACAAAGTGGTAATAATCTGCTTCCCAGTAGCAAAGAAATTAAGAAAATTAGTATGAAAAAACAAACAAACAAAAAAAGCTTATTATCACGCAGCACAACCAATACATAAAATGTCTTACACCTAACCACACACACACACACACACACACACACACACACACACACACACACACACACACACACACACACACACACACACACACACACATATTGTAGCGGTAATGCCAGTTACTGAAGAGGGATAGTATTTAGAAATGTGTACTAACGCAAAATGCAAATGCACTATGTAGTTTGTAGTGGTTTGGCAGTTTGTAGTATTTTCATTGTAATTTGTTCTTGCGTTGTTTGCAACACACGGTTGACTGAGGGAAACGAAGGAGAAACGAGACACGTTGTTTTCTCCACGACATCCTGCAGGTGAAGGGAATGATTGTTAGTTGTGAAATTTTTTTGTAAATGCGCATGCAAGCACTCCGTTATAATCAATTTACGGTAAGGATATGTAAGGGAGGTAACTTAATTTATTTTTTTCATTAATGTTTTAAAAATACTCAAACTGCAATTTATTCGAAAATTAAAAAAAAAATTTTTTTTTTACAATTTGAACATCCCAAAACATTTGCTTTTATAGACATTATAAAATATTGTTACTATGTTCGTAATTATTTTTATTTAGTGTTGGTTTCATTTTTTTTTTTATATAGATCACTTCGAGAATTTGAAGTTTTTATTTTTATTTTTCATTTTCATGGTGGAGTATACTTGTATTGTCGATAAATATTTCTCTAGTTTCTGTAATATGTTAGGTTTAATTTTTAATGGAGGAAGAAATGGATTATTGTAAATATTCTTTATAATTAATCATTTTCTAACTGGGACATTGGTAAATAAACTTCCAAAATCAAGTGAGGCTATGGTTTCATTAGTAGTTTTTTTGTGTGTTTTTAAGATCTGGATTAGTTCGTGAATTTATTTAATACTGTATTTATTAGGTATGTATGGTGTAATGAGTTGGTTAATAATTTTCATTAATTGATAAACTGGATTTGGGATAAGATGGAGAAGGAAGTTAAGTTTGTGTATTTTTATAGTTCCATACATGCGTTGTTGGCTGTGATTAGTTTTTTTGTTGATTTTCAATTTCATTTGGTTAATAGGAATTTTGTTGACTTTTATAAATTTGGTGTGGTCGTCAAGTATTTGTTGTAATTTTGAATTGTAACCGGATTTATTTAATATAATGAAGATATTGGTTTAATCTGCTTTTTAAAAACTTATATGGGCATGCTTACGTAGCCCCTTGGAAGCGATTTTTAATTGTTTTGTTAGGAGCTTAAACGAGTTTTTTTTCTTTGTCATATCTGTCTTTTATTGCTTCAGCTTTGAGTAAGTACCAAGTTTCTGGTTTTTCTTTTATTAGTTGTTGTTCTTTAAGTTTTTTTATGTTTTGATACGACATTTCAATTTCAGTTTTTTATCCAATCTATTGTATTGTCTGTAGGGATAAGAGTTAGGTCCAAGGTTGAGTAATTCCTTTTGGGGTCTGTTAGTTTGTAGTTAGAGATCTTGATGAAATTATATTTATTATTTGGAAGATGAATAGTTACTTTGTATAGCGTATTAAGTTTTTGAATGTTTTGAATTTCAGATTTATTAGCTATTTCTGCAAGTCTAAGTAGGATTTCTTTAAACTGTTTAGAAGTGGTTACCAGTTTTAGTCTGTTGTGGATCTCTTGTGCTGTTTTGCTAAGAGGTTTTAAGTTGTCTTTTGCTATTTCAATCTGCCTCCTCACAATGTTACGTTTTAATTGCCAAGTATTGGTATTATGATTATCTGCTGGATCATGAAGTTTAAAATATGTATATTTAGGCAGCATATCTTCATTCAAGCATGTTTGGTTAAATAATCTAGACATATTGTGTCTATTTATTTTTTTTATTTTAATCCTCTCAAATTCACGGATCAGTTTCTTAGTGCTTTTATAAAACTGAGTAAGAAAGACGCCATAGTTTTGGTTATTTCTTTTATTTTACCAAGTACTTTCAGTCTCATCCAAGATCATCTTCAGGGGGGAATTGCTAAGACAAAAATTAGTTTAATTGTTAATTGTGATTTTTTTGCAAATGTATATATAGTCAATTTACGTTAAGGATATCTAAGGGAGGTAACTTAGTTTATTTTTTATTATTAATGATTTAAAAATTCTTTTTTTACAATTTCAGCATCCCAAAACATTTGCTTTTATAGGTATTTTAAAATATTATTGCTATACACATAATTAATTTTATTTAGTGTTGGTTCATTTTTTTTAATAAATATAGTATACTTTAAAATTTTTACTCATAAATATACCATACCTTAAAATATATTTTATTATATATATATATATATATATATATATATATATATATATATATATATATATATATATATATATATTGGTATTAGTTTGATTTTCTTCTCTTTGTGTGTGTGTGTGTATGTGTGTGTGTGTGTGTGTGTGTGTGTGTGTGTGTGTGTGTGTGTGTGTGTATGAATGCTGGTCATTATTTTTATAAGAAGTGAGTACAATTGAAAAGATTTTAAATTGACAACTATTTCCATTTCATTGAAACAAACTTTAACATGCCTCTTCTTTTTTCTTTCTTTTTTTTTCTTTCGTACTTTCATTTTCCCACTGTAACCAAGTAGTGTCATTTCCCCTCTTTCCACGGGATCAAAACGGAATACTCCATTATCTATGAGGTATTGGTAGGAGACGTTAAACACCTATATCTTTCTTTCTTTCATTTTCTCACTGAAACCAAGTAGTGTCTTTACCCTTTTCCACCTGATCAAAATGGAATAATCCTTTATTTATGAGGTATTGTCAGGAGACATTAAACATTTCTTTGTTTCTTTCTCTCATCCAAGTAGTGTCTTTTTCTCTCTCTTTCTACGCGATCAAAACGGAATAGTCCATTAATTATGAGGTACCGACAGAACGTAATGGTCGTGTGAACTAACGAATAGAGGGACAAGCACAATTAGAATAGGGTTACTGATTACTTAGCGTGGTTTGTATTCATGCATTTATTGCATATTTACTACTGATTGTTATTATTAAATGTACTTAGTTGTGATTATGCGCGCATGCGTACACTCTGTTGTTTTTTATTTATTTCCTTAATTCATTTATTTTATTTTATCATTTGTTTATTTTTTGTTTTTGAAGGAGCAACTTGTTTGTTTTGTTTATGGTATTAGCAATATATTTGCATTTTCTTGGTGATGTTTTACAAGATATACGATTTTAGTTTTCCATTTTCAAGTAAAGCAGTAAAGAAGTGTTTTCATGTCTGTATTTTGAAATAAGTTCTGTTTGTTTATTTAGTAATTTATGTTGTTTTGGTGATTATGTTTTTTTCTCCTCCAGACAAAGTTAACTGTTTTTGGAGTAATTTAGGCTAGTGCTGTTTTCCTTATTTTCCATTATATTTTTGGTGTCTTTAGCTTTTTGTTATTTAGTTCCCATATATGTTTAGAAAGAGTGGTGCTGTTCGTATATTTATTGTTGCTAAAAGAGGTTTTTGGAGTACAGTTTCTCTGTTTCCAGTTGCCTTTAGTTAAACCTATGTATATTTTTCTTTGTGTTCTGCTGTTTTTACAATGGCTTGGTATATTATATTGCTTTGCAGACAATTGTTGTTTAAGGGGTATTTATGTCTGCTCTACAGTTACAGGCAATTTTCGTTGGTGTAGGTGATTTGTTGGTTATTTTTCTTTTGTGCTTTTTATTATTAGTGTTATATTCTCAGTGCAACTGTCACTGGTTTTTAATGTGTTTCTGTTAAATATCTGGTGAAGAGTGCTTCATTGTTCGAGGGGGATGTGTTTGTGAATGAGCTTAAAGAATATTTTTCCTGTGTTTCTCTTTCCTTTTTTGTTGTACGGTAGGTTAAACCATATCATGTTTCTTGTTCTGTTAGCATTTTTTATACTGTGTAGTGTGTATGTGAGTGTTTTATATATATATATATATACAAAAATAATAAAAACCTTCAAAACCCTAGAATTTACAATTTATATAAAATGCAACCAATAGTAAATTTCTTAGATATAAAATTCATCCTAAACAACGGAACATAAAAACCATACAGAAAACCAAACAACAATACAATATACATTAACAGTAAACGCCTTCAAACGTATTCAAACAAATACCCATACAAAAGAATTTCAACAAATTATAGTAGCTTAAAAATATTCAATGAAAACAAAAGAAAAACAAAACAAAACAAAACAACATATGAACCAGTCGTTCGAAACAGCCGATATTCAAACAAACTAGAATACGAAAACGAAAACAATTCAAACTAAAACAACAGAAAAAGAAACATAGTTTGGTTCCCTACCCCAAAAACAATGCAATAAAAAATATGAAAAATATTCTTCTAAATAATTAACAAACACTTCCCTAAAACAGAAAATTATTAAAAAAATATCAATAAAAATACAATCAAAATTAGTTACAGCTGCATGGATAACATGTAGAAAATAATAACTAAGCACAATAAAAAATACTCAACAAAACCAATAACAATTACAACAACAATATCAATAACATCCAGCAAAATAACACCATCAAATGCAACTGCAGAAACAAAGTAATTTGCCCACGTAACAATATATGTTATACAAAGCTATCGTAACTAATAACATTAACACAGACGAAAAAAATTACATAAGCGTTATAGAAAAAAAAACTTAAAAGAAAGATATAACCACAAAAGAAAGAAAAATACACCAGCAATACAACACAATATAACATATGGAATCAAAAAGAGAATATCCCCACCATTATCAAATGAGAAATTATAAAAAGAGCAACTCCATACAGTATTAACAGTAAAAACTGTAAATTATGCTTATAAGAAAAATTAGCAATAATTAATTTTAAAAACCAAAATAAACTCTTATACAAGAAAACTGAAATAAATGGTAAATGCAGGCATATAAGTAAATACTTACTTTCCTATCTAAGCACTAATTAAAAATAAACAAAATAAATATTATATAAAATTTAAATAAATAAATAAATATAATATAAATTTAAAAAAAAAAATTATTAATAAATAAATAAACGAACAAATATTAAATATACATACCTATACGTGTGTGTGCATTTACATATAAACACACACACACACACACACACACACACACACACACACACACACACACATATGCTCAAACAACTACAAACGAACAAACCTAACCCTCCATAATTACTACCTCAATATATAACTCCAAAACAACAACAAAAAACAAACTACTAACCATTAAATAAAAATGAAACATTAGATAAACAATATCATATATAAGCAAATATTTAATTTACTACATATACACTATTTAAAAATTACATATATGTTTGTGCATGTGAGTGCGTACCTGAGTGTACGTGAGTATATACTCTATATACATATTCAAACAGCAGAGAAAACACTCTATAAACCCAACCAACCATAATTAATACACTAAAAATGGAAAAAATATCGTTACCATTTAAACGCTAGTTTATTAATAACAAAGTACAGACACAAGTGTATATGTGCCTATGTGCGCTCGTTTATATGTGTATATATGTTCACGTGTGTATAACTATATACATACATGCATGTATTGTAAGCGTGTACGTATGCACAAGCGTATAAATTCAGGTATATGCACATAAATTCAAACAATAATAAATAAATATTTAATTATAAACCTAACCGCCTTCAATTAATACTTAAGAAAACGAAATAATAGCCAAGTGAAGGCATAAAAATATGTATCATTTAAGTCAATTATTTATGTAAAAAACAAAATCCTAGCCCAAGAAAAGTCTAAAACGCTCAAAAATTAAAATTAAAATTAAAAACGATAACGAGATGAAAAAACGGATACAAATAGCTACAAATGGCTGCAATTGAAGGAAAATAAAAAAAAATGATTAAAAGCTAAGGAGTGAATGTAAAGTGGAAAAAAAAACGAAGAAAAGGACAAATAACATTGACACCTTTCACATCCGCACAGACGGGCGCATGCGCGTGAACGCACATCCGCACGGACTTATACCAATGATAATAGCATGAAAATGAAAAATCGAGAAATATAAGCAGTCAATTGCTGATACCCCCTGATGAGTGGACGGATGGGTCCGTCTACGAAACTCTGGAGTCGGAATGCTGAAGGTAACATCAATCAGTTAAGTGACAAACTTTTAGATAATGATATATATAATATTTATATATCAAGAACAATATAGGAGAAAATGTATGACGAAGCGGAAAAAGTTTTCTTGTGACGCATTTCGTCCTTTAAGACTTCATCGGGTTAAGTTTGTTATGCTGGTGCGGCTACCCATGCGCATGGACGAAGGATGCTGGGAATTTGAAATTATTTTTTTTATTCTAGCCGGTTTAAATTAGATTCTTTTTCTTTTCATCTCTTTTGTTGCCAGATATCCCACAATGTGTATGTGTGTGTTTGTGTGAAGTATGGTTCACCCACAGTATGGCTTAAGCTAAGAATTCAGTTGACTGGGAGATAAACTATTCTTTGTATTAATAAAATTCTGATGGTGAACAATTGGCCATTTTGCCAGTTTGAATGATTGTCATATGCTTTGGCATTATTGTGATTAATATAAAGAATTTGGTTTTCATTCTAAGCAGCATTCTAACTTCTATTGTTTTCGTTTAGAATCTAATTATTAGCTTGATTCAAAAGATTCATTTCTCTTGTATAACTGAAATGCAAATAGCATGACCAATTGTGATTAATTATATTACAAGCAAAAATGATAACTGTTGTCCTGCAGTGAATTTTATAAGATATTCTTCTTCTTCTCTCCCTGTAAAGATCCTTTGGTGGATGTAGGCCTTTGTCAGATCATGGGAAGGAATGGGCCAGTTACCCTACTGCACTGGCTCATTGCCTGTTGGTAGGGGCGGATGTGACACGCTTGGGCGATCATGTCTCTTCAATTCATGATCGCTCAAGGGTATTTGCGTAAGTTAATGTAACAGACCCAACTGGAATTCGAACGCGGTACTCTTATTTCTCTTCCCAAGCTGTTATCCATTACATCACCCGCATATCCAAGTTTATAGTACTTGTTATTTCCAAGCAGTCATCCATCTAGGTACGGACCAGACTTGACGTTGCTTAACTTCTGTAATCTGATGAGAACTGGTGTTTCAAATGATAGGGCTGCAAGTGCCTTGAAGATGTTACAATCTATCAAAAGTTTCATTCTTACACACCTTTACCCTTATAATGACAAAAGTATGCAGGTTTAGTCTTTAAGAAAGCTTTATTCAACTGAGAACACAAGGTTCGCGTATAGTGTCCTCTTATAGCCCCAGCAAACAGAAATAGCTCTTTCAAAGAGGAGAGTAACGGAACAAGGGGAGACCACTCATGATTATTCCTAACAACCCTAAAGGTTATTTCATGTACACATCTAAAGAATATCCATAACTCTACTAAATTATTATTATTATTTTGTTTATTATTAAACAAAATGATGGATGTTATTCTTTGCCAAATTTTTCAACAGTTAAGAGAACAGCGCCATTTAAGAAAAGAAAAAGAAAAGAAAATGATAATGTTCAACAATAATTCAACAGAATGTCTGTCTTTTTCAAATTATATTTAAAAAACTTTTTCAAGTATAAAAATATATAAATCTACAAAAAAATGATAAGTCTTTGTACAGACGTTACTTGTCTTGCAATGAAAAAAAAACTGTCTGTCCTGGTAATGAGCGCGTGAAAACAAATGAAACGCTGCCAGCGCGAAGACATGCAGCTGAAACGTGCTTAATAAGATGGCGATCTTGTTCATCTTGGATTTTTCCGTTAGTTGATTAGTTACTAAGAGGAATTAATCAAACAGCTTTCGACCCTTAAAACGCACGAGGACAGTTGCGTATGAAAATTACTAACCGAAATAACCAAATGACAGAATTCCATAAAATTTATACTAAGCTGTTTGATTAATTCCTTTTTCTAAATCGCGATCTTTTCTTAGCTATTATTATTATTATTATTATTATTATTATTGTTATTGTTATCATCATCATCATCATCATCATCATCATCATCATCATCATCAATACTATTCAGCTGTACTTTTTGTTTTAAATGTATATCATGGTGGACCCAATAATTAAAATTGCTGGAGTATCATAATGAAGAAAACATGAAGAAAACCCTTTTGATAACATCACGATGCCAAATTTTGTTCATTTTCAAGAGAAGTTGCTACTAATTATTTTTAAGTCTTCTTTGAACAGTCAGATGCCAGTTTACCTGGAAAGAAGCAATACAGTTATTAATAAGAATTGAAATTAATGTATGTAAGTTTTCCCAGTTGTAGCATCAGCCTATGGACTTTTCAGCCTACTCTCATGCATCAT
>OZ038498.1:67892978-67917978 GCA_964036315.1 Acanthosepion esculentum | reverse complement strand
ACACATAACTGGACCAAAAGCTCAGCAAATTTTCAATTCATCAGAATTCAGAGAATTTGAGAAGCCAGACGATAAAAATAAAATACAATGTGTAAAAAATAAATTCCGGGAATACTGCCAACCAGGAAAAAATATAACGTACTTATTTTTCAGCAGAAACCAGTTACGTTCAGAAAAATTCGACACGTTCCTGATTGACATAAAACTGAGAGCTAATGATTGCGAATTTGGCAATCTCCAGTATGACTTAGTCAGAGACAGGATTGTCTGTGGAATCTAAAACAAGCATAGACGGGAGTTACTACTTTGGGACTCTGAATTAACGTTAAAAACAGCTATATAGACAAATGCCGAGAAACTGAAATCAGCACGACCCAAGTAAAAAGTATAAACAGAGAATATCAATATAAGCAGAATTTCGGAACAAGGGGCCAAGAAACCCCTAAGAAAATTAAAAAACCCATCGTCCTAATATCAGAACATCCGTCCGAAATCATAGATAGAATCTTATCGTAACCAGTGCTGAAAAGCGGCCTGACTTTTGTCTCTGAGTCGTGAACTGGGTAGAGTAATTGTTCTGTCTTGGTAATTTAGACGTAGAGCACTTTCAGGTAGCTGTCTGTCTTTTGTTTTTTTCTTCTTAGTTTATGTTTCATTTTCCCTTTTTTATTCTATTGTTTTTTTTTCTTGGTCTTATTTTTTTAATTGTTTGGTTTTCTTTTTCATAATTTTTTCTTTGGTCACATGCCAGGCTTTGTGTTAGTTTTACCAGTACTTTGTTTTTTTTTGTATATATATATATATATATATATATATATATATATATATATATATATATATATATATATTGGCACCTTATAATAATATAGAAAGTTCCTGATTCCACCTTTTATACTTAATCTTTAAAGGGGTCAGATCAAATCTAAAATGGCGTATGTCTGTCATATCCAATCCGGCCTTGACAGAGTTCAAATGCATTAACAAGGCCTTGTCGGCGTGCTGTAAATGCTAAAAAAGCACCCACCGAAACAATGCTCTACTTACTGAAGGTCATGTGATGCATAAGAGGCAAAAGACCCGACCATTTTGTCAGCATGTGCCGTTCTAAACGACAAGGTGTGTCGAAAATAAGCGTTAGCGAAAGTGATGACTTATCTTCTTACCGATGTTTATTTCTCGACGGCATCACATTAGAAACAAACGCGGTGACACCCGACTGGACACAAGAGATCAAGGATAAACGACACTACAACTATTACATTCAAGCTGAACAATGCGGCATAGGCCAACAAAATAGCTACAAATATACTGCGTACATTTTACACGAATGCATTACAAACGACCAACGTCGGACTGAATAGTTACAGTCGATACATCATCTAACTCGAAGGGTAGTTAAAACTGAAATGCTCTATCAACAAGGTAAGACACTTAACATTTCAAGGTCTCACCCATCCTGGAAAAAAAGATGCATGTGTAGATTTAGAATTGCTGAAAAGTCTAGAGGTAAATACTGTGAATCTATCACTAGACTATCCGGTTATGTGAAGGCCTTGTGAGGCTACCTGGTCAAGAGTCCCTCTTACTAAAACCAGATGGTACGCCCGTATACTCTCCCACAAAGGATTGTTTATGCAACCGGAAACAAAATGAAAGAGCTTGACAGCATGGAGCATGTTGTGGAGATATTTCCACAATAGAAACTGTATTCGGACTAAATGCGTCTTAAATAGGTTAAACGTACAGAAACGTTAGGAACTTGTAATAAAGTGTTACGCAGAGTAATCGAGTTGTGGTCGCTGAACAATACTCCTTCTCTCGACTACTACTGACTCCTACTTATAATAGGTGGGGGAGTCTATTATCTAGACAAGGTGTCTTTCACTATAACAGAGCAGCTTGGTGTTATAACCATCTGCATGGGTCAAATCTATGGCCACTGTACAAGAAGGTGACAACTACGAATTTGTATCAATCCTGCAGACATGAAGAAAGTCATCATGCGTAAGCATCACCCAATAGCCACGGTTAAGGGAGTTGCCGCAGAAATTGGAAATGCAAAGAAAGCTATTAAACTTGATGTACAGCACAGTTATTGGCATATAGAGCTAAACGAGGAGAGTTCAAAGTTATGTACTATAAATGCGATATTCGGCAGATACAGCTTTCTTCGTCTACCGTTTGGATTATGTAGCTCAGGTGACATTATAAAATGGGCTATGGAAAACATCATGGAAGGAATTGAGGGCGTAAAAGTCATTGTCGATGATATTTTGGTATGGGAAGTTCCAACAAAGAACAAGACAAGCGACTTCGAGATGTTCTCCACTGAGTTTCTCAATCAGGTCTTAAATTAAAACCTGACCGTTGTGGTATCCTCCTTATAAAGAGTCTATTGTGGACTCTTCCACCTACTATAAAATTAGTAGGAGTGTAAGCCTCGAAAAAAAAAACAGTGGATTAGATTGAACGCTGGTCAACCGACACCCACTCACAAGTCGTGTAATACTCTTCTGTTGTATTTACTGTTCAACATACGATTTATCTGCAAACTCTTGTTTTGTTATTTCTTAACCATTTACTTGGTTACAACACTGAGAAAGCAGAAATCGGCAAGGATGAAATCAGTTATATCGTTCACTCATGGTGTTAAACCAAACCCAGAACATGTACGTGTAGTAGTTAACATGCCACAACCCACAAACAAGAAAAAATACTAAGAATATCACTCATATCGCCAAATTCATCCCAAATTTATCAGACGATGTTCCATTTTCATGGAAATGCAACACATAGCAAAAACTTTAACAAACTGACAGCGGTAATAACAAGTGTTCCGGTTGTAAAATATTACGATGTAAAAAATCACATTATCAGTTCACATCTCAAAAGATGGACATAGAGCATGCATTCTGTAAAATCAGTTTAGTGTGTTGGCTACATTTATAATTAATGTATAATGTCTCTACGAGAGTATTTTACATGAAATAATGGTGGTGAAATAGTACACGCAAAAAATAACAGAGATCCACTGATCTGCAATACAAGATAACATTTATTTAACAAAAATAACAAAAGAAAAGCTTAAGAGATTTTTTGCCTAGAGATAAATGGAAGACACAACAAAGATTGTTAATATATTTGGGTGTGGCTTACTTGTGTAGGGGTGCTTGTGTGTGAAGCATCCACACCCCTTTTGTGTTTGGTGAGAAATGTTGATGGCACACACTTCGAAAGGAGTAAAACAGGAAAAAGAGAGTTACTTTAGAGTTTGCCTGTTTTTATACCTTCCGGGCTGCTGATAATATGTTTATTAAGGCATCGCATCAGCATCCCAGTTCATATGCATCACATGCATTGAGTCCAACACAAAAATGGTTACTCTTAACTAGAGAAAGAACTATTAGCTATTGTGTTTGGATACTGATGTTTCGATGACTGCAACTCTACCAAGAGAAACTGATCACACGCCATTAGTTTCAATTTAAAAACAAAATGTTGCTTCTCACTCCTCACGTACAAAAGAAATTATCCGATACCTTAATAAATATGATCTAAAGGTTATTTACAAGCCTGGAAAAGATCTACTTATAGCAGATAACTGTTGCAACCAAGTAAATCGTTAAAAAATAACAAAACAAGATGTTGCAAATAAATCGTGTATCGAACAGTAAATACAGCAGAATATTACACGACTTAGGAGTGTGTGTCGGTTGACCAGCATTCAATTTACTGTTAATATTTAACAGCGTCCCCCCCACGAGGGATGTATGTGGGACAAAGCCGAGTTTACCGTGGGTTCTCCGAGCCCGTAGGCTCAGCCAAAAATATTCCCGTAGAACCCGCATAAACGGGTTCGGTCCTGTCTACCTCCCCGGACGAAATTTTGCCCTTCAGTCAAAGCCTCGTCCGGGTTCCTCTCTGCCCGAAAGCAGACAGTTCGACAGCAGCTGCCAACAGTCACACCATTCGGTAGAACAGTCTATACTACTGTTAATATTTAACAGCAAAGAAATGTATGTGGCACAAGGCCGAGTTTACCATGGGTTCTCCGGGCCCGTAGGCTCGGCCAAAAATGTTCCCTTAGAACCCGTATAAACGGGTCTAGGGCCTGTCTACCACCACGGACGAAACTTTGCCCTTCGGCAAAGCCTCGTCCGGGTTCCTCTCTGTTCAAGGCAGAGAGTTTGACAGTAATGAACAATCTATACTACTGTTCCCCCGAGGCTTACCTTCCTACTAATTTTATAGTAAGTGGAAGACTCCACAATAGACTCATTAGATGGAAGACACCACAACAATAACCTTTCTAGAGCATACTTGAAGGATCATGAAAATAAACTTTATGACTAGTTGGCAGAAGTGAACGTCATCAGTCCACTACCACTGAAGCCAGAGTATTTCAGACAGTAACTTAACAAAGTGCTACTCTGTCAACCATACGCAATGTTGTATTCAATGCCTGGTCAGATACAATAAAGGACTGTCCACTATCTGTAAAACAGTACTAGAAATTCCGAGATGAGATTGCATGTCACGATCAGTTACTTTTAAAAAGTGACCGAGTGTTTATTCCGGAATTATTTAGGAGAGAAACAGTGAATAAGATCCATGAATCGTGCCAAGGAGTGTCTAAAAGCGAGTAGAGAGTCAGAAACATATCAAATTCTGGCCTGGTATGAATTCTCGAATTGAGGAGGCAGCTGAAAAGTGCTCTATCTGCACGTCATATAGAACAAACAACACCAAAGAATCTTTGCTGTCACTTAAAATACCAGGTCAAAGGTTGGTGCCAATGTGTTTACAGTACAGACAAATGAAAATATCCTCATTGTAGACACACAGAAGTAATGTAATCGAGAGCGCAAACCCGCTTTGGTATAATAAATAAATTAAAATCAGTGTTTTTCAGAGATCCCTGACATCCTGATCTCAGGCAATACCCCACAACAGGCATCTGCAGAATTCCAACGATTCGCTGAAACATGGGAATATCGCCGCATCACATCAAGTCCACAATTTCCACAGTTAAAAGAACAAGCTGAAAATGCAGTGAAGACAGTTAAAAAATGCAGAGCTGAAAACAAAGACCACCTACCTGGCCTTGTAAGACTTGCAAAACACGCCTTTAACCAAGATCACTTAGTCGCTTGCACAACTCCCCATGAGTCGGTGATTAAAATCGATACTTCTGGCATTACAAAAGTTACTACATCCACACTCAGAAATCCCGATAAACATTCTAATCATCATTCTTTCCTCAAAAATTGTTCTTAAAATATATAAAAATATATATATCGTTTTCCCATATATATATATATATATATATATATATATATATATATATATATATATATATATATATATATATATATATATATATATATATGTACCGGGTGTAAATCGTGTAACAACAAAGTTGTCCAATTGTTAGATTAAGCTTTCAGCCATTGTATCTCAGAAATAATTAAAGATATCATACTGGAATTCTACGAGGTTTTTCTAACAGTATTGGACTCTACTTTGAGGAATAAAAATGTATAATTACTCTCTAAATTTAACAAAAGTATCGTGATGAAATCGATCATAAACGAAAATGGCATGTTCATCATTAATTAATCATAGCTAAGGATCGGAAGCTCATGAAGTTCAACGATATATATATATATATATATATATATATATATATATATATATATATATATATATATATATATATTATTCCTGGAGGATCATTTTCCAACTTATTCAAAATGATCTTCGCCCTCTCTACCCTTCTAACATTCTGTCCTGGAGTATCATGGTGCCTCACACATTTCAGGTATGATTTAATTTTCAATTCTTTTTTCACTGCTCTTTGGACTATCAGAGGTGAAACTCCTCTCTCACGTTGGATCTTTTATAATTGATCACTTTAGCTCTAAGTTGCAATGATGACCCTTCTTCCTGTTGTAACCTCCTGAACCAGTTTTCCTCTCTACAGTACCCTCTTTTTTAAACTTATTCACCAGATTCACTGGATGATTCTTGAAGGGACTTTGAAGATGGATGCCAGAGTATGAATATTGGTACCATTAACGAAGACCTGGATGATCTTTTTCCTCTCACCATTGCTCAGTTGGGAAGACAGTAGGGCTGGCACAAAACGATTTTAACCTATTCTCTTTCTAGTCGAATAACTCAAATAGTTTTTTTAGTGATTTTTACGACAAATGGTGTCAAGATGGCTAAACGTCTTACCTGAAAACATGGAAAAAAGAAACTCAATTAGTTTAGTGTTTTCTTTAGATATTAAACATTTTGTGGGATCGACAATTATGCTGTTACACGATTTAGACAATTTTTCTCTTACACCTGGCATATATAATGAACTCTTCCTTTATTATTTATTTATGAGGGTGTAACAGCTCAGTTCTTAGAACTGAACAGCCAGTCTACCCGGACATATGATTTGATTATGGAGGTGAAAGCTTGTGCAGAACTATTCATACTATTCGTAAGGACTGAATACAATGAACCGGGGTAAATAGTATGCCAAAGGGTCTCTGAATGACCCCACTCAGGTTTTTAATTCAGAATTGTCCTTCTCATAGACTAGTTGTCAACCAAATTTAAAGAGCCCAGTCTACTCTACTATTTAACCCAAAGCTAGGGCGAGATGAAGAGATGGATTCACACCGTTCCCAAGTGAAGTAAACGCAATGGACACGACTGGAATTCGAACTTGCCTCTCTGATTTCAAGCTGTTGATACGAAAAGACTGAGATAGAAAAGGTATGAACATATTGAGATAAGTCGCTGAAAAAGTCGGTATGAACATTGTTATTTTTAAAGATTGTGATGAATGGACACTTTTGAATGAAACAATGATAGATTTGCAGAAAGGCTTTTGTTGTTACTTAGAGAAAGCAACAGGTGGCACGAGAGAGTTAAGTATTAATAAACATGGCAATCAAATATGTAAACAGAGAAAGGAATTCTATTTAGTTAAAAATAAAACAATTGTTTACATTTCGCATCAGCTAGTACAAATTAAAGGACAAAACATGTTGGAAGTATATATAAATATATATATATAAATTTTAATTCTTTCAAGTTCACGAATTAATTTCTCGGTGGCTCTAGAAAATTGATCAAGAAAAATACCAATGTTTTTTTCAAATAATTTTTTATTTTCCCAAGTACTTTCAATCTCATCTGAGATCATCTTCAGGGGCTAAAATATTTGTGGATATGTATACAGTACCTCCGTTAATTCAAAATAAATTTTTCGTTTGCACTACATTAAATTATATATATATATATATATATATATATATATATATATATATATATATATATATATATATATATATATCTTATATATATGTATATATAAACGTGCCTTTAAAACTGTAAATTTAAAAATAAGTTACTCCAAAATTTGCTTTACGAGGAAAGGGAACTAATGTCTTTAATTTAATAACAAAATTAAATTCGAAGCTTTTAGCTTCCATTTTTGAAACATGGTTATTACTGTGTAGCGAAAAAACATTTTAAATCAGTTAATTTATAATATATATACATATATACATATATACATATATATATATATATATATATATATATATATATATATATATATATATATATATATATATATATATTGGGCACATTGAGGCAGTGTAATGGTTAGCAAACTTGTCTCGCTAGAACAAATACGACTGAGTAGTGAGTTCGATCCTCGCTGGGTGCCCCCTAATTTCGGCCTTGTGCCTCATCTAAGCTACACTTAGAAAATTAGTATATATATATATATATATATATATATATATATATATATATATATATATATATATATATATAAAACGAAAGATGGTCCACGTGAGCTTCTTCTATAGATTTAATAAGTCTGTTAATGAAATCTGCAAATGAAAGCCTGTTAATGAAATTTTGAGCCTATGTGAAATTTTCTTTGGACCAATGAAAACCTTGTCTTCACAGAGATTGGTAGGTGACTTGAGAATAAAAGGAAATAGATTCACGAGCCTATGTGAAATTGCTTTTGGACCAATGAAAACCTTGTCTCCACAAAAATTAGCCGTTGATCCAAGAAGAGAGAAAAGAAAATCGCAAACCTATGTGAAATTCACTTTGATATAAAAACGAGGAGAAAGATTAAAAATTAAAAACAGAAGAGTGTCTAAATTCATGTGAAGGATTTCGTTTCTGTTCACGCGGCCAGCGTTTAAATTTTCGTCAGTGTCAAATTATTCGCCAATTATATTATCGGCTTCTAACCAAACACGTGACACTTCAAAGAAATTTCTTTCAACAATCCGAGAAAGCTATGTATTTCAATCTCGCTTCGTCTGCTTTTGAAAGTATGCAACCATATATCCCTTTGGTGAGCAACAAACTCTTACCTTTGTCTTAAACATTTTTGAATGTTATTTTGTGTCAGATCATTTGATCTGTTGTATGAACATTTCCTCTTCTGTTAAAACTATAGATTTAAAAATTTCTGATTTTTTTTTTCGAACGAGCTACTGACTCAAGTTCAAACTAGTAAATTCGTGAATAAATTCCTTATCTTGTTTTGTTAAAATTACCCGCGTGTTTCCTCGTCATTATTATCCTTCATTAATCTTCTTGGCGGGGTTATATCAAGTGTTCGTATTAACCCCGAAGCCTCATGCCTCTAAATTTTTCTAATTTTCTTGCAGTGTTCTTTTTGAAAGAAATAAGGGAGTGTGGAAACAGTTAGTAATGGTAAAAGCGTTTTTGACAAATGCATTAGCCATTTTCTAGGGGTCTGCTCTTAATGTTTTTCCATGTTCGTGTTAGATAAGGTATATTGTGCAGAAGTAGTAGTAATCTTAGCCTGCGCTAGAGGATGCGACATGACATTATTGTTGCGTGCTTTCTTAGAAGATCACCAACACATTTGAATTATTGTTAAAGTAATATTACACACACACACACACACACACACACACACACACACACACATATATATATATATATATATTATAATTATTTTCTTTTTTAAAAAATATTATTCCATCGCGACACAGAAATTTCTGTTTCATTTAATTATTTACTTAATTTATAAGCGCTGATTATAAATTAAGTATAGGTATGTCCAATATTTCGCTAAAAAGTGGTATACCTTGACGACAAAAGGTCCCCAAATTGATAAAACAATTTCTAACGTTTAAATATTTATGTTGTTATTAAAGAGGAAAGACCAAAGTATTTTCTGAATATTTTTTCAGATTTTTTAATCCTTCCTATAAATGTTAAAAATTTTATTAAAAAATCTTGTTTTTTTTCGAGTCAAAAAATTTCGTAAAATCGAACTTATCGACATTTCTGTCGGAAAGATCATAGTTTGTTAGTTAAAAAATCATGAAAAATCAATTACACCTTTTTCTTTTGTTATCTTAGGAAATTTAGAATGATTAAAGTATACTTAATGTAATTTGAAAGAAACATTACTTACATTTTTAGCAGAAAATTTTTTAAGAGAGATATTTCCAACCAGGGTGGTCTATTTTGACAGGCGTTGATTGATGTACGTCAATATATTCACAACTTACGGCACGGAAATTTATTGGATGGTAGCACCGAAGTGATATAATTCGTTCTAATTTTAAGTGAATCTGGTTAGTAGATTTTTTTTTTAAAAATTCACTTTCAAATTTTTTTTTTTTGCACTGAAAATAACATTTAAATTATGAAAGAAAATCAAATTTTACAAGTAAAAATAAAACAGTAAAAAAAATTCATTTTTTTAAATTGAGGTTTATTATTTCAGTCATGAAATATTTTTCTGAGAATATAAAAATTACATGAAACACCATTAATTGAAACGGGTTAACTTAATGAAATGAGATTTTATTTCTTTTTTATTAAGGCAGATTTTTTTCTATTTATTAATAATTATATGGCAGTAATTTTAATATGAGTTTTATTTTATTTATTAATAAAATTAACATGCTATGTTGGTTTTGTTTTGACTCAACAAGTATTTTTTAGTTTGAGTAGTAGCGAGCTAACTCCAGAAAATTTAAACTCCAAAAATCGTTTTAATTGATAATTTGTCGTGTGGATAATAATTCCAAAGTAATGTACAATGAATTTATGCATTCGATTTCAAACTTGAAAATTTGGGTGGACTTCCAAGGGCGTTTTTTTTTTTTTGTAATTGTAAATAGTCGATATTTTCTTTTATCCCACTATTCGATTATATTTGAATAGAAAAAGAAAAAAATTGAAAATAATACGACGATATTCAGAAAACTTGACAAGCGTTGTTTTCTTGTTACTGAACGAATCAAAGCCATTTCTGAAGTAAAAAAAAAACTTGCTTCTATCAAAGGAAACTACTCATGTGACATTATTTCAACAATGTGCATCCGTACTTTCGTTGTAGACGATTTTAAATACAATTTTGGAATATTAAAAATTATTTTTAAAATAATTATGGTTGTCAGATTTTAATAAGCTTTCAAATTTATGATCTTTAAAAAGTAGAGAACATAATATATCATTTCCATAAGGTTGCAGAAAGAACTTAATGTATAAATATATAACAACCTTTTGTCATATTGTGTACTTAAAATTGAAAAAAAAAAGAAAATTAATGTAAAAATTCATTGTTCATCAAAAAAATTTTTTTCTTTCAGATAATAATTACCTTCGTATATATTATTCAGAAAAGCCATTAAAAACTTTCTTAATTAAATATTGTCTTAGTTTTATTGGGTTTTGTATTTTTACAATTGAGGTAAAAGTTTGGACAATTTCGGACATTTTTTTAACAAAAAAATCGATGATTTAGATTTTTCAGAGTTTTGTGCATTTAATTAAAAAAAAATTCAGGTTGCAAATAAATTTGTTTTTGTGTTTTCATAAAATTAAGTTCGAGGGGGGTAACAGATATAAAAAAAATTATTTATACCATGACTTTCAAAGAGACAAACATTTCTAAAATAAGTTCATTCATTTCTGAATAAGTTCTGAAGTTTTCATTAAAATCCAACAAGTAGTTAATTTTTACAAGAATTTCGAAATTAATGTGTCTTTCAACTGACAAAAAAACAACTAAAAAAAAACGCTAAAAAGGTCAAAATTGGACATACCTAATTAAGTACATTTCTTAGAAAGTTATTCCTAACACCGCTTGTCAATGGAACAAAACTCTGGATTTTAAGTTTAATTTTTATAATTAAATTTACAATTTTAGTTTCAGTCTTGTAGCATGGAAATTTCTGTGCCGCGATGGAATCATTTTATTTTAAAAAGAAAATAATTTTAATATTTTACTCTACTGTTTGTATTGAGAACAGTTTAAAAAAAATAAAAATAATTTCTAAGAACACCGGATTATAAATCTTACTGTTCTTTCTTATTTGACCCCCCCCCCAAAAAAAACAAACACGCACGCACGCACGCACGGTGGGGAGAGAACTGGAATTATTGAAGATGAAATAAATACAAGAAACAGGCTTGCAGGTTGGATATCAAGAGAGAAAGAAACAAAAGAGAGGGTATATATTACACATTGAACTAATCCATGTTTTTTTTAATCGTTTCACCCCAAGCAAGGCAATAAAGCCACTAAGAAAAGCAGTTATTGAATGTGAAAGAATATGACAAAAAGAAAACGTTACAGAAAGAACACAATAAAAGGACAGGAATTAAGAAGACAAAAAATAACGATTGACATTGCATTTAAATTTTTGAAGATCAAAGCTGACGGAAAAGCCAGAAGCCGAAAGAGAGTTCCACAAGTGAGAAGTGCGAGGGAATAAACTATTAGCATAGGACTTACGTTTACATCTAGCCATTTCAACTGTAAAATGACGAGACCTTACTATCAATCTAGTACTACAAATCTAGTATTACCAATCTAGTAAAATTGTAAAGTCTAGGTACCAAAGTGGAAATCTCATCAGAACAATTACTATGAAAGTATTTATAGAAAAGGGAAGCTACTTTCTGACGATGGGAAACTGGCTGTTACCGAGATGCTAGGTTTAGACTAATAAAATTGCTGATTCTTTTTTGTATTTAATCAATTTCTAAATACATAGCAGAAGCACCAGGTCAGGTGTGTCAGCAATATTCAATCTATGGTAGACCCGTAAATGTGTAAGACAGATTCTGACGAGAAAAATTATCTAGAACGACACAGTGAACCAACATTCCTAGCAGCAGACCTAGCAGTTGAGACAATATAATCTTTTCATTTCATTTCAGCATAAAACATTAACTCAGGAAGGTGCAAGGACTCACTCTCCTGGATGTTAGCATCAGCCATATTGATAAAAGGCAAAAAAATGATTCCCTCAGGCGATTAAAAGAAAGCAGTTCTGTTTTAGAGGCATTAAAAATAACAAGCCATTTCTTGCAACAGTTAACAATAGATACAACCGTGATGCCAGGTCAGGGCCAATAACATTGCAGATTCTTCTTTGTATTTTATCAATCTCAAGATACGTTGCAGAAGCTTCAGCCCAGATGTGGCAGCAATATTGAATGCAGGAATGAATGGTAGACATATAAATGTTTGTAAAACTTTCGTGATACTTTTGTCGTTGCTGTGGTAAAACGGAAGAAGGTGTTGTTAAATGTGTTATGTGCTGAGAGACATGGAAACAAGAAGAGTTAATACCAAAAGAACCCCTGGAGAAAACTGAAGATTAAATTCACATATAAACGGCTTGAATTGTATGTTGAGCGGTTTGAACAATAGAAAAGTGACTCAGACTTGAGGGTCGATGTTTGATTGACGCACAGCTGCAAAGCGGAAATTTCATTTTCGCTAAACAACGGATGTGGAGTTGATTCAAGACAGGAGGGGGGTAGGCCCTCGCCGCACTCACTGAAAAGTTGGTGAAAGACATTGAGATGAGGGAATTGGGAAAGAGTGAATTCTCCAAAGTTATAACATAAACCGGAGGTGATTCACCGAAATGTCCCTACCTCGCGATACACCCATGCCAATATTTGGCAATGTTCATAAGTACGAATGCGCTAGAAAGAGACGGATCGGAGACGAGACAGGCCACGTGATTGCCTGCCGAAGAGAAATCATAAAACATGCTCATGAAATTTGTGTAGAAATTCAGAAATTTGAAAAAATTCAATTTTGTTTCAAGTAGAACAATCAGGAAGCTGGTATTTCACGAAAATGTTGTGCAAAGACCGTGAACTTTAACCTATCATGATGCCTTGAACACCTATTTGGATTCAGTCTCCCCCCACAAACCTCAAGTAGATCTCATATTCATTACTAAAGATTCTGAGAAATGGTTGGTTCATTATACCAATCGACTCGGTACCTGACTCATCCTGCCATGCTCTATGTTTACAAGAGCCAGATCAGACCAGAAATGGAATACTGCTGCCATATCTGGGCTGGAACTACCCAATTCTCACTTGACAGAGTTCAAAAGACTTTACGCAGCCTTGTGTGTGATGAATTGTTTCTCCCTCTACAACCCCTTTCCCTTTTTATTAAACACTGCCAATCTCTCAATACTCAATCATTATTTAACATCAAATCTGCTGAGTTTTATTCAAAAGTTCTCAAAGCCTGATAAGTGGCAAACGATCGCACGCGCGTGAATCCCGTGATCTATCAGGGTCGTAGCGGCACCAATTGTACTGCAGTCGCTGTAGAAGTGGTGTTTCTTAGTTAAGATATCTTGACAGAGCCAAAAATCTCTCCAGGCTCGTTTTGAATTCAGAGTTTCCTTATCCTAGACCAGTTGCCATCCCCAGGCTATAGAACCAATTCTATCCTGCTATTTACCCATAGAAAAGGATTCATAGCTTTCCGAAGGGCATTAGCACGTAAGTGAATGTAATGGATCTGACTGATTCGAGCTCGGCTCTCCGATTCCATAACCCGAGCTGCTATCCATCACTCCAACGTACCTCCAATAAGTGGCAAGAAGTTATTGCAAATAACGGTGAATATACAATTGAGAAAAATTTAATTGTAGTTTATTTTTGGAAATAATAAAGTTGATAAACATAAAGGGATTTTATGACAATAAATTTCACTTCACATCATAATTGCTGAGTTTTTGTCAGTCAAATTGTGTCAATTATTCCGTAATTTCATCTGAACACAAGTCACTCAGTCAGTTTGGCTAACTTGTTAACTATGGTAAGATCGCTGGAATATATATATATATATATATATATATATATATATATATATATATATATATATATATATATATATATATATATATATATATTTCCTTTTGTGGAACATAAAGGGTTAAATAAGTGAAAAGAAACTAAATTAATAATTCAATATTTACAATGGATAAAAAAATCCCAATTGTTTATAAAGTTCCTTTTGTAGGGAATTTATTTGTGGCAACATTAAATGAAAAGAACATTAATTACATTTAGATGATCTCACCCATCGTCACCCAAACTAACAAAAATTATTTCATTAAAATAAATTCCTAACTTATATGGTTCATATATTTTATTCAGGTCTGAGGCACACCCAGTGATTTGGCTATTGTTCTAAAGTCCAGGAACTCATCATAGAAAATTATATTTTTAATTTCACATTAATAATTTGTATCGAGCCACGAGAGTTTACAAAGTTGAGACACACCCTGGTTACAAATCTTACGCTACCGGTTCAGTGTATTTACTATAACGCAAGATGAAAATGGTACAGGAAGATTGTGCTGCATCAATTTGCTTTGTGAAGAGGGCTTATTTTGAAAATCAGCTCGGTTCACACCAGTCTTTTGAACAGGAATACATGTTTATAGTTTAGGATTGGGTTTCCGGTTCCATCTAAAGTCTTTTCATTCTCTTTCACTCCAACGTCTTAGTGGCATTATTTTGTTGCGGGTGTCGCAGTTAGCTCCCCCTCATTTTCTTAACGCTTCACCAGGGGTCTCTCCTTCCCGGGAGTATAAATACGGGTTGACCCTTGGCCTCTCTCTCTCTTTCTTTCCACAGCTGCGCCCACGGGCGGCTCACCCGGCCTCGCTGGAGGTCGGCAACTGTCGCACGTGGTGCGAGGTATTTCCAGTATGTGAACTCTCACACACAACTAGCGTTTCCCATGTTCAGGGAATACGCTAGAACAAGATTCACCAAACCGTACGGACATTCCAACTCAAACACACACACACAATAACTTTCCACACAGACACTAAACGTTCTATACATGTTTTAAATGTATTTGTAAACCCGTGTATCAATCTGTGTGTGTGTGTTTGAGTTGGAATGTCCGTACGGTTTGGTGAATCTTGTTCTAGCGTATTCCCTGAACATGGGAAACGCTAGTTGTGTGTGAGAGTTCACATACTGGAAATACCTCGCACCACGTGCGACAGTTGCCGACCTCCAGCGAGGCCGGGTAAGCCGCCCGTGGGCGCAACTGTGGAAAGAAAGAGAGAGAGAGGCCAAGGGTCAACCCGTATTTATACTCCCGGGAAGGAGAGACCCCTGGTGAAGCGTTAAGAAAATGAGGGGAGCTAACTGCGACACGGGAATCACTTCTTTTGTTGCGAGGCGTTTATGTTTATAGCTCTTGGAACATTTGTCCTGCAGACAATATTTGTCAGACTCGTGTGAGTCCGAGTAAAAATTAAAGCATAAGGCATAATGGCATAAGTATCCGTAAATGAAATAAGAATGATCATAAATTAAACAAATTAACATTCTCTACCAAGCCTGTGGTCAAAAGAAATTAGAGACTCTGTTGTGGGTCGCAATTTCAGATTGGGCGTTTTTCCCCTCTACACCGTTTTTTTGTATTTATCGTCATTCTCTGCCTTGTGTCCGCTTCGTTCGTTCGTTCTATCACAACTGCAACCGTATCGTACGATGTACCCAGACGGAACTCACTCTTTTCTCCAAGATGATCTTGTTTGACGGAACAAGTCACTCGCCTTGAAGTCATACATGCCATACCCAAACGAATTTTCTGCTCGAGAATAAGCTAAGTCCTGTTCACCACTTCCGGCCCTCGACTCGGGTTTCGGTTCACTATGTCTGCTACAAAGTTTTCCAAGAAATAGAATTCAAGATAAATCTTTCCAAAACAGAAACATTAATCTGAAATTAGAATGAAAGCAGTGATGGAACATACCTTGAATCCATCATAAAACTTCAGGATGTGGAATTAGTAAATAAATACTAACCACTTCAAATACCTTGATGTATGGATCAGTTATAATAGATTTCGTGTAGCAGGTAAAGAAATTGTATATGGAATATGCTGCGTTTGAGGTAGTTTCGCCCAACAACGCAAACTGCTACAAAACCCAAAGCATCAACTTGAAAACTTGAGTCATGTTATTAAGTATTCTCGCCAGATCAGGAGTTTCTTATGGATGCCATGCATGGCAGCAAACTCACTCAGAAATATCTAAACTGTCAGCAGTATATAACCACTTTCTAAGATCAATCATTAAAAATTAGCCTTGAGCAGATGTTCTTAATCTGGGTGTGAGCGAACTCCAGGGGTTCGGTGAATCATTCTCAGGAGTTCGGCGGAGGTCAAGACATGTCAATGATGAATACCTCGACGAAATCATTGAACTTCAGCGGAGCCAGGTTCAACAACAACTCTTCAGAACAACAACGCTCTCAACGTTTTGTTGTCACCAAATCGTAGCGTACCCTCTTACTGACAAGGAAGTCCTTGAAATACTCATCCCGTTTGTTGCAACGTATCTTTGCAAGCAATTGTTTACGAGGATGGTAGAAAGAAAAGGAACAGAATTTGTTTCGAAAATGATATGATTTTGAAGGCGCAATTTTTATCTTGTCTTTGAAAGGCAACAGCAAAAGTCACATTGATTTGCAGTAAATGTTTGAGTTATACAGTGTAACCCGGATATAAGAGACCCTGATATAAGAGAAACCCGGATATAAGATACTTCTTCTCCGGTCCCAACAACTCTCTTATATCCGGGTTACACTGTATTTTTGTTTCTGTGTGTATGTCATGTTTTGTTGGTTTTGTTCTCTGAACATAGTACAGTGAAACCCGGATATAAAAGAGTTGCCGGGACCGGATAAGAAGTCTCTTATATCCGGGTTTGGTCTATTATATATACATTAACACAGGCTCTAATTTGGGACCAGATAAAATATCTCTTATATCCGGGTCTCTTATATCCGGGTTACACTGTAATTTTGTGTACAACTAATGCATGTCATATTTATGCACTAATAAAATATGTACCTAAGAATTGAAGAAATAGTATTTTATTTTTCCAATTACGAAGGGTTCGGTTAATGCACCGATGAAACTTGCGGGGTTCAGTATCTCCAACAAGTTTAACAACTGGCCTAGAGTGAATAATGCTGGACAGTGAAGCGATGGATTTATACCTTTCCAAAGGGAATTTATGCATAAGTGAATGTAACAAACTCAACTGGGATTCGAGCTCGGCTCTCCAATTTCTCCCTCCGAGTCGTTATCCGTTACATCAAAGATTAACCTGAAAACTCGAATCATGTTATTAAGTTGTCAGAGTTATCTCTCCTTAATTCCCAAATTGTCACTAGGGGTCTTTCTCCCTATACCATAAATACTGCGCGACTTCTTGCCTCGATCTCTCTTTCCTTCAGGCCACGTGCCGCATCCAACCTCGCGTGGAATTGAGGTAAATCCTCTTTTTCATTTCTTCATTTCAGCGACTACAATGTAAGCTCTCTTAGGAGATAGCGTTTCCCACTTGTGGGAAGACGCCATGAATATTATACACGCATACACGTACGTATGAACATTCACCAAAATACGAACATTCACCAAAGAACAAACACCAATGTTACACACACACAAATGTTATTGTCCATTGTAAAATTGTTTTGTTTAATACATATATTTGTTTATATATCGGTCTTGTTTGTCTTCTTTAACTTCGGTTGGACACAACTAGAGTCCGCCATTTTTCTTGTAGCTGGACCTTCTCCTAGCAAGAAATATAAACGCACGTGTTTTCTTTTCATCTTCACTGCCCGGTCCTCTACAAAGTAGCCTCGTCAGATTGAGACTTTCCTATGGATGTTACGCATGGAGGCAAACTCATTCAAAAATATCTAAACTGTTAAAATAAAGCTAATCAAATAATAGGGATGATTTACACTTTTGATTTTTCTCTTTACACTCTTTACAACCAGTACTCAAATATGGGGCCGTTATCTGGAGTCCAAAATACAAAAAAAAAAAAAAAGAAAAAAAAGAAAAAATATCGACTGTTTGCAATCAGTCCAGGACATAAATAGTTCGGAAGAAAAACGGTCATTAGTATAGGAAAGAATGATAACAGTTACTGGTTTTGAGAAACCTATTTTCCGGAAAAATTTTAACAGAAAGATTTTATAAATTTTAACCGCCAGTAGTACAAGGTGCTCAGTCAATGAATGCCAACTGTTTCCTTGTAAAGAAATGGCTAATATTACCATTACGGCTTATGCTGAACAGGACATATCTTATATTTTATGTACATAAGAAAATAAATAATAATTGAAGGGAAGTGACGGCTTATGCTGAACAGGACATATCTTATATTTTATGTACATGAGAAAATAAATAATAATTGAAGGGAAGTGACGGCTTATGCTGAACAGGACATATCTTATATTTTATGTACATGAGAAAATAAATAATAACTGAAGGGAAGTGACAATGCAACATATAGGATTTGCTTGTTTGTTTTGTTTTATTTTACAGCATATCAACCTCAATGGGTTATTTAATGCCGACAAGATTTTTATTGATGGTAATTTTCTTTCCAAAAATTGTATTGCTGGTAATTTTTTACAAAAACGTATTGCTGGTATTAAAAACCTATTTTTACACTCTCATAGTGTTTTGACACCAGTTTGGAGAGGTCAACTATTTGCTCACAGCTGGGACCGTAATAGGTGCTACCACTCCGGGTCAGAGTGGACCTGGGGACACCAGCAATTAAGAGGTGGTTCCACGCTCTTCAAAGCCTCTTGATCAGAGGCCTTGCTGTCGGACATAGTTTATCGTCTTACTCAGGACAGATAGGATTTGCTTTCCGTTAGCTTCTTATTTTCTTTGCATTTGCACTCAAAATTTTCCTACAACATTATTTCATTTCTACACTATGAGAGGAGTAAGGAAAATAGGTGAACCGTGTTTTAGTCATTGAAGGATCAAAGTGTCTTCTGATGTTGTCATGCAATGGTATAATCCAAAACAGTATTATGTGACAATATAACATGTGGTGAATGAGGGCTTGAACTTGTGTGATTTTCTCATTCCTTATACAATAAACATATATAACCAAGTTACCTTGTGGGAGTGTTTCCGGTTGTTAACCACTTGGTCGGACGTATCCTTGGTAATGGAAACCAGAATTTATGATATAAACAGTGGTGAAGTGCGGTTCAATATGAAACTCGATAAACACAGGATCAGATCCTGGTCGCAGCGCCAAATGGAAGAAGATCTTAATAATATCAATTATAGTTGTTATTGATAGTTCTGACCAGATTTGGATAGTTGGCTTGGACTGATTTCTACGAGCTTCATAGGTCTTGGCGTATTTCTTTGGCAAATTCTCGAGTCATGTTGTATTGACTAGAAGACAGCATAACGTATTTCTGTATAAAAATATTAGATTTATTGCAGATTTATAAACCGAATTTGACATTGTGAATTACAACGAATATTTCCTGTCTCCAGCCCGATGGGGATGATGCACTCAATAAGCCAGGATTGAGGACCCAAATTTTTGCTAGATCTTCACACTCTGCCACCCAAAACTCAGTTCTGATAAAATTAATTTTTATTCCTCCAAAACTCTGAGATTAACTATCCTCTGACTGACCGTTGAATCAAATAATGCTTATTGTTAACTTCTATCCCCAGATTTACCTGTTCATAACTTGCAGTTGCACTAATATAAACAATCCTTCCCAATGGGTTCTCCGAGTGCTAGCTAGGTTGACTATCGGAGAACCCATCATGAGTGAGTTATAGAAAACAATGGATCCCTATTTAGTTTAGTGTGAATTCTCTCGGCTAAGGTACTTATGTTGTACTTGTAAAATCTTACTCCTTTTTCCAAGTTTAAAAAAAAAAAATTATTACGGTAAGGTTCACCATGTACACGATCCGGGGTCACTTGAGGTAGAGGGTTACGTTAAGGAGTAGTTTATATGTATAAGGGGTGAAGAAAACGGTTGCGTCTGGACTTGAACAGTTTAAAATTGTAGTGATCAGAAGAAACAACCTCTTGCGTGTCTGTTCCACAGAGCAAAGGTTTACGGCAAGAAGCTGTTTTTGTAGTGAAATTACCAGTAATACATTTTTTTTAAATTACTAACAATACAGTTTATCTACAAATTACAAAACTAAAAACATATGTTTGCCCTGAAAGTATAAAATTATGTATAAAATATCTGTAGTTGAAGGCATAAAATTATGTATAAAATATTTAGATTTTGGCATTAAATAATCCATAGAGGTTAATCTACGGTTTAAGAAAATCAATCATCCAACCAGGCTTTATGACAAAGTGTTACTCATGTAACCTATGTTTTCTATATGATGAGACAGAATAATTCAAAAATACGCTTTTAAGTAGGCGCCCGAGAGGGGTCGTCAGTGATGTTTTGACTTGCTTCATCAGGGAGTTTCGGGTCTTTCAACATCATACTCCCCATCACTAAATCGATCCAATCAGAGAAGATCAATCCCTGATTCCCCTTCACAGTGAAACGCTAACAACTACTGTGGCCTTTTTAAAGAATTAGACGAAGAAAGACCACGTATTCCGCACATCCGATTGGATGTTTGTACAACCAATCCGCTGCGCGAACTATCTTTTAAATGGCCCGCGGTGGGGACTTGCTTCTTTTCTTTTGGTAGATAGTAGTTTGAATGGATAACCGAGGAGGTAATCTTAATATTTCTTAGTTTAATCCCTTCCCTAAGTATTGTATCGTTTAAATATTTGCTGATTGTATTTTATTTGTACTTTTTTTGACTTAAACTTAACCCTACTATCAAATTTTATCGTTTAGCCCGATTCTTAAAATTTATTACAGGTTAACTTTAAATGGATATATTCACTAAATTTAAATAATTGTCCATGAACATAGAGTATATTTCTTTTCCTGTACACACAAAAATAAAATTAAAAATAAAATAAAATAAAGTAAAATAAGCACCATAATATTCCTTAACATTGATTTAAAACTATTTACAAATTTAAAGTTGTTTAAATACAATAGACTACGAAATACTCCTGGAATATATTAAGTATTGAACTTCACATTATACATACATATATATATACATATATAAATACAGTGACACTAAAAAAATAGTGGGTACATTCTTAAGCAAATAACAATTTTTATTTTTATTGCTAACTTAAAACTTAGTTAAATTTAGTAGTAAGCATACATTTATCTCATGGGATAATGGTAGCACCCTGTCTGGTCAAATTTCAGTCCTTTTGTGAGCAACGTCTGGAGTGGCTTAGCAGGCCAATCTTTGCATGGTACTCTCTTCTGTAAGTGTGGTGGATAAAGCTGTAATGTGGTATGATTATTCACTCTACTTTCTGCGTTGTCTCCTGATCTTCAACAGTTGGTTTCGCTTTTTTCCCGCCCTTCATGACCCCTCCTTGAACATCATGATTCCAGCCAATCTGATCGTCTGCCAGTTGTTCCTGGATACCAGAGTCAATGCCTTTAGCATTTTAGTAAATACTTAGTACATACAATGTATAAGGAGAAATAAAGAAAGGCTTGTCTACACTTGAATTTGCAGACGAATACAACAGAATCTAATATGCAAAAGTGTTGCACACTTATCAATGAACAAATTTCAGTATTTAACAATGTATTCATTATTTTATGTAAATGCTGTTAGATGTTTGAAATAATTTGAGTTAAGCTTCTTGACAAAATTAATGCCAATTTTATTCCTAGCCTCCTCACAAATTGCCTTAAGGGAACTCGATATATATATATATATATATATATATATATATATACGTAATTAAGTAATTCATCAAGTCTAGAAGAAACCTCAACAGAATGCGGAAAGCATATATTTGGGACTCATTAGCAGTGCGCATCCGTTCTCTTTTCGTCACCGAGGCCTGTTGGCACAGTTGGTATGACGTTTGCCTCATATCGTAACTGTCCGGGTTTCAATTCTCGGTAGTGGATGCGCACTACCGATGAACCCCCAAATATAGGACGAAACGTCCGTCCAGTGCATTCTGTTGAGGTTCCTTTTAGACTTGATGAATTACTTAATTATGACTATCTCAAATCCTCCCTAATTTCTATCACTATTTTTTTATTTATTTTTATATATATATATATATATATATATATATATATATATATATATATATATATATATATATATATATATATATCAAGTATGTGGTGCAGTTCAGTTTACATTACATGAATCATTCATACAAAAAGCAGATAATGAAGTTAATGATATGGCAAGAATCAGTCTCGCAAACAATTTTTATAATAAAATACATTAACCTCGAACCCGTTGATGAATGTTATGATCCCTGTTTATAAATTCCAGTTTTATAAGGTCTTTTTTTAAGTACGAGCTTTCGATTGTTCCTACAATCATCGTCAGGTATAGAATAGATATGTCTTTTTTTACATCCAGGTAATAACAGGACAACGAAAGTTAATATGTACTCCGAAATAGGTTTTTTGGGAAATCTGTTATTGTTAACTGTGGTAAATGTTTGGAGCGTGCGGTCGTAACGCTGAAGTTGAATTTTAAAAAATTTTTGAATTGTGCGTTTTTGTACTAATATAGTAATATGATAATTCTTTTGTAGATGTAGTTTTTTTTTTCAGTTAATTTGGCATGAACTAAATTGTTCAATAAATAGAGGAATGTCACTGTTATTATAAGAAATTTGCACTTCGGATCGGTTATTTTAATATCAAGTATGTGGTGCAGTTCAATTTACATTACATGAATCATTCATACAAAAAGCAGATAGTGAAGTTAATGATATAAATGGCAAGAATCACTCTCGCAAACAATTTTAATAATAAAATACATTAACCTCGAACCCGTTGATGAATGTTATGATCCCTTTTTATAAATTCCAGTTTTATAAGGTCTTTTTTTATATATACAAAAATCCAAAACTGTTGGTGCTATCAACAGACAACCTTCTAAAAGACCTAAAACCTTAGACAAGAACAAACTCCCAAACTAAGAAAGTAAAAGAAAAAAAGCACCAAAAGGCAAACACTTTCCTAAGCAGTAATTAAAGTGTCCAATACCTCGGCTATACAACCAGAACTTGACCTGAAGATTGCAATGGTGCTTGGTGTTCTCCTCAGTTTCCACGTTCATATTTGAATGCGCTCTATCCCTGATATTGAGCACTTTTATCCATTCAACCAATGAATGAGTTTCCATAAAAAAAGGGAATATCATAAATTGTCGTCCATATGGGAACATAATATCATCTATATGTAGCTCTGAATTATCACTGCATTTTAGTTGATGACGGAAGAACCTCAAATCCGTCTAAAATTTTAGTGCTGTTCAAATTTAAGTGTTATCATGATGATAGTGTTAACGGTAATATTAACAGTTTCGTTATAAGGAAACAATTAGTATTCTTTGACTGAGCATCTTGTACTACTGTCGGTTGAAATTTATAAAATTAAAGGAATTTTTCCGGAAAATAGTTTTCTCAAAACCCGTAACTGTTATCACTCTTTCCAGTATTAATAAAGGTTTACTTCCTAACCGTTTATGTCCTGGGCTGATTGCAATCAGTCGATATTTTTTTTTGTAGTTTGGACTCCAGATAACAGTCCCATATTTGAGTACTGGTTGTAAAGAGTGTAAAAAGAGAGTTTTTAACTTTGGTGGTGGGAAGATTCGTAAATCAACGTTTGATCATACCTATTCTTTAATTAGCTTTTTTTGCAGTAAGGTTCACTCTATACAAGACCCCAGAGCCACTCGAGGTAGAGGGTTACATTAAGGGGTAGTTTATATGGATAGGAGATGAAGATAACGGTTAAATCTATACTTGAAAAGGGTAAGATTGTAGTAACCGGGAAACATCATCTTGGGAGTCAGTTCCACAGAACAGTAGCTCACGGGAAGAAGCTGTTTGAGTGGAACTTAATTCCCGACGATGGAACACGGAGGGAATGTGGTTGGTTTGTTACTATGTAAATGGCATGGTGGGTTCTTGCCGTCAATGTTAGACTTGGCAGAACCAAGGAATGTAGTTCGTCCGAGAACTTTCCATGGAAGTAGCGATAGACAAGTGAGAGACTCACCACATCCCACCCGTGAAAGAGAGATTGGAGGGTAGAAAATAATTCATCACCCACAAGGACTCGGAAACGATTTTGAGCTCAAAACTGGAATGGGCAGCTCCAGCTCAAAGATGGCAACAGTAGTCCATTTTCGGCCTGATCTGTTTCTTAGAAGTTAGAGGAATAACACGAGGGATCAGATACTCACTGGAGTGGTACAGGGAACCGATCATTTTATCTGCATCTCTAGTGATGGATTGTATATTTCTACTTGAGGTCGGATATGAGTTTGAGGCCCAATATTTTCTCAAGGCATGGAACTTCCTCAAGGGGACATCTGTTCACCGTGACTGGTGGTAGTTCAGGGTCTGATCGGTGGTGATGGAATACAACTAGTTTGATTTCCGAGGCATTGAATGTAACCAGCCAGTTTTTTCCCTACTGGGAATTTAGTGCTAGATCATAAGAGAGGTCAGCTGTCAATCTCTGATTGTCAAGAGCTTTAGAGGTGCACTCGTATATTGCTGTGTCTTCAACATAGCTGTTTACAAATGATCTGAATATATTCCTTACGATTTCAGAAATATGTGATCTTAGAGATAAATCATATAAAACTAGAATACTCAAATCTCCTTATTCTTTTACTTGATTAGGGCAAACTCCACATAGTATTGATATTAAGAAGAGG
>OZ038498.1:67722978-67887978 GCA_964036315.1 Acanthosepion esculentum | reverse complement strand
CACACACACACACACACACATATATATATATATATATATATATGTATACATACATACATATATATATACACACACACATTTCATTGAATATGGCAGACAAGGTACTTTTATTTAGTTTTTTTTCTACAATTTCTCATGCGATCTAATAATTTTTTCTTTTCAGATGATAAATTATATAAAAACTGTCCGAATGTTCTTTTTATCCGAGCGCTTTCGGCTATACATTTAGCCATTTTCAAGGACAGTTTTTATATAATTTATCATCTTAAAAGAAAAAAATTATTAGATCGCATGAGAAATTGTATAAAAAAAACTAAATAAAAGCACCTTGTCTGTCGTATTCAATGAAATGTGCACGAAAGAAGGATTGCTGCCTAAATACACACACACACACAAGTTTTTTTAAACTGATTTAATACACCTCTATATGGGTATCATTAGTTGCACGAAGCCCATGAAGACGGTACTCGATTTCTTGCCATGTTCGCAGTAGCATAGCCTCATCAATGGTTGCAATGATATCAGTGATCTTTTGCTTTAGATCAGTGATGTCCCGTATCTTTATATATATATATATATATATATATATATATATATATATATATGCGTATACAAAATTTATTGCATATATATATATATATATATATATATATATATATATATATATATAGTCAAACCTAATGAGCCAGACAAACCTACCAAGGTTTCACTTAGGCAGATCGTCAGGGTCAGCTGATCGTCAGGTTTGACTAGGTTTGCTCTACGTTTGTATCGAGCTCTTTAGTTAATTGTTTACTCGTATCGGGTTTTTTTTTCTTTGGGCCTTGAACCTGTATCTGTGCGATTATTTTCGACAGACTTTCATGTTCCTGGCTCTTTCTTTTTTAAAACCTTTTTTCCCTTCGAGATTGATTTGGCTATTGTTAAATCAAGGATTCGAATATTTTTCGACACGAGTGTAGTTACCTATATTTATATATATATATATATATATATATATATATATATATATATATATATATATATATATATATATATATATATATGTATGTATGTGTGTATGTATATATACAGGGTGTCCATAAAGTCTTTTAGCAATTTCAAAGAAGTTATTACAAAAGTCAATGAACAGGCAGATATGTGGAAATTGTTACAAAATGAGGAGTAAATATTGAAGTTTTTTTAAAACTAATTTAATGCACCTCTAAAAGGGCACCATTAGTTGCGCGACGTACATCAAGACTGTACTCGATTTCTTGCCATGTTCGCTGTAACATAGCCTCATCAATAGTTTATCATTTAGCTCAAATTCCTGTAAGAGATGCACTTTGTAATCGTACAATCGCAAGTTCTTGTAGGGCTTTTTGTACTGTTGAACATGGTAGCTGTACCTGTCTGACAGCAATACGGATGGACTTTGCAGGAGACCTCTGAAAGTCTTGTCTTACACGATCAATGTTTTCGCACATGTTCTTGGTCGTCCCCTCCTCCCTTTATCCAACACCGTTCCTCTCTACATACATTTCTTGTGCCATGCACGAATTGACGCACGTGACAGTGGATCTCTTCCATACTTAGTTCTGTAGTTTTGAAGAGTCTGTATATCCGATTTTGTTTCAATAAACGATGACATACATCGTGCCTTTTCTTGAGGAGTAGCCATTTTTCTTTCATCAACAGGATAAAGGAAATAGACAAATGTCATACGATTAAAATCTTTGATAACTACTGAGTACATAGAACAAATCTGATTAAGATATCTCATCAGTTTCATTTGTAATATATTTTTTAAATTGTAAAGAGACTTTGTGGACACCATATATATATATATATATATATATATATATATAGATAGATAGATAGATAGATAGAGAGAAAGAAAGAGAGAGAAATAACGATCTATATATATATAATATATTGATATAAACAGTATAAACATAGTGATCACTGCATAGTAATTGTCAGTTTTACACTTCAATGCAATCATTAAACCAGCTCTGATTGTGGTTTGAAAATCACATTGAGGCAACAAAAAATGAAAACAATAATCCACATATTCTTAAGTCTATTGACTGGTTCTTTCATTCTCTTTTTCTTTCTATTTTCTTTCTTTTGTTTCACTTTTTCTTTCTCTTCTCCTTCTTTTTTTTCTTTCTTTTCTTTATCTTTCTCTTTCTCTTTTCTTTCTCATTTTTGTTGTATGTCCCTCTTTTTTCTTTCACCTTGAAGTTGCCTTGTAAACAGAATTAAATTATAGGGTAAACAGCTAGGCTAAAGCTAAAATAAGATCACATTTTTAAACAGGGGTAGAAGTTTACTTCTTGTTTCCTTTTGAGGACTGGCTTTCCAGTTGCTTCTAAAGTCTACTTCAACACTGTACTTCTAACGTCTCCGCCTAAACTGTGAAATGTTATTTACTATTTTTTCTCTCTCAATAGTCACCTGTCATCCGGTTCACACTCCTCCCCGTCTTTTGAACAGGAGTAGAAGTTTATCCCTTATTTCCTGTTTGGGACTGGCTTTCCAGTTGCTTCTAATGTCTACTTCAACACTGTACTTCTAACGTCTTCGCCTAAACTGTGAAATGTTATTTACTATTTTTTCTCTCTCAATAGTCACCTGTCATCCGGTTCACACTCCTTCCGGTTTTTTGAACAGGAGTAGAGGTTTATCCCTTGTTTTCTGTGTAGGATAGTGTTTCCGGTTCCTTCTAAAGTCTTCTCATCCTCTTTCACTCCTAATATCTCCTTGCGTCTTAGTGACATTATACCGTGCTTGGAGTGCAAAAAAAAAAAAAAAGAAAAAAAGAAAGAAATATGTAGTTCAATTTGTAGCTTTAGCATTTCTTACAAACAGAAATGTAATGCTTTACTGCCATTTATTAGGTCCATAGTCCTGAAGGTAGACAACTTAAGGACACATGGCACAGTGGATAAAAGCGTTAGTTAGATCCAGTGAGAGGACCGAAAGAGTGTGAGTTCAGTACCTGATTAAGGCAGTGGAGAACGTGGAGAGGGGAATTAACAGGAGATAACTGATAACCGACATCCATTAGACATGACATGTAGAACTAGAATAGTCTACCCCAGCGAGTGAAATAAAGGGTTCAGTTCAACATTCCAACCACTTGAAGAAGGCCGGAGCGTACAACAGCTGAAACGTTGTGATAAATATGACAACAAAGATGAGGACGATAGTCCGAATAATGCAAATAGTGTACATAATACCTCATCTCAGAAATATAGACAGATACAATAACTTGAATTAAACAGTTTATGAGAAAGAGAATTTATTTTTAATCGAATTCACCCCGTGAAAATCAGGAAAGACACTATGACACGAGGAATTACTTGGCGTGAAAGTATTAGAAAACAGAAACATTATTGAGGAGTAAGACCAATATAAGAGTAATCAGGAAGACAGTAAATAATGTTTGACATTGCATTTACATTTTTGAAGATCAAAGTTGGCTGGAAAGCATGGAGCCAAAAGAGAGTTCCACAAGCAAGAAGTGTGAGGAAATAAACTCTCAGTATAGAACTCATAGTTATATGAAGCCAATTCAATTTTAAAATGACGTGAGCTTGTTGGTAATTTAGTACTGCGGTTAAAATCATAAAGTGTAGGTATGATAGCGAATACTTCATACGAACAATTACCATGAAAGTATTTATAGAAAAGGCACAGGAAGGCAACTTTACGGTGGTTGCAAAGTGTCACTCTTCTGGAGGTTAGCATTACCCATGGTGATGTAAGGCAGAAATGTGTCTCTCAGATGATTAATAGAGAGCAGTTTTTTTTTATGTGCTAAAATTAACATGCCATTCTTTGCCCCAGATAGCAACAGACTGCATGTCATTTTTGAGATCGGCCACCAATTTGACCTTATCGAACTGATCAGATTTAGTATCGAGATAGGAGTAAATGGTTGTGTCATCAGCATAGATACAAAGTTGAGAACTAATGACATCAGGAAGGTCATTTGTTGAAAATTAAGAACAGCGTAGGTACAAGGATAGAGAGCCCCGGGTGGGGGACACCTGCATTAGCACGAAAGGATTTATAAAAGTGGCCTTTCAGAACAACTTTCATTTTGTGATTTGATAAGAAAGACTGAATCAGTTCAAAAATTCGTACAGAGACACCATATCTTCAACTTGTGAAGAAGGATATATAATTATATCGCGGGTTATTGAAAAGTAACCCCCTATTTTATGTATGATGGACTCTCCCGTCTAACTATAATTTTTACAAGACAGGAGAGTCCATCATACATAAAATAGGGAGTTACTTTTCAATCACCGTGTATATGGTGATTTTCCAAGCATAGCTTAGATGTGGCACAAGGCCGACAGTATGGGGCACCCAGTGAGGATCGAACTCACTACTCAGTCGTAATTGTTCTAGCGAGACAAGCTTGCTAACCATTACACCGCCTCGAGGAGCCCTGATTTTCTAAGCGTAGCTTAGATGTGGCATAAGTAGGGGGCACCCGGTGAGGATCGACCTCACTGCTAAGTCGTGATTGTTCTAGCGAGACAAGCTTGCTAACCATTACACCGCCTAGAAGTAACCCCAATGCAAGGTGAAGAGTGACATTAAACAGGGTTGTGTCCTGACGCCCACACTCTTTGCCATTTATTTTGCTGCCCTCCTGCAACATGCTTTTGATGGGAGCGATGACGGCGTTTACCTTTTCAATGTGAAAAGACTGAAGTCGAAACGACTGCCGACTGAAGTGTTGATTAGAGAATTACTTTTTGCTGATGATGCTGCGATGGCGGCGCACAGTGAAATCGAGCTTCAACAGCTAGTCGATCGTCGAGCGGAAACATGCGATCTCTTTGGGTTGATGATCTGCGTAAAAATATTCAGGTAATAGGACAAGAGACAAATGGTGGTGGATCTCTGAAAACAGTAGATTTGTTTACTTGGGATCCACCATAGCATCGACCCTATCTATGGATGAGGAATTGACAAGCAAAATGGGAAAGGCCACAGCTGCATTCAGGAAACTTAATTAAAGAGCAAGGGATAGTGATAAACTTGTGATAAAAACCGAGACTCTAATTTACCAAACATGCGCTCACTCAACATTCCTTCACGGGAGGGGGATGTGGACCTTGTTCAGGAGAGGAGGTTAAATAGTTTTTAGATGAGTTGTTTTATAAATATGTTAAAAATTAAATGGTAAGATAGGACATTGGATATAGACGTGCTCAAAAGAGCTGGCATACAGTCACTATATCCTATCCTGCGGTATCGGCGTCTCAGGTGGCTTGGGCACGTTGCGCGCATGGATAACTCCCAAATTCCCAAACAGATACGGTATGGGGAACTGTCTGAGGGCAAGGGCAACGTTGGAAGACCCAAGCTTCGCTTAACGTCTGTGATGGAATTTTCTATCAATATGGCGAACTGGGATGCGGTTTTCCGGGAAAGAGTGGGGTGGAGAGCTGTGGTTTTCGCGGGAGCAAAAAGCTATGAAGAGAATAGAGTCCAGCGTGCCGTAGAGACGCAAATGACCCACGGTGGATGACTCCACAGTATTCTACTGTGATCGTTGTTAAAAAACCGCGCCGATCGCGCATTGGTTGTTTTAAACATGGGCGGCGCTTATTTTCCGCTGCCGACCGTCACCATCGACGAAAAATGCCATATATGTATACATGTGTGTATCCACATGTAACAGCCACATGGTGAAGTAAGCTATATTTGTTTTCAATGTAGCTAAGTTGGATTAACTATCTAATGATTTGATTTGTTTGTTTAACGGCATATCAACTCTTTATGGGTCATTTAATGCTGGAATTTAATTTACTTGGTAGCTTTGAAGGAATAATAATATGATATATG
Source organism: Acanthosepion esculentum (assembly GCA_964036315.1). Lineage (NCBI taxonomy): Eukaryota > Metazoa > Mollusca > Cephalopoda > Sepiida > Sepiidae > Acanthosepion > Acanthosepion esculentum. The sequence continues at coordinate 67,882,122 of OZ038498.1, read as the reverse complement.
TTATTCTGCTTTCACAATGGAATACATGGTAGATGATACTCAGCATTTGTGCATATACATGTGTGTGTGGACATTGTTGTAGTTTAGTTGAAGTTATATTTTGGAATACAGTTTGATTTCTTTAAGAAATTCTAGGATATTATCTAGATTAATGCCAGGAACAAGTTCTTTCACGTTGATTGATGTATTGTTGGTAATTTTATTATAAATAGGTATTGTTGGTATTTTTTATATAGAAATATATTCCTGGAATTTTTACTATAAAAACGTATTTTTATACTTTCATAGAATTTTGTTTTTGCCCGTAGCTGGGTTTGGTTTGGTTTGGTTTGTTTTACGGCATGTCAACCTCAATGGGTTATTTAATGCCGACAATTTTTTTTTTATTGCTGGTAATGTTTTTCTTCAAAAATCTATTTCTGGGAATATTTTTCCTTGAAGAAATCTATAGCTGGTCATATTTTTTCCAAAGAATATATAGCTGTTTGTATTGCTGGTATTTTTTTTAAAGTATTGCTGATAATAATTTTTCCTTCAAAAATTATTGCTGGTAATAATTTTTTGTTATTACAAAGTATTTTCTGGTATTATTTTTACACAGGTTTGTGTGTTAACTATTTGCCCATAGATGGGATCCTAACAGGTGCTACCTCCCCGGGTCAGGGTGGACCTGGGAACACCAGCAATTAAGAGGTGGTTCCACACTCCTCAAAACTCTTGATCAGAGGCCTTGCTGCTGGACGTAGTTTATCGTCTTACCCAGGACGCTGCCCATAGCTGGGATCCTAACAGGTGCTACTACCCCGGGTGAGGGTGACCCTAGGAAGAACAGCAATTAAGAGTTTGCTCCATATTCCTCAAAACCTCCATTATCCCAATCGGGGGCCTTGCTGCCAGATGTAGTTTATCGTCATACCCAGGACTAATTAGCCATCTATAGTCACAAGCTCGTTTTGCAAATGACGTCTTTCATCTCTGGGTATGTTATGATGTCCGCAGCATCGGAGAATGGACAATATTAATTTATCGACTCTAGTTTTGGTTATTTTCCATCTGCTTATAGCAAATCCACTTCACAAAAACTATTTGCCTCTGATTGGCTCACAGACTTATATCCTGGTTGTGAAAGCTTTCTGATTGGTTGGTTGAACTACCTATTTTTAGAGATGGTGAAGTTTTCCTTTTTATTTATATTATTTTTTTATTTATTTCTCTCACCACAAGATAACTCAATGGAATAATCCTAATTGACTAAAACAGTGACGCAATCTGATCACAATATTTTGACAAGTACACCTGAGGCCTCAACCTTTAATACTCTTTAGGTGACTATTTTCACCAAGCAAAATCTTAGTCCTGTCAATGTAAATTGAATTTCAATTTCTTTGGTGTGTAGTCATATCCTTCTATGGCAACACCTAAAACAATCTTGACTGAATCTGAGAGCCAGGCTATTGCAATTTCAAATATATACAACTAATATTTAAAACACTATATTGTGAGGGGATTCCATATACAATAAAAGGGGAATAATTATAAATGAAGCAAAGTGCTAAATGTTAAACAATCGGATCACCGTAATGGAACTATTGTTACTATTTTATCTACAGTTAATTGTAATTATGTTGGATATAATTACTTATTGAAGCCAGATCTAGCACAATAATAGACAAGGTTATCTTATTTAAATTATTAGCTGTTATGCTGAGGTTTTCTTTGAATTCATTCTTTGCCGTTATAATTACCAAGAGTGTACACGTGTTTATAAATTCCATTTTGTTAACTTTTATTCAAGTCATTGTCTTCCTCCAGGAATGTGGGCCGAGTAAATGTTAGTTAATCCAAATTTAATTGACAAGTTTCATGGTTGTAACCTTGACTTTTGTCGGTCCCAAATTGGTCACTTTAACTTTTAATATTTCTCAGAGATATTTCCATAACTTACCTGGTTCAACCAGAATTGGCATTAAATGAAGTATAAAGTATTCAGGCAGCCTTGGCCTGAATACTTTATACTTGGCAATGCAACAAGAATCAAAGATTAACCGCAACCATCTTCACTATGTGGAGAGGGCTAGGGTTAATATCTAGTTCTTGATGCATAGCCAAATGAGAAATGTCAAAGGGGTTTGAGCCGTTTTTATCAAAAGTTCCAAGTATGCAAACTTTTCCGTATTTTAACCAGGAGCAAACCCATTCATATGTTAGTTACGAGCAAAGCCATCAATATATAACCAATAACAAAACCAACCGAATTTAACCAATGACAAATGCATCCATATTTACCAACTAGCAAACACATTCATATTTTAGCCACTGTCAAACCCACCCATATTTCAGCCATGAGAAAACCCATGTTTAACTTCTAGCAAATGCATCTATATATAACCACGAGCAAACACACCCTTATTTTAGCCACTAGCAAACCCATCCATATTTAACCACTAGCAAACCCATCCATATTTAACCATGAGCAAACCCATCTATATATTAGCCATGAGGGAACCCATCCATATTTAACCACTAGCAAACCCACCCATATTTTACCACTAGTAAACCCACCCATATTTAACCACTAGCAAACCCATCCATATTTAACCACTAGCAAACCCATCTATATTTAACCATTAGCAAACACATCCATATTTTAGCCATGAGGGAACCCATCCATATTTAACCACTAGCAAACCCACACATATTTAACCACTAGCAAAACCACCCATATTTAACCACTAGCAAACCCATCCATATTTAACCACTAGCAAACCCACCCATATTTAACCACTAGCAAACCCTTCCATATTTAACCACTAGCAAACCCATCTATATTTAACCATTAGCAATCCCATCCATATTTTAGCCATGAGGGAACCCATCGATATTTAACAACTAGCTAACACATCCATATTTAACCATTAGCAAACCCATCTATATTTAACCATGGGCAAACGCATCTATATATTAGCCATGAGGGAACTCATCCATATTTAACCACTAGCAAACCCATCGACATGTACCTAATAGCAAACCCATCTATATTTTAGCCATGAGGGAACCCATCCATATTTTACCACTAGCAAACCCACCCATATTTAACCACTAGCAAACCCATCGACATGTACCTAATAGCAAACCCATCTATATTTTAGCCATGAGGGAACCCATCCATTTTTTACCACTAGCTAACTCATCCATATTTAACTACTAGCAAACCCACCCATATTTAACCACTAGCAAACCCGTCGACATGTACCTAATAGCAAACCCATCTATATTTTAGCCATGAGGGAACCCATCCATATTTTACCACTAGCAAACCCACCCATATTTAACCACCAGCAAGCCCACCCATATTTAACCACCAGCAAACCCATCCATATTTTAGCCATGAGAGAACCCATCCACATTTAACCACTAGCAAACCCACCCATATTTAACCACTAGCAAACCCATCGACATGTACCTAATAGCAAACCCATCTATATTTTAGCCATGAGGGAACCCATCCATATTTTACCACTAGCTAACTCATCCATATTTGACCACAAGGAAACCCATCCATATTTAACCATGAGCAAACCCATCTATATATTAGCCATGAGGGAACTCATCCATATTTAACCACTAGCAAACCCACCCATATTTAACCACTAGCAAACCCACCCACATTTAACCGCCAGCAAACCCATCCATATTTAACCACTAGCAAGCCCACCCATATTTAACCACTAGCAAACCCATTCATATTTAACCACTAGCAAACCCTTCCATATTTAACCACTAGCAAACCCATCCATATTTAACTACTAGCAAACCCACCCATATTTAACCACCAGCAAACCCATCCATATTTAACCACTAGCAAGCCCACCCATATTTAACCACTACCAAACCCATCCATATTTAACCACTAGCAAACCCACCCATATTTTAGCCATGAGGGAACCCATCCATATTTAACCACTAGCAAACCCTTCCATATTTAACCACTAGCAAACCCATCCATATTTAACCACCACCAAACCCATCCATATTTTAGCCATGAGGGAACCCATCCATATTTAATCACTACCAAACCCACCCATATTTAACCACTAGCAAACCCATCCATATTTAACCACCAGCAATCCCATCCATATTTAACCACCAGCAAACCCATCTATATTTTAGCCATGAGGGAACCCTTCCATATTTAACCACTAGCAAACCCTTCCATATTTAACCACTAGCAAACCCTTTCATATTTAACCACTAGCAAACCCATCATTTCCAATTAACACTTAATATATAAATCACAAGGCATATCCACATATATATGTCTTGAGCGTGTGACTCTTTTCAGAAATGTTCCCTGTACACATATTGGCAATTTACCCACCTCTGAGATTTGAACTCTTCTGATGATGTAATGGAAATAGACATTTTCGGTTATTTTAAACTCAGTAAATAAAACACGGTAATTTATTTCTTTGTGAAATCATTTTACCTGAAAGCTTAAATAAAATGTAAATTATGTAAATAATTGCTATCATTTTTGACAGGAGGTATAAACCAATATAGATATTTCGAAATAAATTGAAAATATACAAATAGATAGATAGATAGATAGATAGATAGATAGATAGATAGATAGATTCAAATAGATTGAGATAGATAGATGGATGCAAAAATTGATAGATAGATGGATGCAAATAGATTGAGATAGATAGATAGATAGATAGATAGATAGATAGATAGAGGTAAATAGATAGATTCTAATAGATTGAGTTAGATAGATGGATGCAAAAATAGATAGATAGATGGATGCAAATAGATTTAGGATAGATAGATAGATAGATAGATAGATAGATAGATAGATAGATAGATAGATAGATAGATACTACAAAATTGATAGATATTGATAAAAATGTTTCATCAACAACACATACACTCTTTATTGGCCCATATGTGTATAACAGCTCCTACTCCATTATCAAGTAAAACTGGTAATTATTGGAAACTGGTTTGCCCAAGTGTTCGTTCACACAGTCTCTTCTCTATCAACCATCATGGCATGCTAGTGACAAGACATTTGTGTCATGATATCTGTCAATAGGTAAAAGTTGACTCATGCCTTTCTCAAAGGAGGGAATTGATAGAAAGAAGAGAGAAGACATGATGCAACTACAACTAAAATTCGAAATATATTTGAACATTTCATTTGCTCCCTGTCTGTTTCTGGTTGAAAGCTAAGCATTACTCTCCCTCTTCCCCTACAAAAAATTCCGTTGCTCGTTTATAAAACAGGGAAAAGTGCTGGAATGGAGTCAATGCAGTAGTGAGCATGTTTCCCAGACATTTTCATTTAACAACAATAATAATAATAATAGCAGTAGCAGTAGTTGTAGTAGTAGTATCGCAGCATCGTACGTCATTGCGACTTCTGAGTTGGTCGTTAGATCTGCCTTCTCTTTTTAGTTTTTACCAAGATTTAACCTCCCCCTAACTTGAATAACATTTTTGTGTCCTATCAACTGTAGGTATCACGGAGATATAGATGAACTGAGAAATTGACGCAGTCACACCGCTCCCCTGGTAGCATTACGTACTACTACTACTACTACTACGACTATTAGCACTTCTGAGTGAAGTGGAAGTCACAGAAACCACTCCTTCAGGAGCAGGAACGAGTTACTCTCGCTAGAGCAGTACTTATAAATTAAAAAGTTGGTCGACATTCGCTTCACTTTTCTGGAAGTGTCTCACTCGCACCAGGCTTAGAATTCGTTTGCCGGAGATTATTTTTGAAAGGTAGGAGGAGCTTTGTTCATTTGTTCTCTTGTGTTTTTTGTATGTAAAAAAAATTAGTCCTTCTTCCTTCATAATATTTTTTAATTTTTTCAAATAGTAATAATTTTTAAGAAGGTGTGATTTAACTTTTCTTTTTCTTTTTTAACTGTGTCCAATAAAGATGATATCGGAATATTGTATTGTAGTGGCTTTCTCTCGATGTTGAAAATATGGATTATTAAATAAATTTCGACTGAATGATTTTTTTTTTTAAATAAGGAGCAAGTACTTTTTTTTTTTTTTTTTTAAATTTAACATGTTTCATTTAGCTTTAGGAGAAAAAATCTGATGAAGCTAAATTTAAAACGCGAAACCTGTTAGTTAAATTTATAACATTTTTCTTACTTTTTCCTTTTAAGCACAAACGTCCTCCAAACTTTGCGTCGTACAGTACAAGTTCTTTTTTCTTTTGTATAGTTAATTAAGCTTTAGTTTATTATTTGTTAAAGTTTGAGACTAAAAAACTATCGTTTTAAAAACTAAATCGCATTGAAATTGACTGTTTTTTATTAACTGAGAAAAGATTAGGTAAAAATGATTTCTTTTTCAAGTAAGATAAAGAATAAATTAACCAACAAGCAGGTCATATGGGCGTCGAGCAGGTTGCAGCGACTCTTAAAAATTCCTTTTTTTTTTTTTTTTTTTTTTTTTTTCTTAACCCATTTCTTTTTATTTAACCTCATGACGTAGTCATATGAAACAACTGTAAGAAGAGAATTAGATATTCATTTCCCATTATAAACATTTTTTTTATAATTTTGTTTACTAAACAGAAATGTGATCGCAAACAAATAAACTCTGCTTTTACATTTTACAAGGACCCTGAACTTGTCGGGTTTGAATTCACTATGAAAGATGCTTTTAAAAAGTTTTAATTTCTTTCTGACTGAAGGAAGTATTTTTTAAAACATGTTATTTTTAATTTCACATCTCGTAATAATTGTTTTGAATTTTACTACAATTTTTTTATGCGGCAATAGTACTTTCTCAAAATATGTAAAAAAGAAAAAATTAGTAAGCGCTATTATCAGGTATCTTAATGGTTTTACCTTTTTTATTTTTTTTAATAACTGACTTTAGTTCTCCTCGAATTCTATAGCAGCAGAAGAAATTTTTACATTTTTTTTTTATTAACTTCAAAAAAGGGCCTCAGAGTAAAAAAAAATGTAAAAAGTAAAAATAAATAGAAAAACCTTGAATTTAAACTTTTGACGGTTACCTGAAATTTTCTAGTAAAGATGAACCATTTAATTATGTCATAATAATTATTATTATTAAATAATACTAGTAAAGTAAAAGTGAAAAGATTTTAGTGACTTTTTAGTTCCATTTCAACATTTCCTTATAAGTATTTCAAAGCCGGTCTTTTGCAACCTTTCGATTTTTTAATCTTAAGTGCAGACGACGAAAATTTTCGTCATTGCAGTTTTAACTCCACTGCGAATGACAGAAGTTTCTGTCGCAATTGATGGCTTGTTCAATCCGTCTATCTGTGTGGTTAACAAGCTGTTCTCGCACGTGTGTGTCTGTGTGTTTGGTGGGAGTGAATTGTCCATATTTACAGTTACTCTGTTCTTGCAGAGATATTGTTATTATTATTATTTGCAGCTTCTTTTGTCTTTTCGATATCAAAATTCAGTTGAGGTTTTTTTTTTCTATCGGAAAATAAAGCAACTTTAACTCTGAGGCTTGAAATACAAAAAAAAAAAAAAAAAGGATATAGGAAGAGACGACTTTAAAATAAATATACACTTGAAAAATGACTTTTTTTTTTTTTTTTTTTTTATTATAATAATAGTGGGTATAAGTTAAATTTTTTGTTTTAAGAAAAATAGTATGGCTTTCTTTTTGGTGGTTTCTCCGTATCGCTATTTTTTTTTCCATTGGAAACAAACCTGAATTTAAAAACAGTTACTTATTGATGTTTTTTTGTGTGTACACTGTACTGTACAGTGTGTACACATGCATGCATATAATTATTTCGAGTACCCGTATACGCGAAAAATACCAGATCTTTTTTTTTTTCAGTAGATGCCCAAGTAGGGGAAGTTATTTTGGTTTTTACTCAGTATTACTATTAAAGTAATAATTACTATAAAAATATATTGACCTGAAGATGTCATTGAAGCATGACACTAACAGCCACCATTCAATGTTGATTCTTATGTCCGCACAGTCAGTGTATGTTTGTGTGTGTAATATATGCGTGAGTGATGTAATCGTAATGGATAGCTGTTCGGAATGAGATATCTGAGAGCAGATTTCGAATTCCAGTATGGTTTGTTTTAACATGCGCAAATACTCTTCTTTTTTTCTTTTTTTTGGGGGGTGGGGGTGTTGAGAAGGTATGAATCTATCTTCTCCTTCCAGCTATGGGCTAAATCGTAGGACTTGTATCTAAAAAGAATAATTGTTATTCTCAATGCAGTATTCAATCGTAAAAAAACCCAAAACAAACTATTCTTACAATCCAAGAATATTTTGAAATAACCCACTAAAATATCTATCAGTCTTTTAAGTTTGGCAACTAACCTCTCCCTCCACCCTTTTCTATATTTAGTAACGTTAAAGGCCGTGAGTATGTGGGTACTCCGAAAAGATCGAACTGACCTATACTGCGTTTTCCAGTCATGTGGATTGTAAGACAACCTTGCTAAAAAAAAAAAATCGATCTACGTTAGTTCAGCCGATAAAATATTTCTTGTAGAAATCTATCAGTCTTCAAGTTGCAGAACTCGTAGGACCATACAAAATGTGTTCCCATCTCTTTCTTTTGTGTCCGAGAATTATTGATGACTGTCATCAGACCTTTTGTCACCACCCTATTTCTGAATGATTATTTATACATCACTTAATTTTTTATTTTATTTACGTCTTTAATAGCGTTATAAAATAATTAATTTAATAGTTACTGGATTTGGGATTGATCTCGCAGACCATTGATATAAGTTCTCACCATGAGATCTCCGACAATTTTTGACCAAATGCTTGAAAAGTAGGAGCAATATACCATGTCTGCCAAAAATGTATATACCCTACTCTCGCTTATCTAGACTTCACTGATCAACTGCAAAAAGACAGAATGCATGTTTGTAAGCAAAAATATGAGCGCAAAATTTACAAATTGGAAATACTAAGATCACGCAAGTACAAAAAAAGTGGGGAATACTTTCACAAAGGACGGGAAATGAGACCCTGAAATCACAAGGCGCACTGGGATGACCAAAATTTGCATTCTAAAAGCTAAGCAGAGTATAGAGAAACGGAAAATCACGTTAGAAAGAAAAAAATAGCACTGAACTGTTAGGTGATATCAGACTTCCAATACGGCTGCGGGTGCTGGACAATCTGCTGAAAGGTGAAGAGACTTGAAGCAACAGAAATGTGGTTCTACAGAAGGATGCTGAGGATACCATGGACCGAACATGTGAACAGCGATGAAATTTGAGAGAAAATGGAAACAAAAATGAAACTTTCTTTTCAGGAAGAAACAGTTGAAATTTCTATGGCACAAAACGAGGAAAGAGGGCTTGGAAAATCTGATACTGACAGGACAGATTGAAGGCAAGAGGGACAGGAAAACAACGCATAACCTACTTAGGGAGCTTGAGTAAATGGGTGGCGGGACAGGGTGTAGGAGAAATAAATAAAAAACACACAAAATTTATTAAGAGCTACAAAGAACAGGAAATTGTGGAGTCATGATCGCCTACCTACTGAACGAACACTACATATAACGAATAATATCCAACCACAAAAGCATTGATTTTATTTTTTGGATCAGATTTTTTTTGCTTTAAAGAATTTCGTTTTTGTGTTTATCGACTAAGCACAAAATTTTGGATGTTCGGTGTGGTGTAATGGGTACCTGTTCGTAATGAGAAATCAGAGACCAGAGTTCGAATTTCAGTCGAGTTTGTTACATTCACTTACGCGCAAACACCCCTAGGGAGAGGTATGAATCCATCTCTTCTCTGCCACACCTCCAGCTATGATCTGAATAGCAGGACAAACTGGACTCTATAGCCTTGGATGGCAACCAGTCTACCGCGCAAAGAAACGGCAACAGACTACGGGAAAATTTGCCTAGTCAGTCATGAATCGAAAGAGACCTGATCGCCCAAACGTGTATCACGTATGACACTTACTGGCTGACTATACTTTGAAAATTTCCTTGCCGGCCGGCCGGCTTGCCTGAAATATTCTCTCACTCGCCTCTTCATATGCCGAGATGCACATATGAAGTGTTCCGTTTTTATAGACGTAAACAAATTGCAAAAAGACTACGTGTGTTGGGAAAACTGCGCAGTAGAAATAGACTTTCGAATATTAAAAAAAAAAAAAAAGTTTCTCTAGTACACTTCAGTGTGTGTTACTGTTTCTTAACTCAATGTTTATTGATCGTCATTGCGCCAATATTAAACTACTTGTATTGTCAAAGACGACAAACAAGATTTATGTAACTGTCTATATTTCTGATATGAGGGCAACTATTTACAATATTCGGACTGTTATCTCCAGCTTTTGTTGCAATATCAACGACGTTTCGGCCATTCTACGCTCGGGTCTTCTTCAGGCGACTGGAATTTCGAACCGAACCTGTATTTCGTCCACGGTTAGATTGTTCTAGTTCCAGATATCTTAAGTTTCGGTTATTTCCCTTTAACTCAACTTTCCAAGATTTTGTTCACCTCTCTGCTGTAGCCAGGTATTGAACTCGCAACTCTCAAGCACATATGACGTAGTGGATAAAAGCGTTGGCCGAAGTAATCCAGTGTACAATATCTTGTACGCTCTCCGCCCAGAAATGCTGCGACGTCACCGCACTAGCTGCATACGCTTAGATGTGGCACAAAGTATAGGGCACCCAGCGAGAATCGAACTCGCTACACAGTCGTAATCGATTTAGCAAGACCAGCTTGCTAACCATTACACCACGTCGAAGTGTCCTTGCCTACATAGCTATGGAACTCATTGTGCTAGATGGCCTTTGACCCTGCATAAAGGTTCACCTGCCCTTTTGTTTTTAATCCTGTGTGTTTAACCACCCGCCTGATGAGGGGAACCGGTTTACCTGTGTGGCGAGGGTTAGTGGGTCACATGATATCAGTAGCATTCGTGACTTGACAGTGTCGTTGGCAAGTGCTACAAAAACGTATTACATATATATTGTATATGTTAATTATTATATAACTAATGTTGCATCTTATTTTGCACTTTAAATCAAAACAAGTCAATTTCGCAATTTGCGTTTGCTTTCTTTAATTACAACTTTAATTAACTATGAGGAATTTTGCTTTTTAAATCATAAGAAAATGTCTTGGTCTTTTTTACATAAATGATACTCCGCTATGGTAGCACGAGGCATGTTCGCTTTGAATAATGTTTCGTGCTATCATAACCGAATCTCATTACAAAATAATGTTAAAGATTTACTGATGTTTTTAAGCATATTAATACGAACAAGTATAGCGTGGATGGTGCCTCCTGTTCAGCAGGTTCGGCGTCAGTGTTGTGAGAGTGTATTGGGGGAGGCGCCGGCCTTTAATTCCAAACATTCATCCTTTGATTTTAGCATCTTAATTCTTATCTACAGCATTACTCAAAGAATTTAAAATCTAAAACAAAAACAAAACAAAAAGAAAAATTGGCACGTCCTCTAACAGTAAAAATGGCGACTAATCAAAGTTCATCTTATCTGATATTAAAATATGTATTAGGTGAGGGTAAAAATTCTCAGCACTTTTTCCCCCTAAAGGTGAGAAAATACACACACACACACACACACACACACACACACACACACACATATATATATATATATATATATATATATATATATATGTATGCAGTGTAACCCGGATATAAGAGATTTTCTCTGGTCCCAAATTAGAGCCTGTGTTAATGTATATATAATAGACCAAACCCGGATATAAGATACTTCTCCAGTCCCGACAACTCTCTTATATCCGGGTTAACTATATATATATATATATATATATATATATATATATACACACACACACACGACTCTCCCGTCGAAGTATGAGGCTCAAGCAGATCAGTTCCAAGGAAACTGACAGCTCGACACTAGCGCATGAGATTTGATTATAGTGGTGAAGACTTTGTGCAGAACCAACCACACATTTTGAAGGGCCGAATACAGAGACCCGTTGCACTACGTGCTACAAGGTCCCCAAATGACTCTCCGCAGGTTTTGAATTCAGAGTTGTCCTCCTACATCAGTTGCCATCCAAGACTATAGAACCCAGTCTGTCCTGCTATTTACCCATAGTTGCAGGAAGAGGATTCATACCTATCCCAAGGGTATTAGCACGTATGTGAATGTAATGGATCCGACTGGAATTCGAACTCGGCTCGCACTATATATATATATATATATATATATATATATATATATATATATATATTCGACTCTCCCGTCGAAGTATGAGGCTCAAACAGATCAGTTTCTAGGAACCGAAAGCCCGACACTAGCACATGAGACTTGATTATAGTGGTGAAGATTTTGTGCAGAACCAACCACACATTTTGAAGGGCCGAATACAGAGACTTGTTGCACTACGTGCTACAAGGTCCCCAAACGACTCTCCGCAGGTTTTGAATTCAGAATTGTCCTCCTACATCAGTTGCCATCCAAGACTATAGAACCCAGTCTGTCGAAACATGCCGACTTCAACTCAATGATTTTAGTTTAATACTATTTACATTGTTCGAACTATTGTCCTCATCTTTGTTGCCATATTTATCACAACGTTTCGGCCGAAGCGTACAACGGCCGAAAGGTTATGATAAATATGGCAACAAATGTGAGGACAATAGTCCGAATAGTGTACATAATACCTCATCTCAGAAATATAGACAGACACTTTAAACTTTTATTTGCCATAGAATTGTTATTAACATAAGCTTCGTGGATATTCCACAGGGTTTGACAAGATTATGTAATCTTATGCCGCTTCTCTGAAAGCGTACCTGTTCTCTCCTTATTTTAGATGGAAGACTGTGCCTAGTTCCAGGTATTCCAACCCTTCCTAATTGCACTAAGAGAGGCTGGGTTTGTGTAATATTGATGACAGCGGTCGCGGGGACTGGGGTCAGGTAATTGTTGCCCTTGGCCCGTATGCATATTCATGTTTATGGTCACCACCCGTAAAAAATTACTTTGCCTTAGTCGGGAGGTCTAGTGAATAATCGAAAGTTGATAATTTTCTCTTCAAATATTCGTTGCTTGTTGGTTTTTCCCGTTCGTTGACACGATATGTATATACCAGGCACACTTGCATTCGTGTGCTGTGCGTGGTATAAAAAGTAGGGCGTTTCTCGACGTGAAGTGTGGGGGTCCTGCTGTTAGGAGCAATCCAAGTCGGTCTTCGCAGACTTGTACTTGACACAAAATATAGATTGGTTTCATATGTGAAAAACAATGAGGAATGCGCACATATTTTCTACTTTATGGAGTTTAAGATTTCCTATTGGTGTATTGTGAATGTTCACATATAAACAATTAACTAACAAAATTTGGGGTAATTGAACCTTGTCTGCTGTCAGTAGCTCCTAGACTGAAAGCACCCTTGGTTACGAGGTTGTTTTTTTTTTTTTTTCTTTCTTTCCGGCGCCTGAGACAACGCCAAAAGGGGAAGTTCAGGGGAGCTTAATCAGGCTTTGCACGGTATTGCCGTTAACCGTTAAATCTATTTTAAACGTCGACATTGTATCACGTTTGGCAGCGAAATGGACGCGCTGAAAAATACCTTTTTAAGGTAAAAAAAAAGAAAAAGAAATTATATAAATTCAATCTCTTGTGATAGGTACATTTTCTTCAATAGGACTTTCGATGATTTTACGGCGGTAGACGTTATCCCGGTTTTGTATTTTATTTTATTTTATTTTTTTAAACGAAAAAAAATGGATGTCTACTCAAACACGTATACCAAGTTAGTAATAAAAAATAAGTCGGTCTCTGCGGCAAATGCGTATTTGCTTTCTTATTTAAGCCATTTGAGATTAGCTGAAACGCCTTGGTTTTCTTCTATACGCAGATAAGGCGGGCAGACTGTTCCTACTTCAATAGGAAGACCCTGTGTCAAATAACTAACTTCAAATTTCTGATCCAAATATTGCTCATTTGGTATTTATCGTAAATCCGCTAACGAAAAGGAAATTACGCTATATCTGTGGAATTAGCCTTTTTATTTAATCTCTAAACTGACTTGCAGAAATGGTAAAACTTGCTAACATAGCATTTTTTAAAAAAAATGCCATCTGACCGTTTCGAGTGTTCTTAGCTTACAGTCTCCAACAAATATGTGCAGTCGCAGCTCTCCACAATTGTATTTTTATTACAGCTCTCTGCATATTATATATGGGTCACCATATGTCTTAAGATTAATAACAGACCACAAGCGTACTATTTGGTGATGATCAAACTTAACGGTTTGCTAGACTAGCTCAGTATCTATTAAACTACGGCGATGGACTCAAAGCTCACAATATTTTAATTATAAAAATTCAGAATATCCCAAAGTATAAAACTAGTATTAATATTAATTCGGTACCTGTCGCTTCGCTGACGGCCAAGATGATTAAATTTAAAATCTAAATTGTTTCTATATTTCTTAGAAAATATATTCAGCTTAAATACAGGTGTCATAAAAATCGCCTCAAAAGGGTTATTGTCAGACATAAAGAAAAATTAATCTTTGCGATATAGATCTCCATTTCATTCAAATTGTGTGTTTATGTACGTTTGCATGTGCGCATGCATATTTTAATTAAAAAATAATAATTGTATTCATTACTAAATAATTTCCGAGAAGTTCAATATTAGAATTATTTTATTTTATTTATTTATTTTTTTTTTTTCTCCGACTTAAATTCTATTGCTCAGCACAGGATAGAGATTGTCTAGACTGAATGTGAGTGAAATATATTATTCAGATGTCTTATTTCAAACTGTCTTGTGTGTGTTAAATGGCACATGCAAAGTCACAGACAGACAGAGAATCACCACTTATATAGGTTATATACTAATTTTTTCTCTAAATTGTATCTTCATCTTGGTTGTCATAGTTTCGGCGGTCTTTCTCTTCGGTCTTCAAGTCTCTGTCACTTCCGTTGACATCACCTGTTGAACATTGTGCTTAACCAACTAGGACTCCCTTTTTTCTTGGGACAATTAATCTGCACTTGCAACGTCGAATCTGATGTCGCTTATATTCACTTTACCGATATATTCCGAAACAAGTAATTAAACAAAAAAAAAAATTGCACAGTCTGACACAAGGCTATGAGAGTGAAACTGAACCCCCCCCACCCCAATTACATGTTATATGAATTACTTAACGCATTCTCTTTGCTGCGCCGACTAGAACTTCGTGGCTCATGCCCATTCCTTGCTTGTAAAACCACACGTCTATACAAGCACACTTCTTGGCGTCCTACCAAGAAAATCGGTCAGCCAGCTGGAAGTTTACCAAAAACTTGCCGATGATATATGCCGTATGAATATACCTTATGCTCGAGCAAGAATTAAGAGGAGCCGATTAATTACGTTTCACAAAGAAATGGATACATTTCGGGATGGTTTATGTAGTAGTTGTAGTCAAATATGGTCTGTACATCTCCAGGTCTTTGACAAAATCCAGAGACGAATATGCAAGATGATAGGTCCTGATCTGGCATCTAGTCTACAATCGTTATCCCTGACGAGCTACTTTCGCTGGTTCCTGGACTACATTCATTTAAACGAGCTACTAGGCTGGCATATCGGTCTCACCCTTTCACTGTCAAAACGGTTAAATGTAACCGTCTCTTCTACTCACAGATTCTTCTCTCGCACTTCCCGTCTGTAGTGCTCTCTTACCCTTACTTGCTTCCCCGATGAGTATAATCTTCAAATATTCAAGTGTAATGCCAATCGACATCTGACACCCTGAGCTTGTTCCCCGTCCTCTGTACCCTTTCCTCAAACACGCCTATTTGCTCTTGTTCTCAATCCTCTGTAACTCCATCCGTGCTAGTGGCACTCCCGCCTTGCTTGGGGTGAATTGCCTTAAAAATATGATTCGATTCTGTATTCAAAGTGTTGAGTTGGTGAGGTATATTATCAGCTTTCTCTAATGCCAGAATTGTCTTCTATTTAGATTTTGCTAAGTATCCAGATTTAAGTACAGAAGTTTAATTATTTGGGGAGTGTTTTAACAGAAGATGGCAAATCCGAACGCACATTGGAATAACGAAAAGGGCATTTGTACGAAAATGAACACGAAACACTAGGTCAGAACTTGAACACGGTTCACAAAATTATATTCTCCATGGCGATATCCGTTACCAGGTTTGTTGTTTTTTTTTTTGTTTTTTTTTTCAAACTGTGGGTCCCGACACTTCAGTGGGTCTCGAGATAAATAAAATGGGTCATGACAAAAAAGAAAGGAAAAAAACAAAAATACGCAAGTGAGAGCAAATGTAAAAAGCTAAGCAAAGTACAAAGAAACTTCCGTTAGAAACAAAGAAAAGAATGCTTAACTGTTATTGCAGTTTTCGAAGCGTAGCTTAGATGTGGCACAAGGCCGAAAATATGGGACACTCAGTGATGATCAAACTCTCTATTCAGTCATAATTATTCATGCGGGACAAGCTTGCTAGCCATTACACCACGACCCGGTGCCTTGGTGATTTTCTAAGTTTAGCTTAGATGTGGCATATCGCCGAATGTATGTGGCACCCAGTGAGGATCGAACTCGCTACTCAGCCGTAATTGATCTAGCGAGAGAAGCTTAGGAACCACTACACCACGTCGAAGTGTGCGTAAATGATTTTCTAAGCGTATCTTAGATGTGGAGCAAGGCTGAAAATGTGGAGCACCCAGTGAGAATCGAATTCGCTACTCAATGCTAATTGATTTAGCGAGAAGATCTTGCTAGCCATTGCACCACATCGAAGTGCGCACTCTGCGCTATGGAACGTGAAAGACTTGAGACAACGGAAGTGTTCTGCAGAAGGATGCTAAGAATAAACTGAATGTAGCTCATAGGCAACGAAGAGTTCTAAAAGGAAAAAGGGGCACTCAGAATCAAAGACAGGTGGAATTTGTTGGACACATAAAGAAAGGTTTGAAGAATTTGACATTCACAAGACATATCGAATGCAAAAGAGACAGCCTATTGATGAGCTTGTATTAATAGATGGTGGAACTGTAGAGTGGGAGCATTGGTAAAGACACGGCTATAATAATAGTTGTGGAAAACCATGATTTCTTACGTTCACATAGAAGAATCTATATGAAACCATTCTTGGTTTACTGGTAAACTTTTGGGCTAGACAATTAGTTGTTGCTAAAACAGGGTCCATTATTTCTTTCTTAGAAAAGATAGAGGTACTGCAAGCACCCCCTCTCCGACTGAAGAAACTCATGAAGAAGCATAGCAAGGAGGGGAGCAGTTGACCTCTGTGCGCAAGGTTATACTTACTTGGGTGGGTTCATAACGACACAGACAACACATAACACTTTTTTCTCCTTTTCTTTCTTTTCGAACTCTCTAAAAAGGAAAGCAATAACAAGAAACCAATGAACACAGCCTGATTCCCTTATGTGTATCGGTAATTCTAATCTCTTACAGCTTATAACACAGGCGTATTTTTAAAAAATGCCTATTAGTATTCTGTCCGTAACTCACCGCTTTCGCTTGCGCAACGCTATTCACTGTGTGTATTTACGTTAATAGACACGCGTTTATTAATGACGTAGCCAAGACTTATTGTATATAAATTACAATTGTGGCACAAGGCCGAAAATGGTTTGGAGGAATGGGCTGAGGCTGGTCGTCACTTACTATCTTATACCTAGTTAATCAGATTCACAACCCATTCACTCATTACAATTTGCACATCCGATAAAAGAACTTATCCGTCATCATTCAATCCTCCATATACCACAATACCGTATACTCCCAGGGGACTTACAGAAACACCTCATGACACAAAAATTAACGATTATAAAATTCTATATATATAAAAATTTATCGATGAGGGGGGGGGGGTTACCCCAAAACAAACTATCAAAACAAATACCCAAAAAGGATAACTGATATTGGACCCGCCACACCCGCAAAAGAATTAAGAGAAGCCGCTGTATTCTGTCTTTAGACAAAATCAAGAAGCTCTCTCCTTAAGGGGGAAGGAATAATAAAATAAATACGGCCATGAGGAAAGAAAAACGCTGACCCAGTTGAGATGAAAAAAAAAAAGATGGCGGGGAGAATTAAACTAAACCAATAAATAAAATAATAAAGAATAAAAATAAATTAATTTTCCCATTATGCAAGTTATAAAGAAACAAGAAAAGGTTTGTGGTCATATGCACGATTTTATGAACTCACTTCCGAGTGTTCAGAGGTGAACAAAAACTTGAAGTGTTACTAAAGGAAAATAACTGAGATATCCAGAAAAAGCACGACATGTGGAAAGAGGACAATCTGCCCCAGTGAACAAAATAATGGGTTCGGTTCGAAATTCCAACGTATATCACCTGAAGAAGGCTGGAATAGGACAACTGAAGATGACAGCAGACAGATCAATGAAAATAATGTAACAAAAAAAATACCCAAGAGACACTGAGGACTTTTTTCACTACAGTCACCATAAAAAGAGAAACGTCCGTAGCAGAAACTCAAGGTTTTGTAGGTTTCTTTATTTACACATTGAACGCGCACTGTCACCTAAAATACTTGGTTGGCCTTTTATGAGGTTTTGACAGATTTTTAGCTAAAGGACACATAACTGTAAAAAATACTTGACGAATACAACGTTGAAAAAATATTAGAAAATTACCAATAAATTTGAAATTTACTTTAGTTACCGGATAAGGGGTGGGGAGGAATTTTTTTTGTCATTGTCAAAATAGACTTTGTTTGGACATACAGCCTACTCCCACTACAAACCAGAATTCTAATTATGAATGACTACAAACCAGAATTCTAATTATGAATGACTACAAACCAGAATTCTAATTATGAATGACTACAAACCAGAATTCTAATTATGAATGACTACAAACCAGAATTCTAATTATGAATGACTACAAACCAGAATTCTAATTATGAATGACTACAAACCAGAATTCTAATTATGAATGACTACAAACCAGAATTCTAATTATGAATGACTACAAACCAGAATTCTAATTATGAATGACTACAAACCAGAATTCTAATTATGAATGACTACAAACCAGAATTCTAATTATGAATGACTACAAACCAGAATTCTAATTATGAATGACTACAAACCAGAATTCTAATTATGAATGACTACAAACCAGAATTCTAATTATGAATGACTACAAACCAGAATTCTAATTATGAATGACTACAAACCAGAATTCTAATTATGAATGACTACAAACCAGAATTCTAATTATGAATGACTACAAACCAGAATTCTAATTATGAATGACTACAAACCAGAATTCTAATTATGAATGACTACAAACCAGAATTCTAATTATGAATGACTACAAACCAGAATTCTAATTATGAATGACTACAAACCAGAATTCTAATTATGAATGACTACAAACCAGAATTCTAATTATGAATGACTACAAACCAGAATTCTAATTATGAATGACTACAAACCAGAATTCTAATTATGAATGACTACAAACCAGAATTCTAATTATGAATGACTACAAACCAGAATTCTAATTATGAATGACTACAAACCAGAATTCTAATTATGAATGACTACAAACCAGAATTCTAATTATGAATGACTACAAACCAGAATTCTAATTATGAATGACTACAAACCAGAATTCTAATTATGAATGACTACAAACCAGAATTCTAATTATGAATGACTACAAACCAGAATTCTAATTATGAATGACTACAAACCAGAATTCTAATTATGAATGACTACAAACCAGAATTCTAATTATGAATGACTACAAACCAGAATTCTAATTATGAATGACTACAAACCAGAATTCTAATTATGAATGACTACAAACCAGAATTCTAATTATGAATGACTACAAACCAGAATTCTAATTATGAATGACTACAAACCAGAATTCTAATTATGAATGACTACAAGCAAAATATTCAATCGTTTTTCTGTAATCGATAAGTAAAAACTGAAAAAAAAATGTGAATGATTACCAAAAAGGTTACTCAAGTTAGATGATAATTAATAAAAACAAAGAGATAAGCCTATATAACACCATAATACTGCTGGGCACAAATTATATGAAAAAGTACATTAGGCAGTGACATGTGTATTTTATGTTGTAGTTTTAAGTTGTACTTTGGAATACACTGATTTAAGAAATCGTAGGATATTATATGGATTAATGTCCTGAAAATTATTGTGGGTTGATTTGTTTAGCGGCATATCAACCACTATCGGTTATTTAATGCCGAAATGTAAATAATTTGAACACAATTTTATGGCTACAACTAAATATATTTTGAACGCAATTGTATATCTTCAACTACAGGTAAAATATATTGCTGGTGATGTAGTGTCGGTCGGTTTTTATATATAAAAATTTATTGGTGATATTTTTATGTTTAAAAATGTTTTTTTATACTTTCAGAGTGTTTTTGTTTTTTTGGTCGGGGATCACTATTTGCCCATAGCTGGGACCCTAACAGATACGTTAAACAACGCATTGCTTTGGGTTTTGTTAAATTTTGTTTTAAAGTTAAATTCAATACATTTTTTTTATATCTACAACATTCACATTTGCGGAAAGTGATTTGCCCTTTAGAGGAAAACCTGATTAATAAATTTAATAGACAGAAGAGCTCCTTTTAATACGACTTGTTTAGAACAAATGCTGCCAAACTCCGAACGCACAAACTTTTAAGTTTGGAGCATCACAATCTTCTAGGTTAAATATCATTCTAGCACTGATATTACCATCCATATCGTTATGGCCATATTTCTGCATTTTTCTCTCGCTAGGTGTAGGTGGCTTACGGCCATATCACGTTGAAACACCGGTTCTCGTACGATCACCGAAGTTAAGCAACGTTGAGTTTGGTCAGTAGCTAGATGAGTGACCGTTTGAGAATACCAGATGCCGTCATTGTGGGTGTGCGGGTGATATACTGGATAACGAATTAGAAATCTGAGAGCCATGTTCCAATTCTAGTCTGGTTCGTTATATTCTCTTATGCGTAAATAACCATGGGGAAAGGTATGAATCCACCACTTCTCCTCCCAGCTATGGGTTAATTAGTAAAACTTGTATCAGCAAATAGTCATTATCTGACAATTTGAAAATAAATTCTGGCTTTAAATAACCTGCAAAAGG
The DNA here is from genome assembly GCA_964036315.1 of Acanthosepion esculentum. NCBI lineage: Eukaryota > Metazoa > Mollusca > Cephalopoda > Sepiida > Sepiidae > Acanthosepion > Acanthosepion esculentum. Next base: position 67,860,947 of record OZ038498.1, on the reverse strand, counting down.
TTGATAAGCAGTTAATAAACAAAATCAATTAATCTGTGTGAATGTCGAATGTAATATATATATATATATATATATATATATATATATATATATATATATATATATATTGGAGAATATTTATTGTCTTCATTGTAAGCGAACAAAAAAACAAAAGCCATGAAATAGTAAAACAACAATAAAAAAAAAATGTGAGATTCACCAAATCATTATAAGACAAACCGGGGAACGCATTTGGAATACTTGCTCGAATAATTCATGGAATACAATTATTTTTGTTCTCAACTTCAGACAATATTCTTTTTTTTTCTCCGTTATTTTTGTCCATTCCCTTCTCCTCTCAATATACGGTTGTATTATTGCTGTTATTTGGGCTGAGGTAAGTTTGATCGATACTCGATCAGTCTTTAAAGGCTCTATGCCAGTGGATAACTGGCGATCAGTTAACAATCTTGCCAGCAACCAAATCTCTTAAATTGGCCGGCTAACTTGACCAGGGAATTGGCGTTCGGCCAGACAATCGTCGATTTCTATTGGTACAAATTATGCATACTATGCTTTTGACTTCATACGCATTCAAAATTTCTCTCTTATATTTGTGTGGTTGAGTGTGAGGGGGGAAATCAGAGGACTCAAATATTACCTGCTGTTGTCATCCGTACTACTGAGTCGCCATAGCTTGCGATATTAATTTAACTAAATCTACGTGCTTAGCTACAGATGCCTACCGTAGCGCAATTCATAGCGTTCAATTTGCAGAAATGCAAAATTTCGGTCATTAACAAGTTCAGTCATGGAAGCCTATGGCTAGACCTACATTATTTTGGAAGAGAAATGGTCAATGCGTTTATTATTATTATTATTATTATGAAGGACGTGCTCCCAATTTATGAATGTGAATTCCTATAATCGTACCGTCCTGGGTATGACGATAAACTGCATCCAACAGCAAGCCCTCTGATCGGGAGGTTTTGAGGAGCGTGGAACCACCTCTTAATTGCTGATGTTCCCATGTCCACCCTGGGTGGTAGCACCTGTTAGGGTCGCAACTATGGGCAAATATTTAACCCTAACAGTAGGGTCAAAACACTATGAAAGTGTAAAAATAGGTTTTAATACCAGCAATAAATTTCTTTTGAGGAAAAATTATTACCAGAAATACATTTTTGAGGAAAAATTATTACCAGAAATACATTTTTGAAGAAAAAGTATTACCAGTAATACTTTTTGGAAATTGCTGGTGTTCCCAGGTCCACCCTGACCCGGGGTGGTAGCACCTGTTAGGGTCCCAGTTACGAGCAAATAGTTGACCCACAAACTGGGGTCAAAACACTATGAAAGTGGAAAAATAGGTTTTAATACCAGCAATACATTTTTGTAAAAGGTTATTACAGCAATGAATTTCTGAAGAAAAAAATTATTTTCCAGCAATATATTTTTGAAACAAAAAATGTTACCAGCAATAAAAATCTTGTCGGCATTAAGTAACCCATTGTGGTTGATATGCCGTAAACCAAACCAAACCATAATCGTAAAATTTACTTTCTTTTTAACCATACTTAGTTTCTTGGTCGGAAAATATTAAGCTTTCAAAGTTATGATTTTAAATATCTAAACTAAATTAGATCGATTACATTGGGAATTATTCCGTTACTGCTGCCATGTAACCCATTACGATTTGTTTTGAATTGCTTGGAGAGAAGGACATTTATATTCGCCTCTTTTTATCCAGGAACAAATTGCCAATGCAGCACACCCCTGATAAATAACTGAAATTTATCATCCAGGTTTGAAACTCTGCCCTAAAATTCATTTTCGCTGTAGGTCTTATGAAAATCGTATGCAGAGGTTGTTGCTTCCTTTTATTAAATCTAAAATTGTCCTGTTTTCACTTCTTTCTGACTCCTCTTTGGCATATTTGAACTGGCATTATTGCTGTTTTATCTTTACATTTCGGATGATTCAAGTTATAGTGTTGACTAGACACCAGGTTCTTTCTCAGGGTGCAGCTTCTTTCAGTCAAACGATTGTGGCTTAAAATAACTCTTTGACAAGGTCTTTACCCACGAAATAAAACCATGAGACGAAATTGCCTCAGTAGGCAAATTGTATTCGGTCGTAACCTTCTGGTGTAGACGATCGAGACAGAAGCGAGCAGGTAAATTGTCTAACGGGCGTGTCTTCTTTTCACGTCGCTGTGAACGGTATCTCTTCACTCTCCAAGCCTTTCTCTCGGTCTCTGTCTGTTGCTGCTAGTAACCACTGTCTTATAAAGAACAGTTGTCATTTTTGTCTCTCTCTCTCTATATATATATATATATATATAGAGAGAGAGAGAGAGAGAGAGATTTTCCAAACGTAGCTTAGATGTGGCATAAGGCCGAAATTAGGGGGTACCCAGCGAGTATCGAACTCGCTACTTAGTCGTAATTGTTTTAGCGAGCCAAGCTTGCTACCCATTACACCGCCTCGAGGTGCCCATATATATATATATATATATATATATATATATATCTCAAGATATATATTACTTGTCAGTCGTTTGACATGTTTCTTGTGAGGTCAATTTCACTTATCTGTATTTGTTTATATTTCTGAGATGAGGTATTGTAACTATTTACACTATTTACATTGTTTGGACTGTTGTCTTCTTAGTTTTCCTATTCTCGACGTTTCGGCATTTGTACGCTCCGGCTGTCTTCAGGTGATTGGGATTTCGAACCGAACCCGTTATTTCGTCCACGGGGGTAGATTGTACTACTTCCACGTACCATGCCTCTTTCGGATAGCTTAGTTTCAGTTCCCTTTAGTAACTCAAATCTCCAATTTTTTTTCACCTCTGCTGTGGCCAGGTATTGAACACCTGGCCCAGGGGATAAAATCGTTGGTTGAACTAATCTAGTGTCTTGACCCAAAGAATTGTGAGTTCAATACCTGGGCACAGCAGAGGTCAACAAAAACTTGGAATGTTGAGTTATTAAAGAGAAATAACTGAAACGGATATATCTGGATGATGTGGAACTAGAACACTCTACCCCAGTGGACGAAATAAAGGGTTCGTTTCGAAAATCCAACCACTTGAAGAAGGCCGGAGTGTACAACGATATAACAAAGACGAGGACAATGGTCCGAATAATGTAAATAATGTAAATATTCACTTATCTGATAATCATCAAAACAATAAGTCAAAATCATTTCTGTAACATACTTCAGATGTTTGCATTCAACAAGATATCGGCTGGCATGATATCACTACATTATTCAGTTCCGTGGGTCAATAACTGAGCCACTAGGAAAGCAATAACAGATACGTGTGTACGGCTCAAGATCATTATTCTAACAAATCATTATGCCAAATATAACAACAGTAAAAGTAATAAAACGAAAGGGGGCATAATTTGGGTCCCGGATGTGTATCATCTTCATTACTTCTGTTATTAATTTATTTTCTACAACTAGCCGAATGACCGCGTTTTGTTGCATGTCACACATCTTTTTGTAAGAAAATGATGATTGATTTTAAATCATTATTATAATTTATGGAGATAAATGATGCATTTCAATATTACTCGATAATCTTGCCGATATGACCTCCATCTTCTGGCTTTCTACTTCTATATTTTAGATAGGAGTCATTCCCTTGTTCAAATTTAAACTTAATTTAAATCAAAAGGAGAAAAAATTCAATGGTGGGTTTGTGCAAAATTTGAGGGAATACATGATTGAATGAATTGATGAGCAACATTGATATATATTGTCTCATTTGGATCTTGCCGATGTGACCTCCATCTTCTGGCTTTCTCCTACATTTTGGATAAGAGTCATTCCTTTTATTTTAAATTTAATTTAAATCAAAGGGAAAAACATTTCAGTGGGGGGGGGGGTTCCCCGGAGACCCTCTTTGATCAAAATGTAATATACTTCTCCAAATACCCTGGGTAATGTAGTTTCAGAATATATATGTTTATGGGGGGGGGTCTATCTAAAAAAAAAAAACTACCTAGGAGTTCGATAACAAACAAACAGAGGCTGCAACTCATTTATTTATTTATTGCAAGATATTAGAACAAAACATACCATCGCCTGAAGAGGCTCGACGTAGTGCCGAAACACGAAAGCTATTTGTGTAGCGGTTTAAACATGTTTTTGTTCTAATATCTTAATAATAATAATGCATTGCTCTATTTAGTATTGAGCACTTTTTTTTTAAAAGCAAATACTACGTACAGCGGAATATTACTTTGTGTTCTTTCTCTCATTTGGAGGCATATATATTCTTGCTCTTCTGGCTGAGTAAGAACTTATGAACCAGGAGTCGACGGGTGGTTGAAACCGCGTGTAAGAGGAACACTTAACCCAAACACCGATACATAGGGTAACCGCAGTGCGTCAGTTAAAAATATCCTTGTTTGGTTTTAACGAACTAAACGTAAGTCAATACTTGATATGTACGAAGCTTTGCTTCGTCTACAACGATGTATGACAGTGTTGGGCTTAATTTTCAAGTTAAGACTGCCTGTGACATCAGTGGGGAGTTCGGTCACAAAGTAGATGCTTTCTGTTTGCTTGAAACTTCTTTAAAAATGTTTGCACCATATTGAAACCCGTTAATTGTATTTAAGAGAAATGGTTGCAAGCAGTGATGATCTCAATGCGTCAATTAGAACTACTTCGTTGTTATTTTGACAATGGTATTAATTTTTAGTACTGCTTAAATGAACTGGTTCAACCGTGAGAAAAAAATAGAAATGTATTTTTTCAATAATAATTTTTATAGATTGGCATTATTTAGATCATCCTTAGGCCACGACACGTGAATAAAAAAAAATATATTGAATTTTTAAAAATCTATTTAGATGGGAGTCCTCTTGATAATTATATATACTGTGTAAAATCGATACCTGACTCTTTACAGAGTTATTGGATTTGTCTTTTTTTGCGTACGAAAACATTTTTTATTTGTCTATATTTCTGAGATGAGATTATGTACACTATTTACATTATTCGGACTATATTACAACGTTTCGACCTTCTTCAGGTGGTTGGAATGTCGAACTGAACCCTTTGTTTCGCTTACTGGGGTAGATTGTTCTAGTGCCATATTTAATGGATGTCAGTTATCTCCTGTTAATTCCCCTTTCCAAGTTCTCCACTGCCTTAACCGGGTACTGAACTCGCACTTTTTGGTTCCTGTCACTGGATTTAATAACGCTTCTATCCACTGTGCTGTGTATGAATTTCTGGGTATTATAAACCTAATGTCATCAGTACAGTTTTTTTACCAGAGCTCATATTGCAATTTTTGTTGTTGTTATCGCTTTTCTCTGGCACTCCTTATTACTGGTTCTCATATTGTATTCATTTCTATGTTTGGTCGGCTCAGGAGATTTTTGTGGCCTCGCATATGTGCTGATTCCTTAAGTTTACAAATTTTCCAATGGTGTTCTTTGTACAACGGCCGAAACGTTGTAATAAATATGGCGACAAAGATGAGGACAATAGTCGTAATAATGTAAATAGTTTACATTTTTTTATTTGTTACAAGACACAATTCTTTTGACTAAAGAACAAAGGGATGTTTATGTTTTAATTAAACAAAAAAATTCTATAAATTAAAAGTATCTATCCAGTTAAACTTCATTTAAGATAACGCTGGGGAACAAATTTCTTTTTTTTTTTTTCTCTTTTTGTCTATTGAATTTGACAGTTCCATGTAAACTGGGTGCACTGTGCCTGAATTTATACTCAGTTTTTCTCTATCAGGTCCTGATTTTAATTAACAAAAGGTTTTAATTTTATCAAATATAGGGAGCACGATTGGTTCATATGTGTTAGGACAACAAGCACCTCTTTGCGACTGCTTGGTCTCACACTGTCCGCTGACCTGAACAAATACATTGAATCAATAGCTGCATCCACCGCAAGGAAAGTTGGTTTCCTGTGTCTCGCCAGAAAATCTTTCTCGTCCGAGCCCATCCTTCAAATCTATAAATCAACCATTCGCCCTTGCATGGAATACTGGTGCCTCCGCTGTTCGCCTTAAGGTCCTCGACAAAATCCAGAGACGGATATGCAATGTGACTGGCCCTAATCTGGCATCTCGTCTACAGTCGCTCTCTCACAGACGTGCCATCGCCTCCCTCTGTCTTTTCTACAAATACTTTCACGGTAACTGCTCCGACAAGCTACTTTCGCTGGTTCCCGGGCTGCATGAATTTAAACGTGCAACTAGGCTGGCATCTTGGTCCTACTCTTTCACTGTCGAAACGGTTAAATGTGGCCGTCTTTTCTACTCCAATAGCTTCATGTCTCGCACCTCCCGTCTGTGGAATTCCCTTCCTATTACTTGTTTCCCTGATAGCTATAATCGCCAACTATTCAAATGTAATGTCAATCGACATCTCCGGATACCTTGATCTATTCCCTGTCCTTCTCTTCATCCTTTCCTCTATCACGCCTCTTTGCTCCCACTCTGTAACCCCTTGCGTGCTAGTGGCATCCTGCCTTACTTGGGGTGAAATGCTTAAAAAAGAAAGTATACTAAATATCCCTTCTTCCTTTTGCTTATGGGATAGCGGAGGCGAGGAAGATTATTTCAAACAAACATGGCCAGCACGAACATTACTTATTGTCAGAAAAAAACGAAATTAATCAAACTTTAGTGAGCAGAGGTAAAATCATCTGTATATCAAACTAGGCCTCGTTAAATATTATGTAAAAGCTTTAGATTCGAACGGCAAGTGTTTCAAATACAGTGGAACCTCGGTTCACGAATTTAATTCGTACTTGGAGACCGAAACTATTTTTCCAATAGTAATCAATGTAGAGAAAAAGTCACAGTACAATAAAATTGGAAAAAAGAAAGCACAACACAACACACGAATGTCTACAACACGGCGGTCGACTCAGAAATGATTCCGTTCGGGTTAACTCGGCTCTGCTCGGTTCGGCAATGTTGTTCGAGAACCGAAATTTTGTTCGATAACCGAGGCATTTTCCTCTCGAATTTTCTGTTCAAAAACCGATTTGTTCGACACGTGAGACGTTCGAAAAACTAGGTTGCACTGTACATAACTTCAAAGTTTCGAAGTTTCTTATGAAAATATCAAAGCGGGAATTTTCGACGGTCCACAAATAAGAACATAAATTAAAGACAGCAATTCCTCTAATGTCGTTGAATGAATGCGAACAAAATGCCTGATTCTCCTCCGTGGTCTTCATAGAAAATATTTTAGGCAATTATATAGCAGATAACTACGAATAAATCATAAAAATAATAAGAGTTAGGTTGCAATATGAACGTAAAAATGCATTTTTGAATAGCCATCTTGAAACAATTTCTAATTTAGGTGATTTAAGTAACGAACAATGGTGGGTGGGGTTAGATTCCACCATGATATCACAATTATGGAAGAACAGTGTTAAGGCTGCTGGGATTCTCACATGATTACTGCCGGTGCTTGAAAAGAGACATGTCATCAATACGCTAGAAAGTCTTGTAAAAGAAGATTTTTGCCACAGTGAAACCTTCATATATTTTTTAAATGTTATTTTAAGTCATTTTTATCGTTATAATGTAATTTTACTGTTGTTTGAATTAGTTGTATTCGTGAAAATTGAAATAAATTTGAACATGTAACTTAATTTTTTAGTCCTAATTTGAAAAATCTGAAAAATGGCACATAGGATGTTGAAGGGCCCGATAGAGCCAGAGTTGAAATTCGTATTCAACACACCTTAATTACCTATAATCCACCGTAAGATATCATTCAATAAAATACGTGTGCCCTAGTGTAATATGGGTGCGCTCAGTATGGTTTGGTTTGCTCCAATATTTCTGCTTGTGCCTCCGAAAAAAATCCCCCCCACCAATAAGTTTCTGAAAAAAATTTAAAAATTCTTCTGAAAAGTGGAAACAATCCAATGCAATGGTGAAAGTAGCTTAAAACGTGACATTTGTAAATAACAGCCGAGTTCAATAACTGCAAAAAAGCCAAAAATAAATTCTACACTGTATCAATATCATGAATAGCACCCCGTTCTAAATCAATATTTTTCGATTCTAAAAAATGTCATGACTTGTATCTCAGCCTCTGAAGATTCATTGTTGGATGTAAGTCTTCTCCAGATCTTGTGGAGGAATGGGCCATTATGGTGTTGGTAGGGGCGGATGTGACACGCTTGGGCGATCATGTCTCTTTTTTAAATCATGATTGCCCAAGGGTATTTGCACTTAAGTGAATGTAACGAACCTGACTGGAATTTGAACTCTGTTTTCCGAAATATGATTCCGAGTCGTCTTTTATTACATCACTCGCACATCGCAATTTTACAGCACCTGTTATTCTCAAGCGGTCACCCATCTTGGTACTAAACATGCTCAATGTTACTTAACTTCGTTGTTTCAGCACGGTATGGCCGTAAGCCTTCGTGGCTCAGGGAAGTTCTAAAGAATGGTAATCTACAAACATTATGGTACGAAAAATACCCCCACCTTTTTATTACAAGTGGGCAAGTCTATTATTACAAATGGCGCCTTTTATAGCAGCGACTGACATCATTTGAAGTGTGATTCTGCACCTGCTGCCTATGCCACCTTCCAGATCAATCCTCTAATGCACCTGACTCCGCTGATGCTCTGACTGATATAGTGAAATCCTACTTTGTTATCGCTTATAGTTAGCCCAATATATTTTGAGGGCACCACATATCAACCCCTGTTAGAGTAAAGGTTCTTTATCCACCTTAAATTCGCTTCAGACCTCTCTCATTACTTGGCATGCATCACATTTTTTTTTATACAAATGTTTACCCAATACAAAGTATAAGAGACCCTCAAGGTAGTGTTCCTGTGTGGCATTGTATGAACATAAGAAAAGACAAGAAGTGAAGTTCATAGTGTTATGCATGAAAGATAACGGTTAAGCAGAGATGAAGAAATCAACATTGTAGCGATTGTGAAAACCTCCTGCCGGGAGTCTGTTCCACAAAACAGCAGTTCTTGGAAAGAAGCCGCCCGAGTGGAACTTCCTTCTTATTAATGGTATGGAAATAGGGATGATTCACTTTTGTGTACGTGGCATGGCGGGTCCCAGTTGTAAAGGTCAGAGCTGGGCTAAGGAATGTAGCTCATCAGAGCACATGCCATGAAAAATAACGATAGAACAGCAAGAAGCTCGCGACCTTTCCTCTATAAGAAAGGGGTTGTAAGGTGGAAAATAATTAATCACTCCCAAGGACGCGTACACGCTTGGGGACTCTATCAAGACGGGCAAGTGAAGACTGGGCAGCTCCAGCCCAGATATGGCAACAATATTCCTTTTTTTTTTGCTCTGATCTGGCTCTTGTAATGATAGTATAGCAGGGGGAGGAGTCAGATACTTTCTGAAGCAGTACAATGAGCCGACCATTTTTTTTTTTTTTTTTTTTTTTTTAAACTAATGTCCCCCCCCCCAACCAAATACAAGGCTCAGTGGCCACTCAAGGTAGAGGGTTACTGTGTGGCGTTGTATTAGCATAAGAGCAAAATAACAGAAAAGGTAAATAATTCTAGACTTGAAAAGGTAAATATTTAATTAGCGAATAAAATACTAGTTCAGGCGAAGGCGTTGGGAGTATAGACGTGAAGTAGTCTTTAGAAGGGATCGGAAATCCAACCGTAAACAGAAAACGAACTCCACTACAATCTAAAAGATTTGGGAGGGTTGTGAACCGGGCGATAAGTAAACCCATCTTCTCCTTAGCGGTAAAGGTCTGAACTGGTAGAAATAGAAAATATATCTCGTCAGAACATTTTCTATGGGAACAGTGATAGGCAGCAGTATTCCATTCTTGGTCTGATCTGACACTTGTAGCAATAGATTGTATATAGGAGTTCCACTTGAAACCTGGGGAGAGACTGATTACACAGAGAATCTATCGATATCTTGAACCTGCTGGAACCTGACAAAACAAGGTGTATCGTATGAAGCGGAAAAAAACCACGTGTCTGAAAATGCCGACCTTGGAAAACAAGACCTTTATAGCGCCATGAAAATTTGTTTTGTCGCCTTTGTAACACGAGTAGAATTTCCATTCGATTTTTGCTCAGGAAATGAGTCATTCAGATGACTTTGTGGCTGTAGCATTGCGCAAATTGTCAAGGTTTCAGTAATTTCTAGAATGGCACCGAATCATCACTTCCAGCTGACACAAGGTACTTTAACATTAACTTAACATGTACGCACACACATAGTTGCAGATGTTACTATCAGGGTTTGCATAAATATTCGCATTGTTAATTCTGCTAACACTGAAATTAGAATTGAGCTTAGTGATAACTCTTCATGGCTTGCAAGACTTGTGTTAAACCATATAAACTAATTTTATCACAAGTTTTGTTAGGAATTTCTAGGTAATAAAGGGTGGAATACGGCAGTCTAGCTTACTGTCGTGGCTCTCCCACATGCATGAAGCTAGTTCCAGCTCTAACACCTGACGCTATTCGGGATACCTCTGGATAATCCTAAGCCTACGGCTACTCTTTTAGGGACAATGGCTACGTCCTACCCAGGGTCAAGGTTTCCCCTACCTCTGGTACTGAACATTGAAATTCTTGTGCCTCGTTCTCGTATGAAAGATGAAAAGCTACATGGTCTTTCCTCTGATACGGGACTTCTCTTAACCCCCGCGAGGTGGCGTTGTATAAAGCAGTATAAAAGGAAACGGAAACCACTCCTCTCTCTCGTCAACTTCAATGACAGGATGTGGTAGTCACAGGCCGTGTCTCGTTTCCTCATTTGGGGACCTTTACAGTGCCCAACCGAATGTTAATAATTATCAACAAAACAATTATCGCTACACCATCTCTTGTTTGAAAAAAAATTCATGCGATCTCAATATCTCCGCATCCTGTCATATATATATATATATATATATATATATATATATATATATATATATATATATGGATTCCAGTTGAATCCATTACATTCACTTACGTTCTAATAAAAACCCTTGGGAAAGGTATTAATCCTCTTCTCCCTTCAGCTATGGGTAAATAGCAGGGCAGACGGGGTTCTTTTAGCCTTGGATGGCAACTGGTCTAGGAGAAGGACAACTCTGAATTCAAAACGCGCGGAGGGTCGTTTGGGGACCTTGTGGCACGTAGTGCACCAGGTCTCTGTATTCGGTCCTTCAAAAAGTGTGGTTGATTCTGCACAAAGCCATCACCACTATAATCAAATCATGTGCTGGTGTCTGGGCTGTCGGGTCCTAGGAACTGAGCTGTTTGACCCTCATACGACGGGAGAGTCCACCACTAATATATATATATATATATATATATATATTCACACACACAACACAAAATATCCCGCTTCGACAAATGTATCAATGTTGCTTCCATAACAAACTGGTAATCTAATACCGTTACAATCTTTTTATCTTATTCTCATTTCTGCTTGTATTGTTATTTTAAGACAGTGTATTAACATGATAAACTATTTTCATTCTTATGACAGTTTCCTAAGCGGAGCTTATGTGTGGCACAAGACCGAAAGCATGGAGTAAGTAGTGAGGATCTAACTCTTTACCCAGTCGTAATTGATCTAACGAGACAAGCTTGTACCACGTCGAACTGCCTCTATTTCTAGTCTTCTGTTTCGTAAATGAAATGTTAAATTCCTTTATTTTGAAATTTAAATTTCGTACCGTATTTTGTTAAGGAAATTACATTTTTACCCGTTCTGATGAGTGGAATAATATAAACTTGTGTTTAAGTGGCGCACTCTCCTCCACCTAAATATTAACTTTGGAACCCCTTCAAGTCTCCAACAATAGATTGGCAAATCAGGATCAGTCAATATGCTTCCCGCCATCAAGAGGAAAAAAAAATGTCACTTCGCTCGCAACAAAATGTTACCGGGGACGTGTTTTAAGTGCATCATTTATAGATATATTTTTTAACTGGTTTTAGTATCAGCATTTTTTTTCTTCTCTTTCTACACTGTAAATAACCTCGTATTTTTTTTTTTTATCTTCGCTGTCGCAATGAAAAATCGATACGTTCTCGTGTTATTATTCCTGGGTAACTTTGACCAATCTTTCATCAAGAGCAACAACTAAGGAATCGATAAATATATTTTAATAAGGACAACAAAATCTGCTGGCTGATTAGTTTCAAGCTGTTGTTCAAAAATAAAAATAAACTTGTAGTTAAAAATCCAATTAGTCTTTTTATTATAAGCAAGTTAACTTGTCTTTTGAATTTAAGTTGGTTCCCTCTCTTAGAAGTGATAAGCGTCCTGTTTGCGATGCAAAAAGTGTAGAAGGCCGTTTGGGTTTACGTGTTGTTGAATTAGGGACGCGTGCTGTTTATTCCTGCTAGGCGGTCCAACTACAAGAACAATGCGGACTCAAGTTGAGCCCAACCGAAGATGTAAAGAAAACAATCAAGACCAATATATATATATATATATATATATATATATATATATATGTCAACAAATATATGTATTAAACAACAAATTTACAAGTGACAAAGACATTAACATTTGTGTTTGTGTGTGAACGTAAAGAGTTTGTATATTGGTGAATGTTCGTACGTACGTGTATGTGTGTTTCATGGCGTTTTCCCATAAGTGGGCGAAAACGCAGATCTCTACGAGAGATCGCATTTTTAAATGCTCCGCTGAAATGTAAAGTCAAGAGAACGAGGCGAGAAATCGCCCAGTATTTATAGTTTAGGGAGAGTGTGCCTTAGTGAAATATTTGGACTATTAAGGAGGAGTTAACTCTGACATGAGCATAAACTAATGTCTGCCCGATATGCTATTTGCGTGCCTAACTCAATGATAGTGGAAAGGGCGGATATCGTAGAATTTCAATAGGAAAATATTCTAATATCTATATTTTCTTTATTTTTCACGACTACATCTTGAGACTGAACTCATTAAGGACTTATTTGCTCTTAACTGTCAGAGTGAAATAAAACATGACATTAATTCTGTCAATTTGCAGTTAACGTTCTCTGTAATCATACTAATATAGGTATAATTAAAAACTTCGTTTACATTTTTAAGACAAAACCGTAGCGTTGGCGTTAATAAAGCTATTCATTTTTTTTGTCTATTTTAGCAATAATCTTTCAATATTATATAGCGACTGGACAAAGTAGCTGTCTTTCAAATTAAATAAATTCAACACGTGGAAGATATTTATCTGCATACAGGGTTGCTCGGTCCTTTTGAGGACATTTACGTGAATAAATAACAGATGTATGTCATGAAAAAAGAGCTTCATCTGAAAAAAGATTGGCATGAATAATCCAGACTTTTCTTGTTGCGTCTAATTAACTCACTGTTAGCATCGATGCCCGCTTCAGTACGAGCTCTAAAACGTTGGCATGCCCGAATCAGATGATCTTTATCTATTTTGAACATTGTGCGAGTTATGAAAGACTTCAGAGATGTTTCGGCTCGGTAGTGGGTAATTCCGAAGTCAAAACTTGGTAGTAGTAGTCGTCATCATAGAAATAGGTTGGCGTCAATCTGTTTTTTTTTTGTTTTTTTTAATCTACGCTAAAACAGGCAGGAAATATAATTAGCAGATAACCTCTTAACTTCTTCACGCGTGACTGGTTTCTCTGACGGTACCTTATCTTGTCTCGGTTTCTCTTGCGGTCCCTTGTCGTCTAGGCCTAGACCTGTCAGTTTATACCCCTTTGACCAGGCTCCTAGACTATTGGCGCGAACATTGGTTTCGGCTAACATCAAAATTATCTCGTGTTTAATTTTTTTCGATTGGCCAAAATTTTATTTTCTGGCGTTCTTTTTTTCATTTTTTTTATACAGCGGGGGTTATGCGTGGAGCCTCTTTGATCTTTTGGTAGTTTTTAGTCACAAATAGCTAGACTCTGGTCCAGAAAACTTCTGCCGTTTTTCTGACAGGTTTACTCTTTTCTTCTTCCTCTTTTTTTATTTTAAGGTTGCCTTCTCAACTCCCAGAACCATCATAATTGCTAGAAACTGTTTGCATGACCATTGGAACGTCTTTAGGGTCGTTCTATAACCACCAGTCATTCTTTTGGTCATGATCAGTTTCAACTTGCTCAGCAAGCACTTTGCGCGAATAGGACAGTTATTTTTTTTGTCTCTGTAGAATATCGAAGGTCCTCGTGTACATTTCTTCCGATCGAGTGCCTTGAAATCTTGAGCCCCTTAGCAATGATATTTCTGGGGTTGTTATCGATAATTTTCTGCATCTGTCGTACAAATCTGGCTGTTCTAATGGTATTCGGATCCTTAGCAGTCGTTTTATGTTTGGATCCTGCACTAGAATCTGTCGGTGGGTTCCAGCTCTTTGCAAACTAAGACAACAAACGACTGCGTCACTTTGAGGAAGCTAGCAATCTGAAAAGCACTATCTTCTGCCTCGAAGTCAATAATTACAATGTGCTCTTTCATTTGCTGAGTCACATTGATGTTGGTCATCAATTATCTCAAAAGAAATGACAATAAGAACCAATTAGTAAAATGTAAGAGCTATTAAAAGACGTGTCCTCAAAGAATTGAGCAACCCTCTCTCTCTCTTATATATATATATATATATATATATATATATAGAGCACATTAAAGAGAAAATTATACTTACGTATGTACATATAGTTCAAAGGAGAAACATTCATGTGATTAGCGTATAACGTGATGTAGATTAGTGTGCCACGTGGCTGGGTTGAAATTAAGCAGTCAGCTGAATGGGAAGTGTCTTCCAGTAGGGAGACTAGACAATGTCTTGTGCTTATTGCATCTTAATGATTGAGAAAGCATAAGAGACAGGTGGTTTATGTCATTTCCTTTTATAGTCTTGAATAAAACAATACCTACTGGCATTAAGCAACGGACATTTGCAGAGAAGGTGAGGTTAAACCCATAATTATTGAGCTTTCTACATTATTATTTTAGTTCTTCTATAATCACCATGACTTTAATTCAGTGCACATTGTATGAGTCCCAACATTCATTTTTGGAACTACGGTAGGAAATGGAGGGAAGAATCATCCTAGTGACAGCGAACTTAGTTCCTGCTGGTATACTCAGTACTAAATGTGCTTAACAAAAGGGTTTTGTGCAAAACATAGATATATAAGATACAGCAACATAGTTGGGGAATCTGTCTGAAGAAACTGGAAGTTGCATTATAAGGTGTCCTGTTTTTTTTTTTTTTTTTTTTTTTTTTTTAAATAGACTTAGTGTCTCCATTTTCTTGGTTGTAAAACCTATTGGCTTTTTCTTCTCAGTTACTGGGATGCATCACTTTTTTTTTCTTTTTTTTTTTTTTCTTTTCAGCCATTTTCTTACATATGTATAAGTCGACCATTTGTCCAGACTTTGAATATTGCTGCCATATATGGTCTAGTGCTCCTATGTATATTTAGAGATTCTTCATAAAATCCAAAGAACATGCAATCATATTGGTTCTGACCTAGCATGTAACTTCCCTGTGTCTTTTCTATAAATATTTTCATGGAACTTTCCTCCATGGTACCTAAACTTTGTGAATTTAAGAACAGTACTAGATTGACAATAAGGTCTCCTTATTTAACAGTTGAATTGGCTAGATGCAACTATAAGTTATATGCTAACAGTTTCTTTTATTGCATGTCTCGCTTGTGGAACTCTTCTGGCTTGTGTTTCAGTCAAGTTTGATCTTCAAAAATTTAAATGCAGTGTCAATCATTATCTACTGTCCTTCTGATTACTCTTTTTATTGTTCTTGCTTCTTAAATTTTTTTTTCTCACTCAGTAAACTCTTGTGTCTTAGTGGCTTTATTGCCTTGCTTAGGATAAAATAATTAAAAATACATCTATAATAATAAAGTGCAGTGTACATGTGTCTGTCTGTTTTTTGATCTCGGCAAATCATAAACAACCTGATGTGACGGATAGTAACTACTGTAGTTACACCTGATTAAAAATTAAATAATTAACTGATTTAAAGTGAAATTTAAATATCGGATAGTGAAAGGTTTAAAAAAAATATTCTTTATTAAAGGTTTAACTTTCTTCATTGTAATTAATATCGTCTAATAAACCATAATAAAAACTTAAGCAGTGCACAATGTTGCTTGTGCTTTTTTTTTTTGCTTTTTTTTTCTAGCATGTGTAATGTGATGTATTCAAAATATTACATAGTTCGGGTTCCCTAATGTCTTTTAAGAGTGACTTTATGTGAAGGGGATATAAAGAATGGTGATTTTTTTTTTTTTTTTTTTTTTTTTTTTTTAAGAAAATAAAAATGGCTCGCAAAATAAATGTAAACAAACAATGGAGATTGGTTGCATATATGAAGAAAGATTATGCCGAATTAAGGTGTTGAATAAAAATAAAACAATTATTTCTAAATAACTTATAACTTTTATGTATATAGGACGCTGAAGGTAAAAGGCCGGCCCCAAAAGCCCTCTGCAGGAGTTAGCCTAACGTCCGCCTGAAGCGTGGCGTCTAGGTTAAATAATAGAATTGGATAGAGGTCTTTTTATGCATCATAGAAATCTAATTACCTGTACGCAAAGTAAGGACTGTTGTAGCTTAGCTAAGGTTTGGAGCATCTAAACATTGGCAATCATTGCATCCATCACTGCTTCAATAGTAAATCTCTGCTTAGCATGATAGTAAAAAGAAAAAAAAATGAGTAACTATTTTCTCTATTATCCAAACCCCTTGGGACAGGAACTGAAAATGTTTGGATAATTCAAAATCCTGAATAAATGAATATTTAAATTATCCTAAATGAAAGAAATTATCAGATGCTTTGTTCAAGGTTTTAGTGACACACATGTGCAGCTTATGCAAGCCATAATCTCTGGCATGTCCAAACTGTGATAATTCAGATGTATAACACAGAGGTTGATAGACTGCTAAACAAAACCAACCAACATCGGAAAAAGAAATTTTATTTTAACCAAATTTACATTGACAAAGACAGAATGTGAAAACAGGATTTTTTTTTCCTGACTTAGTGTATCCTTTTATTAAATTTTAGTCTGTTTTTATTTACATATTCATATGTTTTAAGATTTTTGTATTGCATGTTTTTTTTTTTTTTTTTTTGTTTTTTTTTTAAATTAAAATTTTTATTATTAAAAATACACCAAAAACCATCATGTGTATCCTTTTCTGTCTCATCAATGTAGATTTATCTGATGACTCTCTTCAATCAGCAATCATGTCAAAATATGAGTCTTTGTAAACTGTATTGTATGTTTACCATTCCATCAGATTAACATCCAAATTTAAATCACACATACAGGATGATTTTTTTTTTTTAATAGTATTATTGTAGCAAATAGAATTGGGGTTTCAATCTTGCATATTGATGTAGCGACCTGGATACTTTCAACCAAATTCAACTCAGTAATTTGAAAAGGATTTAACAATTATAATGATATTTTGTGTGTGTGTGTGTGTGCATATATGTATCAAATTTTTTCTTAGTTTTTTTAAAATTTTTTATATGATACGTATATATGTATGTAATTTGAATGAGAATCTAACAGAATGGTAAATATAAAAGAAAGTTTGGAAAACTCTGAGATATGTTTGGCTAATTAAAGTCTCATCAGAGTAATGGGTTTCATTTTGACCAAATCTACAGTAAAATCTTTATAAAAAAAGTTAAAAAAAAAAGCCTGCATTCATATGACTAATAATTGTAGAATTGGCAGAAATTTTTCAAATGACGCCAATTAGTGAAATGTCAAAATTACTCTTCCAAGTTGTCTTATATATTTACCATAAATTAGCATATTTTTACTTGTTGTTGTGTGTTTTTTTTTTGGTTTTTTTTTGTCA
The DNA here is from genome assembly GCA_964036315.1 of Acanthosepion esculentum. NCBI lineage: Eukaryota > Metazoa > Mollusca > Cephalopoda > Sepiida > Sepiidae > Acanthosepion > Acanthosepion esculentum. Next base: position 67,843,119 of record OZ038498.1, on the reverse strand, counting down.
AGTGACCAGTAAAAAATTTAGTCAAATTACTTACATTTGTTAAACTTTGTCTGCATAAATGATCAGATAAAAGTTGTTGGTAGGATATAAATTAGTCTCAACTAGTACACTGAGACAGTAAATGTCAAGAGAGATAAGTATCCCCCCCCACCCCCAATTTTTGTTTTGGTAGTGATTCTGCTGCTGACCTTTTCAAAATCCAACCAAACCTTTCATTAGACATTCATAAATTGAAATTCGAGTGAAAGACTTTACAACACCGCCTAATATCAAGCTGATTGGCTTAACATTCTCATATAGATTTCGAAAACTGCCTAAAATCTTTAAGTTTAGTGGAATTGGAATTTGGCTTGGGATAGCATTTTTATTTTTATTTTTTTTTTTATTTTCTTTTTCTTTTGGTGACATTTTAGATGGGTTCCATTTTCATCTAAAATGTGCCACATTACTATCTAAACAACAAACTAGTTCATGCTTTGACAACGAAATGATAGTACATGGGTTCGCTGTGTATTTGTGGGTGTAGCAGGGATCTGCTTGAAGTGATAACCCCCGCCCAACAACCACATAAAAATATCTCGTATTGAATGATGTAAAATAAATGAATACCAGTGTAGATACTCAGGTAGTGAAGATAAATTTTCAGTGGAATGTGAAATTTGTTGGCTAAATATAGCTGCCCTACAAAACAATGTCTTCCACTGATGTTAGACATTAATTCAATTGAATTTCTTTCAAACGAGACAATCAGTTGTCTGTGATCTCTGCAGAGATACTTTTTCAATGCCCAATTTTTCAGGGTTGGGATCCAGGTGTAGACTAAACTTATTTAGTATCCAATTCCAACATTGTCCCATGCCTAGAATAATGAAGTTGGGATAGCTTTCTGCAATTCTATGTCATTACTCTCAGCTCTACCATTTGTTTTTTTTTTTTATCTCTCTCTTTTACATTTTAACAAATATCTTCTCTAGATGAAGGGTACCTTTTCCATCTCTCCCCCCCCCCCCACCACCAAAGATGGTACCAAACAGAAAATAGTTAATATATTCAGGACCGGATTTAGATGCTGAGATGTCCTCAGCTTATTCCACCTGTGAGGCCCCTCCCAATCCCCCATTCTCATGCGTAGAGGAAAGTGGAAGAGTATTAAATTAAACAATTTCAGTAAAGCTGAGGTGTTTAAAATTACTAAAGGGTTGTTTAGAGTCTGCAATGCGTTATGACAACATGCTGTTGTCATAACGCAGATATGAGATAAAAAAACAAATGGGAGAGCTGAGAGTAATCACATAGAATTGCAGAAAGCTATCCCATGTTGTCATAACGCATTGCAGACTCTAAACAACCCTTCAGTAATTTTAAACACCTCAGCTTTACTTAAATTGTTTAATTTAATACTCTTCCACTTTCCTCTACGCATGAGAATGGGGGATTGGGAGGGGCCTCACAGGTGGAATAAGCTGAGGACATCTCAGCATCTAAATCCGGTCCTGAAACTATTTTCTGTTTGGTACCATCTTTGGTGGTGGTGGTGGGGGGGAGATGGAAAAGGTACCCTTCATCTAGAGAAGATATTTGTTAAAATGTAAAAGAGAGAGATAAAAAAAACAAATGGTAGAGCTGAGAGTAATGACATAGAATTGCAGAAAGCTATCCCAACTTCATTATTGACAGTGTCAAAAATATTACACACCTTGGCTGGAGGTCCCCTAGATTTTGGGGCCCTAGGCTTCAAGGAAAATCAGACACTATATCACTGCAATGTTTGTAACCCATTCCTGGCTTATGTAAAGAAATCCATACCATGATGAGGTCCATGTTGTCCTGAATTAAGCACATGTTAAAAACACTTATGTACATCACTTCATGTTTATTTGGATCTCTTCGAAAAGCAGATATTATGAATCCTACTGTCTTCATATATTCTGAAATCTGCTTTTATTAAATTCTTATTATTTGATCTGTCTTCATTAATCTTATGAGCTGTGACTTACACATATTATGTTTTGCTTATCTCTCTGTGTAGTAGTTGTAGTACAGTTCTCCATGTCCTGAATAGCAACTGGGTTTGCTAGACATAGCCACCCTATCCTTGCCAGTTGTTCTCTATACTTGTCTATCTAATTTGAATACGATACTACACATACCATTACATGAAACCCCCCCCTTTAAATAAATCAAAGTTTACACAGGTCGATCTGTGGGTGGGTGAGATATAAGTGTGTGTAATTTATTTGTTTAAACATTATTTTTTAATGGATACTCATATTTGAGTAGATGCTCTGTTTTTATTTATTTATGAAAAAGTATGTTTATTTTCATCTACTGGCCTGAATATTCGAGAAATCTTGCTAGAGAAATATGATCTTGCCGGCATATATATATATATATATATATATATATATATATATATATTTTAGAATTGGACATAGTCCGACAATTTATTTAAAGACATTTATATTATGTTTAACGTTCTTTTTATAGATACAAGTATTTAAGCAAATGCTCTGTTTTATAATAAACAGTATTAAATAACATTTACCGGCCTGAATGTCCGAGAAATTTTCATAGAAAATTTTCGCTCTCCGACAGGAATCTAACCTGTAGCCTATACGGAACCATCATTTCGCATGATGTGCCTTAACCTTAACAAAATGATGGTTCCGTATAGGATACAGGTTCGATTCCTGTCGGAGAGCGAAAATTTTCTATGAAAATTTCTCGGACATTCAGGCCGGTAAATGTTATTTAATACTGTTTATTATAAAACAGAGCATTTGCTTAAATACTTGTATCTATAAAAAGAACGTTAAACATAATATAAATGTCTTTAAATATATATATATATATATAGTTGTATATTTAGGCAGCAATCCTTCTTTTATGCAAGTTTCATTAAAAATGACAGACAAGGTACTACGGTTAAGTTTTTTTTATTTAATTTTTCTTACACCTATCTGATCACAGCTCCATTAGAACACATTTAAACACACACAAAAATTTACCAGACTCCATTAGAAATATACTAGTAGAAAACACAAATATATTAATTGCTTCCACCTGTAAAAAAAAAGGTTAAAAATAATGGAGGCTTTAATAATAAAAAAGAAAAAGCCTACCCTTAACAATATTAACTACGAACAAAGCCACAACGTGCAAACCGTATTTGGAAATTAAAACACCACTACTACACACTAAGACATATACATAATGCACACACTCAATTAAGCTGAAAAATCAAATCATCCTTGATAATGGCTAAAGGTATACCCGAAAGCGCTTGGAAAAATAAAACATTTGGACAGTTCTTACACACCCTTTGTCCAGCAAAGAAAGCTCTTGTTCCTACACAAGAAAAATTAAATAAAAAAACTGAACTGTAGTACCTTGTCTGTCGTTTTTAATGAAACTTTATATATATATATAGCCCACAGAGAGCGTTTGTGGTAATAAAACACTGCTCGACGTAAAATAGTAGTTAAAATTTACATTTTAAATAATAAAAATACATTTGTTCCTCATTATACATATAAACTTAAGAGATGAAACGTCTGTCTGTCTGTCTAGTTTAAGCATGAAGCAGACTGTTGATGTTGATTGTTGACCTCCTTCTATATTTTCATGCCTGATATTGAGCGTTTTAATCCAACCTACCCTACTTTAAAACTATTTTTATCATTTTATTTATTATATTTTTATGATATATATATATTAGTGTGTGTAATTTATTTGTTTAAACATTATTTTTAATGGATACTCATATTTGAGTAGATGCTCTGTTTTTGTTTATTTATTAAACAGTATATTTATTTATTTCCATCAACTGGCTTTAATAATTGAGAAAATCTTGTTAGAAAAATATGCGCCCACTGACAGGATTTGAATCATCATCCCCCCCCCCCCCGGAGTAAACTGTCATTAGATCTGATGTGCTTTGACCCTGGGCCATGAAGTACCTCCTGATCAAACAAAGCTGAATGGTGTTTTTGAAGACAGACCTTTCCCAATTCTCAAAATATACATATCTACTCTGTTTGTATCCTAACATATCAGATTTAATGACAGTTTCCCCTAAGGGACACTGGTTCAAATCCTGCCAGAGGGTGAATAGTTTTCAAACCAGATTTCTTGAAATATTCAGGATGGTAGATGGAAATAAATAAATATACTGTTTAATAAATAAATAAATAAATAAAAACAGCATCTACTCAAATATAAGTATCCATTTAAAAATAACATAAACAAATTACAAATATGTCAGATTAATAAATGAAAAATCCATTTCTAAATATATATATATATATATATATATATAATTCTCAATCAGTATAAATTCCACATGTTATGTAGAATGTTTCAAATGTCAAGAACACCCGGGGCCTCGCATCTTTGCTTACACCTACATATGGATGTCAAGTGTTCAAATTTGAACTGTTCACCAAACATACAAGTTTGACCTCCATTGCCCAGGATTTGCTTTTGCTTTTAACATGGGTAAAAATTTCTGCTTCTTGAATTTGGATGTAAATTTTGATGTTTGTAGTAGTACAATTATTGCTTTGATCATGAATGTTTATTGTATAAATAGAACAAAATAAAAAATTTCCCCGCGACAATGTAAATTTTTATTGGAAACCTAATGCTAAATATTTCCCTGTCTTACTTCTTACATATCATGTGTGTTGATGTGTAGTTCCTTTATTTCTGGTAGCCAGCCATGCAGAAAGTACAAGCTTAAGTATTTAAGTTTAAACTTTACTCACCTTAAGGAGAGACTATTTGATTTTTTTTCTTTTTTGTTTATGTACTCAGTTCGAATTGATATTAAAAGTAAAAAAAAAAAAAAAAAAATTAAAACTATATCAACGTAACAATGCAATTTGAAATTCTTTGCCTTATAAGTCAAAACCATTACGTACAATAATTATTTCTTAAGACTTCAAATACATCATTACTTTTTTTTTTTTTTTTTTTTTTTTTTTTTTTTTTTTTTCCAAATAATAAAAATGGCTCCGTGATATATCAGACAATGATTTAGAATTTACTTTTGAAATACATTTTGTTAGTTGTGTACCAATATAGTATAAGAAAAAGTTAATTTTACATATCTCACTATGTATTATTACTTCATATAATATAAAATAGTACTAATGCAGGTGTCCCCCAGGGCTTCATCCTTGGTCCTATACTGTTTTGGAGCTTCATTAATGACCTTCCCAATATCATGAGCTCTCAACTTGGCATCTACACTGACAACACTATCATTTACTCCTTCCTTGATAGTAAGGCTGATCATTCAAACAAGGTCAAAATGGCAGCTAATGTGCAAAGTGACCTTGAGACCATTAACTGGGGCAAAAGATGTCTCGTCAATTTTAATGCCTCTAGAAGTAAACTTCATTAATCATCTGAGAGACAACTACTCTACCTTCCATCAGCATGGCTGATGCTATCCTCCAAGAAAGTGACACGGTGTGACATTTTGGATTAATGTTCTCAGCTGACATAAGGTGGAAAGACTACATTGAATCCATCACTAGATCAGATGCTAATAGTCTGTTCACTGTTTCAGGTGAGACAATTTTTCTATCTTGCATATCTATAAGTCTACCATTCAGCCATACTTAGAATATTTCTGTCATATATGGTCCTGTGCCCCTGCTATGTTTCTGGAGCTCTTTGATAAGATCCAAAGAAGAATCGGCAATATTAATGGTCCTGATCTGGCAGATTGGCTTTAGTCACTTGCCCATAACTGTAAGGTTGCCTCACTTTACCGTTTTTATGAATACTTTCATGGTAATTGTTTGGATAAGCTCCTTGATATGGTACCTAGACTCTATGAATTTTAGTGCAATACTAGATTGGCGGCAAGAGCCCATCAATTTACAGTTGAACTAGCTAGATAAAGCTGTAACTTCTATGTTAAGTTTCTTATCTTGTACTTCTTTCTTGTGGAACTTCCTCCTGGCTCCATGCCAACTTTAATCTGCAATAATTTAAATGCAATGTCAATTGCTATCTACTGTCCTCCTGATTGCTCTTTTCTCTTTCTGCTCATCACTAATGTTTCTGTTCCTAATTCCTATGCACCCTGTAACCCCTTGCAAGCTAGTGGCAGTACTGCCTTACTTGGAGTGATACCAATTAAAATATATATATATATATATATATATATATATATATATATATATATTAGTAGTAGTCTGTTTATCTTGAAATAATGGTAGTTCCCTGTTTGGACAAAATTCAGTCCTTCTCTGAGCAATATTTGAACTGCTTAGCAGTCTCTTCTGTAGATGAAGTTGGAACGTGGAACAAATGTCTGAGATTGCTCTGTTTCCTGCGTTGTCTTCTAATCTCCGGTTGTTGTTTCTTTGACGCCTACTTGAACAGCATTGTATCTGTTATGTCCTCGTCAACAATCTGTTACGGTATGTGAACTAATCCTAATGACAAACAGGGTCTTAACTCGAATTAAGTGTCACTCGTGCTATGGGAAAACTGGTTGAATAATGTTGCCTCTAAAAATGTGTGTGATTAATGATTAGTAATGTAAATTTTTAAAGGAAAACAATATAGGGGTACTCGCATAACTTAGAATTAAATTTATTAAGACTGCATTCCGGTGGATGTTGACTTGGTTGTATTTGGCATGGATTTAAATTTGCGATTACATGCTGGTTCAGTTCGCCATGTTTGTGAAAGTGAAAATAATGACACAAACTTTCTGTTTAGAGATTAGAAATTTGCTAAGGGATGTAACTCGTATTGATTTTGAAGTTATCTCCCATTTAATTATATATTTTTATTTTATTTTAGGGTTGACCATAACAGTACCAGCCACAGTGATCGTCTGCTAGCTGTTAGCAGCTAACTGGGTTGATACCTTTGCATTTTAAGTCCCTCTTGCAGACACTTTGAAACTGTTAATGATATTAATGTTATTATAAAAAAAATCAAGAATTTAGAAAAAAAACTATTGAACTGTATTTTGATCTACGAAATATCCAAAAAGAACTTTAAATAGCATGAAAAGCTAGTTTTTATGAAAGGTTTCTTTGTTTTATTTTATTTCTTATTTTTTGTATTTTTCCAAATAATTAACCATATAATTATCAATATTTATTCATTTACATATTTCCTGTCCCATCTGTAGCAGGAAAGGAGGTAAATAAACTTTAGTTAAATTTATGAGTAATTAGTTGTTTTAACAGGAGACATTGTGGATTAATGGATAGCAGCTTGGATTGAGGAATTGGAAAACTGAGTTCCAGTCAAATCCATTACATTCACTTACATTCTAATACCCTTGAGAAAGGTATGAATCCTTTTCTTCTTCCTCTGGCTATGGGTAAATAGCAGGACAGACCAGGTTCTATAGCCTTGGATGGCAACTGGTCTACCACGGGGTAAAAAAACAAATCAGCCTTGTCACTCATGTATTGAAAGATACATGATAGCCTAAGTATGTATCGCACATGCCACATAACTGACTTGTTTTAATAATCTATACAAGTAAAATATTTATCTGCATTTAGACAAAATTACTTCCCAAGCAAAATGAACCATTTAATTAACCATTTCTGTCACTCTTACATTTCTTAGATTTCAGTCTTATTAGTTCAAGCCTTTCATGTGAGGTACTCTGATACCTTTTTCCTATTAAATGATCATTTTGCTTCAACTTGGTCTTGAAGTAGGAAGTGTTGCTGTCTTTATTGTTCTGTTGGCAATCTTTTTTTTTTTTTTTTTTTTTTTTTTTTCAGAGAGAGATTTTCATTTCACTGTTATTTTAAACACACAAAACTTTTAGCATGAAAAGATTTTGTGTAATAAGTGATTTATATAATACCAGGAGAAAACAATAAATAATACATACCATGGAATGACATCTAAAATAAAATAAAATAAATGAAGGGAACAGATTAATTAAACAGTTCATTGGCCACTATTTTAGTATTACATTCTTTATCTTAATGTTTCTTCAAGAATTTGCTTTGTTGCATCTCACTACTAAAACTTGAAAGGACACCTAAATAGTGTATGGACTGAGGGCAACCCACAGCATGTTCTGTGGTATTCAGTTGTTGGCAAAGAGCTTGGAGAGAAGATGGGTGCTGCCAAGCTATCTGCAAGCTCACTGAAAGGATAATGAAGAAGAATCAGTCTTATTTCAGCTTAACACCGACAATTGAAGCAGCTGAGGGACAGATACTGACTAAAACTTACTAACAATTGCTGTCATTTTTTATGGGATGGGTCCACTAGTATTAGTAATAAAAGCTCGGTGATATTCTTTGTCTTTTCTGTCAGACTCTGCTTTGATATATTCATTGTGCTGTTGCCAAGTTACCATACAAATTGACAAATATAAAAAAAAACAATACAGCAAGATAAGAATGTGTAAACAAATCTTATAAAAACACTTAATCAAATACAGAAGAGCGTTTGTGTTTGAGGTTTTCAAATTTATTTCTGCTAAGAGTTTTGATTGACTATCTAAGCATGTCCATTTGATTTCCTGTAAAAGGTGTCACAAATCTGATGTTGCCAAAATTGAGGCTACTTAAGATATATCAAATAACATTTTGTTAGCCGTTTATATCAAGATTGGACAAGGGAAGGTCAGGCAATCCATTTTGATATTCATTGCTTGCCACCAATTCAGCAGTTTCTAATTAGCAACAGGAGGCTTGTCACAAGTGCAAATTAACATTAACGCAACCCTGGAATCCCATATAAGCTCTTACAGTTTCCCTTCAGCAATATTTGTATTACCTTGTTTGAATAAACTTGTCTTTTCATATTTTACCTGAGCACATTTGATTTACATTTTGTGTGTTTTCATGTCCAACATTTATCACTTGGGAATAAATAGAAATTTCCATTTGTGACAATTATAATCTTAGTCTCTGATGATTCATGAAATATCGTGGTCTCTGATTTTTAAGTAATTCAGACCATGATGATGATTCTTTCTCTCTTTCTCTTCCATCCCTCTCTCTTTCTCTTCCATCCCTCTCTCTTTCTCTTCCATCCCTCTCTCTTTCTCTTCCATCCCTCTCTCTTTCTCTTCCATCCCTCTCTCTTTCTCTTCCATCCCTCTCTCTTTCTCTTCCATCCCTCTCTCTTTCTCTTCCATCCCTCTCTCTTTCTCTTCCATCCCTCTCTCTTTCTCTTCCATCCCGCTCTTTCTCTTCCATCCCTCTCTCTTTCTCTTCCATCCCTCTCTCTTTCTCTTCCATCCCTCTCTCTTTCTCTTCCATCCCTCTCTCTTTCTCTTCCATCCCTCTCTCTTTCTCTTCCATCCCGCTCTTTCTCTTCCATCCCGCTCTTTCTCTTCCATCTTCCTCCACCCTCTCTCTCTTCCTCCACCCTCTCTCTCTTCCTCCACCCTCTCTCTCTTCCTCCACCCTCTCTCTCTTCCTCCACCCTCTCTCTCTTCCTCCACCCTCTCTCTCTTCCTCCACCCTCTCTCTCTTCCTCCACCCTCTCTCTCTTCCTCCACCCTCTCTCTCTTCCTCCAGTCAATGTAGTAGTATATTTAAATTCATGTGGTTGAGGTATGAAGAAGGTAAGCTCACTAGAACGAATGCCATGAAAACGTTTTCCCGCTTCCCTGGTTGAGTTAGTTAGGGTTTCATTCTGGAAAGTGAGTTCAGATTATTTGACCAAAGAAAGCAACAAGCATAAGATAAGAAGCAACAAGACTAAGTTAATTTATTATAAATTCGGTAATAGAAGTATTTTACCTATGGATTCTGATAACTCGGTGTCTTTTATAACTAGCTAAAACTTATAACTTGCGTACCATGACTTTCAAGATTTAGATGATCATGGCACAGTACAAATTATTATTCCTTGTACATTTCAGCAATTTGATTTTTTTCCCCCTCTCACATATGTTAACCTGGCACTGCAAAAATAAAAAAAATGGGAAAAGACACACTCACATTGATCAGCACATGAGACCACAATATAACTATATTAAACAACTTCTCTTATGACATTTACCAATCATGGCTCTCCACTATTTATATTCAGACCTCAACTTTGTTGTTGTTATCACAATGTCTTGGCTGTTATGGCCTCTGAGGTAACCTAAAGGGAATTCCAAAATGAACACTTTATTTAATCTATGGCTTAGACTGTTCTCTTTTCACTGCCCATATCTAGTGATATCTCATCTAGTTCTTATTTTTAGTACTGCTCAATTTTAGTATTGCTTGCCCTGTTTCAACAGTCCAAGTACACAATGCTGACTTAGTGATTGAACACACAATTATTATATCACAAAATTCACAAACCAGCACTTTAATCCACTAGGCTATTATCCGATAGGACAATTCACTCAATAAAATATGGAGCCTTAGACTTAATTTGTTCTTGTTGCTGTAAACATTTATTCACACCAACCTTTTTCCTCTGTCCCTCTTCAGTTATGTCCTGTGAGTGTCAAAAAAATCCAAGCCCTCGCTCCTCATTATTCATCCCATAAATTTCAACTCTAAGTGTCCCTTTTATTTCCATTTTCCATAAAACTTCATGTTGCTCATTTTTCATCCATTGTATTCTCAGCATCCTTCTGTAGTGAGGACATTGTCTAACATTCAGTGCCATATAGAAGGATTGGCATTAATTCAACACTGTTTAATCCTGGGTATGATGATAAACTATATCTGGTAGCAAGGCCTCTGATCATAATATTGAAGATTTTGAGTAGCCTGGAAGCAACTGTTAATTGCTGTTTTTCCCAGGTCCACCCTGACACAGGGTGGTAGCACCAGGTAAGGTCTCAGCTATGGTCAAATGGTGAAACAAAAAGCACTATGAAAGTATAAAAATACATTCTTATAATACCAGTAATACATTTATATATTAAAAAAAGACCAACAATACATTTTATAGCAAAATAACCAAGTTGAAGCCATAGAATTGTGTTTGAAATCTATTTAGTTGAAGCCATAGAATTGCGTTTGAAATCTATTTAGTTGAAGCCATAGAATTGCGTTTGAAATCTATTTAGTTGAAGCCATAGAATTGCGTTTGAAATCTATTTAGTTGAAGCCATAGAATTGCGTTTGAAATCTATTTAGTTGAAGCCATAGAATTGCGTTTGAAATCTATTTAGTTGAAGCCATAGAATTGCGTTTGAAATCTATTTAGTTGAAGCCATAGAATTGCGTTTGAAATCTATTTAGTTGAAGCCATAGAATTGCGTTTGAAATCTATTTAGTTGAAGCCATAGAATTGCGTTTGAAATCTATTTAGTTGAAGCCATAGAATTGCGTTTGAAATCTATTTAGTTGAAGCCATAGAATTGCGTTTGAAATCTATTTAGTTGAAGCCATAGAATTGCGTTTGAAATCTATTTAGTTGAAGCCATAGAATTGCGTTTGAAATCTATTTAGTTGAAGCCATAGAATTGCGTTTGAAATCTATTTAGTTGAAGCCATAGAATTGCGTTTGAAATCTATTTAGTTGAAGCCATAGAATTGCGTTTGAAATATTTATTTCATCATTAAATAACCCATAGACATATATTATGTTGCAAAAAAAAAAAATCAACATTTTCTAATTAAATTTTCCTCTTTCTTAATACTTTGCTTAGCTTCTTGAAAGCCTCTTTTGCTATTGCAATGCACCTTCAGATTTTGGTGTTGCACTTTCTATCACCTACTAGAACATATCCCGGAGTCATAATTTCTGTACTTGCTTGATTTTTCACAACTCCAATTCATAGCTTGTATCTTAGACTGTTCTTCTTGCAGACAACTGTATAATCTCTGATCAAAAAGTATCTGAACTATTGCTATGATAAAGGAGTTAAAGGACCTAGAGTGAAACTGCTTAGCAAGGATGAACTTTGAACTCAATTTGTATGCACAACAGTTAAAACATATTTTTGCTTGCTTCTGTTGTTTATCGCAGTGCTTGGAAGCAAAGTGTGTAGAGTGTTGTAGTTTTGCCCCACCACAGAGGTTCCTTCAGTGACCTGGTTTGTGCAGCAGTTTTTGACCAAGAACAACATTCTCCAGGCCCGGCAACCACCATATTCCCTAGACCTTTTCCTTTTCAAAAATAGTGTTGCATGAGAAATGAACAAGATTTAAGATGTCAAGGAAATCCAAGAGAACATGACGAAGCAGCTGCTATTTCCAAAAAGGAGTTCCTGGAATGCTTCCATCAGTGAAAACCATGCCAGATAAAGTATGTGGTTTCCAGAAGGGGACTACTTCAAAGGAGATTAAATGTTGAATTGATATGTTGCGGTTGGGGTTTTTTATTTTTTATTTTTTTTTTTTTTTTTGGGTTGTTTTTTTTTTTTTTTTTTTTTTTTTTTTTTTTTTTGGCTTTTTTGTTTGCGGGTTGGCGGGGGCTTTTTTGTTTTTGTTGGTTTTTTTTTTTTTTTTTTTTTTTTTTTACACCAGTCCTGATACTTTTTGATCAAACCTTGTACATCCTGTTTTCTTCCAACTGATAGTTAGTCCTTTCTTCCTACTGTCCTTGTATAAATATAAATTAATACAGAATCTTATCTGTCTGGGTCCTTTCCTCATCTGCACTCTTTTCTGCTTAGTTTATTTATCCTTCACATGGAGTACAATAAGTTATATTAACAGCCCTTAACTATCTCTTGCTGTTCATGCCTGGTTATTTGTATGTACCGGTTGCTTGAGCAGGGGAATAAGACCTTTTCTGCTCGAATTTGTTTGCAAGTCCTTTTTTTTTTTTTTTTTCTTGGCCTCTAAATAGTCTTAATGAGTGCTGACAGCTCTATCAACAATTTCTTTTTTCCTTTCCTGTTTAGAGAAAATTTGTTAATGAAACCTGGTAACAAGAGTATGTAAACCCTTTTTCAGAGACCAAAGAAGGCGCACCTACAACCCACTCGGGTTGTTGGTACTAACTCCTTGCTTATTTCACTATCACTTGTAACTTGTAATTTTTTTTTCCTATCGCCCACTTTTGTCATTGAGTCATCAGTTTTATCTTAGGTTGTAATAGTAAACAACACATGTTGGCACTTTTCTAATTGAATTATCCTTATAGATAAACTCGATCTAGACATTGAATTAGAGATAGCACTGAGGGGAGATGATCTAAAGGCAAGAGATCAATTTTATTTTAATCTTAATCAAATATTAACATGGTCATCTTGGCTTTCTCTGCTCTTCAAGGCCCACAAAATGATTTTAACCTGTTCTCTTTCTAACTGAATAACTCAAAAGGTTTCTCAGTGAAACCTTGGAAAAAAAGAAACTCAATTATTTTAGTGGTTTTTTAGATATTAAGCATTTTGTGGGATGGATAATCATCCCATGCTGTTAAACAATTTGGACAATTTTGCTGTTACACCCAGTGTATAATATATATATATATATATATATATATATATATATATATATAATTAAGTAATTCATTGAGTCTGAAAGAAACCTCAACAGAATGCAGAAAGCACTGGACGGCCATTTCGTCCTATATTGGGGACTCATCAGCAGTGCGCATCCACTACTGAGAATTGAAACCGTTACAGTTAGGTTATCCGAAGAGGTAGAGGAATATGTGAGTGAGCGGCGCTATATCGAGTCTGATTTGCTACCTCTTCGTCACCGAGGTCCATTGGAACAGTTGGTATGATGTTTACTTGATAACCTTCACCCCAAGCAAGGCAGGAAGCCACTAGCACGCAAGGGGTTACAGAGAGAGAGAGAGAGCAAAGAAGAGTGATAGAGGAAAGGATTAAGAGAAGGATAGGGTTATAGATCAAGGCATCTGTAGATGTCGATTGAATATTACATCTGAATAGTTAGAGATTATTGCTATCAGGGAAACAAGAGGAGGGAGTTCCACAGGCAAGAAGTGTGAGACATGAAGCTATTGGAGTAGAAGAGATGGCTACATGTAACAGTTTTGACAGTTAAAGGGTGAGAGCGAGATGCCAGCCTAGTTGAACACTTAAATTCATGAAGTCTGGGAACCAGCGAAAGCAGCCTATCGGAGCAGTTACTGTGAAAGTATTTGTAACAAACACAGAGGTATGCATGTCTGTGAGAGCGACTGCAGACAAGATGCCAGATCAGGGCCAATTTTATAAAGGATTCATATATCTTGGGTAGTAATGAATGTTAGAGAAATTTAGTTTTATTTCTAGAAATTTAGGGCAATGATATTTACTAAGCATAGCATATTCTGGATTTAATACTGAATATTGGAGTATAATGTGGCATAAAGTTACAGTACTGGGATCTGCAGTAATGATCAAACTTGCAAAAATTTTGATAAAATCCAATGAATGATCAATATTATTGGTCCTGACCTGGCATCTCATCTTCAGTCATTTTTCCCACTGCCTTACTGTAGCTTCTGTGTGTCTTTTCTATACATATATTTGTAGTGGGATTAGTAAATAGGTAAAATCCTATTTGCATATGTCGGTTATTGGATAAAGTATAAAGAGATGGGTGACAGTTGACTACTGATCACATGTTGTAAAACAATGCTATGCAACAACTTTCGTGGTAATTGTTCTGATGAACTTTCCTCTGATACCCTATAGTTCATAAATTTAAGTGCGGTACTCAGATTGGCAAGAAGTTCTTTATCAATTTTCATTTGAATTGGCTACATGTAACGGTGAGTTGTAATAGTTTTTCTTGCATTTTGTCACTTGTAGTACTCTTTTCTGGCTCCATATTTTCCAGCCAACTTTGATCTTCAAAAATTTAAATGCAATGTCAATCGTTATCTACTGTCTTCTTCATTACTCTTCTTTTATTGTTCTCGCTTCTTAATAATGCATTTTTTTTTTTTTTTTTTTTTTTCACTTCTAACCCCCTTGTGTCTTAGTGACTTTGCTGCCTTGCTTGGGGGTGAATGATTTTAATAAAATATAAATTATTTGCAAGACTAGTTTGCTAAACTATTATGCTTTGAGAAGCACTATAACCCATTCCTTGCCAGGAAACAGAAATTCTTATAATAATGGCTAATTATGTCAATGTGTTTTTCTTCTACATGCTCTCAATTGTTTGCCACTGAACAATTCAAACCACTGACCAACCTGAAGCAAACCATCAACTGTCATAAATCAAACTGGCATGTAATGCGGTCATACCCATTACAAATCCACAACTGTCAACTGCTCTTTGTGAGCAAAGATTGTTATTCTACAGAGATCATAAGCTCACTGCCTCATGGACTCTGTTCGAGTTTATATAGTGAAACGCTTTTCTAAAGAATTAACGTATTTTTCTTTCCTTATTTGATATATTCTTACTTCATATGCTATTTTTCAGTGGATACCATATTTGAGTAGATATTCTATTTTATTTTAAACTGTATTTATCTTGTCTACCGATGTATGCACTTGAAAATTCATTAAAGAAAAACCGGCTCTTTGACAGGAGCCAAATCTCCATCCTCCTTTGCAGGTAAAACCATCATCTATATAATAAATGCGAATGTCAGTGTGTCACACTTTTTCAACTTTACTCCTAAAGGCCGTAGCTCAACATATCATATGATTATGAAATCAGGCTGACTCTGTGAACAAATTAATATCGTTCCAGGCTGGATCCAGACCTGCAATCCTGAAATTTTGGATTCCCAAGTTTTCATTACTGCACTTGTTTTTGGATCTGCCATCTTAGCTTCTACTGATAAAAACAATTAAACGGATACAACACTCTAACTTTCAGTAGTTCATGTTCAAATGAAAAAAATTACTCTTCTCAAATTACAGTGTTTCAAAATAAAATTGTTTTCAATTTTACTCCTGGATGCTGTAGCCCAACATAACATACAATTTTGGAACCAGGCAGACTGAGCAAATTAAAACATTCCAACTTAGTTAGCTATAAAGAGCTTCACAATGAAGTAAGGATCTATTTGTCTCACTTCCTAAGATCAATATTAAAAAAAAAGCTTTGCGAGAGTAAGGCCTGAGGTTCTTGGCTAAGGTCGTCCTTCTTTGAACATTGTGGACTGGTGCTACCAAATCACAAAGATCTGTACCAAATAACAGAAACCACATCACTTGAAGACTACCAACAACTAAAATGGATACATATATAACTATAAGAGAAAATAATGGCATAATCAAGATGATAATGTTCCACACTACTTCAAATAAAATGTTAGAAAGGGAATTCCCCTCAATACTGGAAAGAGCAATAATGGCTACTGGACTTGAGAAACCCATTTTCCTAAAAGAAAAAAAAAGTGTTTCCAGAGAAAGATTATAAATTTCAACTGAAACAGTACTGGCTGCTTGGTCAATGAATGCTAAAGGTTTTTTTGTAGGGAAATGGCTAATATTACAATTGCCATTTAAAGCACCCTCCTTCATTAGGAGCAAATAAGATCTTGCTTGATTTTCAAGTTTTTTGTAGCAAAGTATGTTAGATCAGATGGTGGTTTCTCCTGCAAAGTGAGGATCAGGTTCAACTCCTGCTCAAGGGGCCATTCTTTTTAATAAGTTTTCTTGAGTTTGCAGGCCAGTAGACAATAACTACAGTTTAAAATGAGATGGAGCACCTACTCAAATATGGTCATCCACTAAAATAACACTTGAAGTAAGTGAAATTATTTGTATAAATAGTGTAAGGATGTTTTAGACTTTCTCCACATTTAACAACACCTACAATACATGTGTGGTAATCTTGGCTTTTTTTTTTTTTTTTTTTTTTTGCTACTTTTCCATTGTGAATATTCTGATACTAATGGAAAGGATGCTCTGAACTATTTTCAGAACATAGATTAGAAAGTTTCAACAATAGTTACTGTTTTTAGATTAAGTCTAAGGTGGGTAGTATCTAAAGTCATATCGGTCAGCTGGAATGTAGATACCAGTCTCTTCAGCCTGTTGGCCAACCTTAAATCCTCATCTTCATGGTATAATTGGATTTGGAGGTTATGTACTGTAAATTTGATACCTACTGTTTGGCTGTGTTTGAATTTGAAAGAAATGTAAAAATCTTATTTTCTGGCACTGAAGACCTATTGTAAACCTGATTAAATTTGAGAAAAATACCTTAACACATCTGTCAACTTAGTATAAAAATTCTTCATTTGTTTTTTTGTATTCAATCTACATGTTCCTTGTAGTAGGATGCAAAACACTTTTTTATGCATTAATAAGTACAGACAAACCTCTTATCTATGGACTCACCCCCAATAGACTTCAGATGCAATCGACAAAATTTGCAGGCAAAATGGAAAAAAAATTTGCAGGAAAAAAAATTTCCAAATTGTCAGCGACGTATTTCAAAATTTGTGGGCTTAGCAGAATCAGTCATATTAGTTCTCAAAGTGACCACTTGGCGGCAGTGGCAGCCCTTTCAATTGTGAACAAAGACAGGTATACAGTATGTAAAGTACAATACATTAGCATGTGTGTGAGAAATACATTACTTTTCTTATTTTGATTAATATATCTATATTAAGTATATATTTATTTATGCTATATATATATATATATATATAATAATAATAATGTTACTTACATTATGATCATAACTACTGGCAGTTACTATAGTGGTTTTATAACTCAAAAATAATCCCTTCCCATCTACGGACAATCAGTTTTAATGGACACCCTCCTCATTCCTATTAGTCCGTTGATGAGAGGTTTGTCTGTATATCAAAATTTTTTGACAGTTGATTTCGTTAAAAGAACTAGTGATGGTAGCAACAACAATAAAGTTAAGAAGTTTGTCCGTACTCTAAAGTGCTTAACACAAGTTGGTGTCTTAATAATTAGGGAGTCAGAATTCTTCTCAGTATGCAATAAACAAGGATTGTCTTGAATAAAAGTGGGGGGGGATACAGTCACGGTCATTTGAAGTTTCAAAATAATGCAAAGTTACTAAATGTCTTCTATGTGCCATGTGTCTCCAGGATGTGGATGATCATAGCTCTCCACAACTTCTTGTGCGCTGTAGTCCTTAATAAAGTTTGTCTTTTCACTATATCTCCTAATGCCCATTCTTCTAACCATTTACACTAGCTAGGTTATAGACTGGTTTCCTCTGTCCCTCTTGCCTTCAGTCTGTGTGTGTGTGAAATTTTCCAAGCCTTCTTTCCTCATTAAGTGCCCTAGAAATTTCAAATGCCTTTTGTTTAATGCTATGTATGTGTGTCTTTTTTTTTTTTTTTTTTTCCCTCTAAAACTTGTTGCTCACATGTCCCATCTATGGTATTCTTGGCATCCTTCTATAGAACCACATTTCTGTTGCTTCATCTTCATCTGTGTGGAGATTGTGCAGGATTCACTGCCAAATAGGAAAGACCTATCACACAACAGACACTTTTTGTTTTTAATGAAATTTTTCTGTTTCTTATTACAGTGCTTACCTTTTTTGGAAGGTATCTTTCACTATCCCAATGTGCCCTTGGATTTTCATGACAGATTTCCTGTTCTCTGTTGGGGTAATCATAATAAGCTAGGTAATGCAGGTTGCTGGGGGTTGGCAGAGTATTTCCTTAAAAAATAAATTTCCTCTCATACTTTCTAATAGACACTTAAGAGTAGGTCTATAGTATCTTTGTTGATGGTGAAACATAACCTTTTTATTTAGATGAATAAGAGCTAACTGAAATATCTGAACTTTGTTTTAAACTTCTTCAATATGTTGTATTTCCCTTTTTTTCTTTTTCTTTCTTTCTTTTTCTTTCTTTTTCTTTTTCTAACTGAATCTTTAATGGAACTGGAGGTAGAAAGATTTGTGACAAGTCGAAATATTTAGACAAAGTAGTCATAAAGTCCACTGTTAATATAGTGATATAGTGACTATTTGTACTTCTATATTCATGTGGGAAGTTAGTAGCATCCAGTTTAAATTTAATGTGTACACGTGTCCATTTGCATGTGTGGGTGTTTCATGTGTAGCTCCATTAATCAGTTCCATTGAAAAAGGTTCTATTTGCTTTGTCACGCCATTTCATGACTGTTGTGTTTAGATAATCAAATTCTCACAGTGACTCACCATCTTGTGAAAAGTTGTCATGTGACCAAAATGGGTCATGAGTGTATGGTTTCTTCCTGTCGATTTCATGTCTGGAAGAACCAACGAGGACTTGTTGCTTTTATATGCTTTCAGGTATTTAGTGCCAGCTAATTGCAGGGAGATGTTCTTGTAATTAGACTCTTACCTAAGTGAATTTTTGTTGATAAAAGATTTCATGGATCACTGTTTGTTGAATGAAAAAAAAAATAAATTATAGGAAAGATTGTGTGTTCAAATAAAATGATATTTGTTTAAACACAAGATACACAAATTTTAACTGTAATTACTTATGAAATAAAAGTTAGAAAGTTCTTCTCTTTGACTGTAAGGAAATGATCATAGTCTTTCACTGAGGAAGAGAAAAAGTGGAGTTGGGAGAGAAGATCAAAGGGAGTCCACTATTGCTTTGGTGAGAAAGACAGGACAATGAGGTTGTCTCTTTACTGATCTCAGACTTTCTGCCGAGTTGAATGAATGTTTGGTTTTTAGGGCCTCATGTAAGCTCCAGAACCATGTCTTTATTTATAGGTGGGAGCTGATTTTATTGGTCATTTATTTTTACTAAATTGAAAATTTGAAGTATGTTTGACCCCCGCCCCCGAAGGCTGTGCAGAGCCTTTGCTTGATGGTGTTATTTTTTCCGCTTACTCAACAAATTCATTCTTTCCTTTAGAATGAAAGCCTTTCTACCATTTCATAATCTTGTATTAAAAAGAAAAAAATAAACAAATAAAAAACAAAATTGTTTAATAATCAAACTGGTCACTTGTGGTGACATCCTGGTCAAGATGTTGGTCTCAGAACCATTACAATTGATCTTGGTGCTCAGTAGGTGACCCACACTTGTATCATCTTGCTGCCCAAAGTAATCAATTCTTTGGATGTTTAACATGAAGCAATGGTTAGCAAATTGGTCTCGCAGGCTACTGTTATGATTTAAGAGAAATGACATAAAATAAGTATTTTTTGTGTTCTCAGCCTCAGGTTTTTTTTTTTTTTTTTTTTTATATAATATGTCCTTTCAGGACATGAGCGATCATGGCTCTCCATGACTTCTTGTTTTTGGAATGACAGATTTCTAATTTTACATCTGAATAGCTTTTATGAAGAAAATTAAATATCCAGTTAGCTTGGTTAGGAAAAAAATGTTTAAATGTCTGTGACAGTACCCTAGCTTGAAAAATACTTTGTCTGTCCATCACCCGCATAAAAGGTCAAATTGATGAAATTACATCTCTGTAATTCCAAATTTTAACATGAACTTTTACGTGAACATAACCTTTTAAATTTTAAAAAGGTTTTCTTTTTTTAATTTAAAGTATTTTTTCGTTTTTTTTATTTTATTTTTTATTTTAAACATTAATGTTCACTCTGTTCAAAGCCCGAGAGTCACTTAAGGTAGAGGGTTACAGAGTAAGAGGCATAGTTTATGGGGATATGTGGGGAAGATAAACAATTAACCACAGACTTGAACAGGTTAAGACTGTAGTGATCCTCTTGGAGCTGGTTCCACAAAGCAGCGGTTTGTGGGAAGCAGCTGCTCAATTGACACTTACATCTCACCAGTGGAATACAAATGGAATGAGGGTGGTTCATTACAATGAGTATAGTATTTTGGCTCTTAGCTGTAAAGATTAGAACTAGGGAATGTAGTTTGTCCAAGCACTTTCGATGGAAATAGTAATAGAGCAGCAACAGTCTTGCGACATTTCGTCTGAGAAAAGGGTTGATGGGTGGAAAATAATTCATTATGCACATGATACATGATATTTTTTGGACTCTATTGAGACTGGAAAATAAAGACAGGCCAGCATGTTCCCATATAGAGCAACGTTACTCCAATTTTGAACTGATCTGGCTCTTGTACACCATAGCAGGAAGAGTCAGATACTTACTGGAGTAGTGTACTTTTTCTTTTGTATTATACTGAAGATTCTATTCTTTTTCAAAATAAAATTATTTCTATTTTTTAATTTTTTTTTTTATACTGTTGCTCACTCGATACAAGGCCCAAGAGCCACTCAAGATAGAGGGTTACTGAATGAGGTTGATACTTGCATATTTTGATAGATATTAGTTGACCCTAGACTTGGAGAAGTTTGTAGGGAAGCATCAACTTGTGAGTCTGTACAATAAGGTAACAGTTCTGAGGAAGAAGCTGTCTTAGTGCAAATTTCTCCTTAACAATAGCATGTGAAAGGAATTGAGGATGAGTTGACTCTCTGTATGTGCTGTGGCAGGTCCTAACTGTGAAGGTCTGAATTGGTAAAACTAAGGAATATAGAATTTTTTTTTTTTTTTTTTTTTTTTTTTTTAAATGTCAAGCAGTAGTAGTCTAGAGTGGTACAAGGATCCAACTATTTTCCTGGTTTCTTTAGCAATGAATCCTATATGAGTTCCACTTGATTCCTGGAATGAGCTTGAGTCAAATAGATGTCTGAATCAGTGCTTACATCTTTAATGAGGAATCACTTGTGTATTGAGCTTGATCCTCACTGGATACACAGAACCAAGTTTAGTAAATATTACAAAAATTAAAGTTTTTAAAATTGGTACAGCTTGAGATTTTCAATAAAATCCAAAGTGTCTGTAATGTTATCAGTCCTGACCTGGCATCTTTACTTCAGTCACCCTCCCACCACCATACATAATGTGGCTTCTCTGTCTTTCCTATAAATATTTTCATAGTAATTTTTGTAATGTGATTTCCTCCTTGGTATCTAAACTACATAAATTTAACCATACTACTAGATTGGCAACTAGGTCTCATCATATTACTGTTGAAGTAGCTAGATGAAACCCTAAGTTCTATTCCAATAAATTCTTCTCTCATACTTCTTAACTGTGGAAATCTCTTTTGCTTTCTTACTTCCCTGCCACCTACAATCTTCAAAAATCTAAATGCAACTTCAATTGCTATATTTTGTCTCCCTAAATCTTTTTCTCTTATTGTCTTTTCTCCTCACTAAAGTCTTCTCATTCTCTTTTACTCCCTGTAAACCTGTTGCATCTTAATGACCTTATCCCCTTGCTTCAGGTGGGTGAAAGGATTTGTCACTTTCCCAATGCCATGTCACTTTCCCAATGCCATCTGACTTTTCTATAAATATTTTCATAGCAGTTGTTGTAATGGACCTTCATAGCTCAACCATATGACTTTAAGTGTACTACTAGATTGGCTATTAGGTCTCATCATTTTAGTGTTGAAGTAGCTAGATGTAACCATAAATTCTATTCTAATTTTTTTTTTTTTTTTTTTTTTTTTTTTTTCCCATGGACTTCTCACCTCTGGGATTCTCTTCTGGCTTCTTGCTTCCCTGCTGCCTACAATCTTCAAAAATTTAATTTCAGTATCAATTGTCATGTTCTGTTTTCCTGAATCCTGTTCTTTTATTCCCCTTTATTCTTGCTAACATCTTGTCGTTCTCTTTCACTCCAAGTAATCTCTTTTATGTCCTTGTGACAGTGACATTCCTTCAGGTGAAATGATTTAAAAATGAAATAATTTGGTTGTGTCTGAAATAATTTGTTTTAGTTGTCAATGATCCAGCCTATTTTGGTTCTGGTCATTGAAATAAGGCTCTGATGCTGCAACAATCCACATCATTTGCACAACAATAATGTAGGTAACCTCAGGTTTGAGATCTGAGAAGATACCACCTCATCCAACTGTGTTGGTGGCTGTCCTTGTACAACAAGTGGGTAGCCATTTTATATATATCCCCTGTATGAAATTGTCAGGATTCAGATGAAAACATTAAAGTTTTAGTTTGATGTATGCAATTTTTGAAACGGTGACTAGTAGTTTTAAAACAAGCTGTGGTTAAAGTAGCAAATTTGTAGTTTAACAGGAGTGGGAGGGACACATTGGCCTCATGATTCAAGGGGGATTGTTTTGTGGGAAATATTTTAGGAATGACTTTCTCAGCTTTAAACTAGTTATATTGTGAAATGGTGGTTTGGATAAATCTTAACAGTTATCATGGGTGCCAAATATATCTTTAAGCAAGACACAAGACTTTGGGAGGGAAAAGAATGAGTTGTAGGGGTGATGAATAAAAAGGAATGCCTTGGCAGTAAGACTAATTTGGGTCAGGTGTGTGTATGTGTGTGTATATATATATATATATATATATATATATATATATACACACACACCCACACATGCTTTAGTTTGAACTGGTCTCTTTGTAGTTTGTCAGCATGGTAGCTTTTTGTGTGTGTGTATATATATATATATATATATATATATATATGTGTGTGTATATATCACACCCACACACACATGGGGTTGATTTAAAAGTAACTCCCCATTTTAAAATATTTATAATTTATTTATTAACTAATTTTTACAAGAAATGGATATGAGAGGAAAACGTTTAGCATTAGGTTTTATTTAAATTCTGATATGGGCATCAGATTTTGCTACGAGCTTCTCAAACCGACCAGGAACCCTGTCAACTGATTTCACTAGTTCTTCCAGAGTCTCTTGGTTTGGTATAGTAGACTTGCTCCTTTAACCAAACCCAAAGGAAAAAAGTCAGTGTGTTAAGGCAAGATTCCTGGTTGGCTACTCTTACATAAAATAGCGAGTTAATTTTTCAATACTCTATCTATCTATCTATCAAACCATCCATACTAAAAAAATTACTACACGCATGCACAACCAAAGTTCCATTCTATGACCATAATGGCAACATTTACACCCAAACTAATGGTGTTAGTATGGGAAATCCTCTCAGTCCATGCTTTTCCAACTATTACATGCTCCACGTAGAAAATGATATTTACACAGGTCCATAAACTGAAAATATATGTTCGCTACGTAGATGATATTTTTTATTTTAGCAAATAACATTAAAGAAATAGAATCACTTAAGACCACATTTCAGAAAAACTCTGTCCTTAACTTTACCTATGAACTTAGCCAAAAACAAACTTCCATTCTTAGATGTCCTTGTTGAATACAGCAATAACACTTTCATTAAATCATTATACAAAAACCCCACCAGCAAAAACTCGTGCCACCTTAACTTTAAAAGTGAATGTCCACTTAGGTACAAAATAGCAGAAATAAAAAAACCTTCTAAAAAGAGCACACCAGAATTCATCCTCTTGACTACTCTTCCTCAAAGAACTTAATGTTAAACAAACACTAATCATCAACTGCTTCTCTAACCACCTTATAGACCACCAAATTAGACCATTTCTCCCCAAAATAAGTAATAACGATAGTGAACACACAGCCAAAAATCACATACACATTTATTACAAAAACCAAATGCATATTAATTACAAACTAGACGAATTTTCATTAAGACATTATAAAGAAATACACTACCCCAATTGACCCGAATAAAAAAAATCAAATTATCTATTATAAAAAATTTAAGACAGCTAACCTTATCCTCAAAAATAACAACACACCAGCTAAGTTAAAATTACAAAGAACGAACATTATCTATGAGCTCAAATGCCCCTTAAGGAAGTGTGTTCCTGATCAAACAGGACTCATAAATAATTACATTGGTTACACAACTACATGTTTATCCAGACGTCTTACATTACACCTATTTGATCATAGCTCCATTAGAACCCATTTAAACACAAATTTATTAGACTCTATTAG
This sequence comes from Acanthosepion esculentum, assembly GCA_964036315.1. Lineage (NCBI taxonomy): Eukaryota > Metazoa > Mollusca > Cephalopoda > Sepiida > Sepiidae > Acanthosepion > Acanthosepion esculentum. Next base: position 67,818,474 of record OZ038498.1, on the reverse strand, counting down.
AAACATACTAGTAGAAAACACAAATATATTAACTGCATCCACCTGTAAAAAAATAGATTAAAAATAATGGAAGATTTAATAATTAGAAAGAAAAAGCCAACTCTTAAAAATATTAACTACAAAGCCACAATGTGCTAACCATATTCGGAAATTAAAACACTCCTATATACACACTAAGACATACACATAACGCACAAACTCAATTAAGCTGAAAAATCAAATCATCCTTGATAATAGCTAAAGGTATAGCCGAAAGTGCTCGGAAATATATAAAACATTTGGACAGTTTTTACACACCCTTTGTCCAGAAAAGAAAGCTCTTGTTTGAACACAAGAAAAATGAAATAAAAAGCTTAACTGTAGTACCTTGTCTGTTGAATTTAATGAAACGTGCACATATATATATATATATATATATATATATATATATATATATATGTGTGTGTATGTAAGCAAATATGTGGATATAGATCTGACAGTATGAGGAAAAATATGGAAAAACAAAAAATCCAAATATGCATGTTTACTGTTTTTGAAACAACATTAAAAACAGTAAACTTGCATATTCAGATTTTTTGTTTTTCCATATTTTTCCTCGTACATATATATATATATATATAATGAGAAATGGATTGTCAATTATTTAATATAATTTCTGCTTATGTTTTTATAGATACAATTTAAGTAAATGCTCTGTTTTTAATTAGACAGTATTAATTACATTTCCCAGCCTGAATGTTCGAGAAATTTTGTAGAAAATGTTTCTCCTACTGGAATTGAGCCTGTATTTCTATATTTCTTGAACATTCAGGCTGGTAAATTTAATTAATACTGTTTAATTAGAAATAGAGCATTTACTTAAATAAACTGCATTTAGAAAAAATAATGTATAAACAGAAAATGTGTGTGTGTGTGTAGGAATCCTTCTACTCAGGTTTTTGCTAAATGTCAAAATTTTGAGTGCTGGATTCAATACAATAACACAAAATATTGTTGTGGGACTGCTCATAATTTGGCCATTTAGAATAGTTCCATGATTTTCATTGAAGGAATAAAATCCAGTAGAAAAAAACAATGTAGTTACAAGAAATACGCATTAAATAAATTGGCAATACAAAAAGTTGGTTATAGATTGGAAAGTAATGTCTTTTTGTTTTGCTTAATAAAGTTCTGGAATAGAATATAAATTCTATTTGTTTACGTATGTTAGAAACGGTGAAATGTTTTGTGTATTTGTGTGAAAGATTCAGTACGCGTGTGCATGCTTAATAATAAAAGGGGAAACAAGAGATAGTTATAATTTAGTTCTTACTGTGAACTGTGCTGTTGTAGTTTGGACTGGTTTCTTTGTAGTTTGTCAGTGTGGTAGCTTTTTGCATGTAGGTGTGAATGGAGTCTTGAAGATAAGCAGCTAGAGCGACATGGACTTTGGTGATGCCAGTATGTCTCATTTATCATCAGTTATTTTATTTTTACTTTTAACTGAATTTATGTATTTTTTAAATTTATTTATTATCCACAAATTAAGTTAAAAGTAAAAATAAAATCATCCTTGATAATGGCCAAAAAAAGCATGTCTGAAAGTGCTTGGACATACAAAATACTCCAAGGAAAAAAATAAAATTTTATATATATATATATATATATATATCCGATGCGATATACGAAAGTAATATATAAATTCTAACGTTCGCAGCGTTAATTAAAAAAAGAGCTCGATACAGGTAGTAGAGCGATAATTATTTATTTATTATAATTTTATCATATAGACAAAACCATTTTACTCACAACAAAGATGCAACTTGGTTTCAGTGCATTTTAACTGCACATGGTTTTGTCTATATGATAAAATTATATATATATATATATATATATATATATATATTATTTTTATTGTTCAAAACATGTTAGGGCCAGTGCAAGGGTCTTGTGGGGCCACTCTACTACATCTCGGTTTTCATAAGGTATTCATATACAATTATAAAACCTAAATTTTATTGTAACCTAACTATGTGCAATAATGGATCATATGCAAGATAGTTGAACAATTCAACTAGAAAAATTGAAAATAAATGCAATGTATCTAAATACAGGGTGACCCAAAAAAACTGGGAATTTTTGAAGTGTGTATTGCCAGACATGAACAAGTGGCAACACTGCAAGACAGTTACCTTGAGCAAGTAAACATTTCGCCATTTTAGTAACAAGAATGAAATTCACAGTATCCCAGCTGAGATGTTGCAGTAGTCAATGAGGAATCTCAACAGCAGATTTCGTACAGGAGGACGCCATCTACAGGACGTAATTTAAAAAAAATGAAAATTCCATCATTGTTTCATAAATGGCATGTTTTAAGGTTTCAATTACTATGAATTAAATATTTTTCTTCCATCACTCTTAGTTTTATTGGATTGTTATAAAGTTCCCGTTTTTTTTTTTTTTTTGGGTCACCCTGTACAAATTAGAGACGTGTTATAATATATCATTCCATCTTAATCAATGCTTTGTGGCAATTTTTAAGATCAACTTGAGATTTTTCTTAAAAAGTTGAATAATTGTAACACCTTCAACATTATGGATAAAAATAGTGAATTTTATATAGTGGTTTTTTTTTTTTTTTTTTTTTTTTTTTTTTCCAAGATTTAGCATGAGCAAAATGAACTCATGGATTTGTGTGAAAAAAAAATTGGAATGATGTAAAAATCCAAACATTTTTCATACTTTAATAATAGTCACTTGTGCTTAGTTTAATTTGTAATGTATGTAAATGTAGGTATAAAAAAGCAAATGTTAAGATAGTGAGGGTCAAAAAGCACTGCCTGAAGCCGCCCCCAAATCAGGTACCCTCACTCCCAAACAGTTGTCATTCAGATTTTCTCAATGAGTATATAAATCTTTAACTTTTATTTCTTATGAATGATTTAAAATTAAGTCATTCATTTAATAACATTGATTAACTACAAGTAAAATTTTTTTGGAAATCTTATGATTTATCATAGTTTTTTGTTTTCCTAAGTGTCTTTGCTACTTTGTGGGTGATAAATTGTTTTAATCTACAACTCCACAGTGTCACATGCTTCTTACGACTATATTGCATTTCCATGGCAAATGTTCTGACAAGCTATATTCCTTAGTTTTACCTACCCCAAATTTCACAGCTAAGACCTACTATGACATGTACATAGAAACAAATCCTCTCCATTCTCTTTGTATTCCCTTAGTAAGGAGGATGTTCAATTTGGACAGCTTCATCACAAGAAAATTTGCTTCACTCTTGAGCATATGATTTCCTGATCACTACAATTCTAACCTCTTGAGTGGCTCTTGGGCCTTGTATTCTAACATTGAGTTGTCTCCTGGAGACATATTTAACATGTTGGCTAGCAAGCATCATTTTCCTTGTTGACCCAGGATCCCAACACTATACAGGGTGTTGTCTAAATTACACAAAAATGAAAATAACACTGACAACTCATTTTAACAGATATATTTACCAAAATTACACAAAAATATCTTGAAATACTAAAGAGTAAACTTATTCAACAAAATCGCCATTGACTTCAAGCATGGCCTCCAGATGACTTCGGAATCTCTTGCAACTCTTCTGGATGGTCTCCTTATTTAAGTTGGTGAATGCTGCCATAATCCTTGCCTTCAGTTCATCTTTGGTATTACAAGGAGTTTTGTTGGTCTCTCGCTCGACTGCGCCCCCCCCCCCCCATAATAATTAAGGAGTTTGTAGACTAGGGAGTAAGATGGCCAGATGTAAGGGGTGATGTGTTTGCAGAAATTGTCTGACAGCCATGACTGTGTTCTCTTGCTTGTATGGCCTGGTGCAGACTCCTGTTTCCTGGCATAGGGTCTTCCAGCAGCCACCCTCTTGACTCAAGGCAGCACTACTTCCTCAAGAGACTTGATGTAGGCATCGGAGTCTGAGGCCCTGTTAGAAAATGAATGGAGGCATAACACCACCATCACTAGTGATCACTCCAAACACCTTCGTAATCACCATTAGACTCCTCCAACTCTTTCTGAATCCTCTGCACTGTCCTCAGATTGACACCGAAACACTCTCCAATGTTCATATTGGAGCTTCCAGCATGAATGTCAAGCGGTACAGCATGCTGTTTCCAAATCTCTGGTGAGGTGAATGGTGTCATGGTGCTCTTTTACTCAAAGACGGTGCCCAACTGACCACACTATACTGTGCAGTCGACAAAATAAAAACAGCATGCCTGTGCAAGATTAAAAATATAAAATGGCGACAATTTACCCATCGCATCCTGTATCTTTTTGTCATAACATGGTTTCATATATGAAGCGAGGATATCATAGGCAGTATTTATTGCCCAACATCTTACTGAGTCAATTTTTTTTACAATCCAGCAATCCTACATGACCCACATGAATGCATGGTACAGCTCTGTGTATGTAAAAATAAAAAAAATCCCCCCCGCCTTCCAAAAAAAAAAGCTGCAGTAGAAATTCCAAAAGGAAAACTAAATAACACAAAAAAAATCAAAAAGGTTTAATTTTTTTTTTATATATTTTTTTTTTCTTTTGATGTGTGTGTGTGTGTGTGGGGGGGGGGATGTGGTTCTGGCATACCATGATCTCCTAGAAAAGAAATTGGAAAAGGATCCTCTGGTTGGTCGTGAAAACCTGATAGTAAGGATTTTGGTAAAATATGTGGTCATTTTTGACAGCATTAGTAAATTTTATGTTATTTATTTACTTTAATTTTAATTATTTGTTTGCAAGAAAAATGTTTTTTTTGTTTTCTTTTTCTTTATACATATGTCGAGATATGTTGACTCTGATAAATTTTTTTTTTTTTTTTTTTTTCAGGTGTTTCTCGAATATATTTGGTAATTTCTTCAGTCCTGATTCTTAACCAAGATGTCTTACAATTTCACCAAATTTGTAAGTTACTTTTTATTTTTAAGATTTTTAGACAACATGCAATAATTTTATTTATTTATTTATTTTTATAATGAAAACCAAAGTGCTCTTGAGGAAGGTTGGAGAATGAATCTGAAATATAAACAGACAAATGCAAAATATTAGTTTGCATAATTCAATGAATAGTTATTCGTTGTTTTTATATTTATTTTTATTGCAAACCTGGAAACTTTGTGCTTAACAAAGTCAAGAAATGAATAGCCTCTTGGCCTTGTCACATGTCTTTCCTAGTGAAGATGGCAAGGTGTGTAAGGTAAAAGTAAAGGTCTCCAGAAAGGATGGCACCAAATTCCTTCTCAGGCCTATATCAGAAACTGTCCTACTTCCTCACAAGGCCTAGATCAATTGTGGTGTATAAACACTCCTGGCAGGGAATGTTCTGTTACACAGTACAGAAACCATGTTGTTTATTTCTCCTTTTGTTTGTCCATTTTTTTTTAGGTTAAGTACTCTTTGATCGATCACTGTTTTGACCACTTTGGTTAGCGTTTATCATGAGGAACAGTCAGTAGTTTTATCTTCCAGATTTCACCCCATCATTGTTTTTCCATTTTGGTTCTTAATAAAGTTGCTGATGTACGGGACCTCATCTTCAGAGTTCTAATTACCTTAAGGTGCTTATCTGGCTGTCTTCGAGATTACGCATGTCTATGACAAAGATGTGTACTCTTGGGAGCAGAACGATATAGGATGAATAAGTTCGGTAAGAAGACACATCCTTGTCTTACAACCCTTTCTATTTTTGTATATCTGTTGAATTCATTTTCTATCTATATTCAGGCAATTTGCTATTAGTATAGATTCTTGATTATCATAATATCCTTCCTGAACCTGTAAAGGTTGCTAAGCAGTTCCAACAGATCTTTCATGCTGCCCCTGTCTCTATTGTTGGCTACTCTCTCTCGTCTGGTGGATCCCTGTATTTATGGGGAATACACTTCTTTCAGGTACTGGGTGACAGGTTGGTTTGCATATGTGCTTAGTAACATGGTCAGGGGAAGGAGGTTGGCAATGTCATCTACTTGTCACATCCAATCAGGCTCAGTTGAATTCTTGATCCAACAATCAAAGCAGAAGATTGGATAATGTTGAAAAAAATTCTACAATAAAATTTTGGCCAAGATCTAGCCAAATACAGTCCAGTTGGTTTATTTAAACTGTCATTTTGTTTTTCCTAAGTTGTGAGTGTGATAGGAATGTGCGCCTTGTTTAACCTGATCCTAATTGTTAAAAACCTGTTAAGTCATGTGTTCAAACCCAGCCAATTCCAGGTGCTAATTCAGTTTGTAATTAAATACCTTTTGTTTCTTCAACAGCCAACTAGAAAAACCAGACCCCAGTGTACTTTGAGTATGCTAGTAAAATCCAAACTATGTATCTTGACTAGTTTGAGTTTGCACATCAACTTTTTTACATTAAATTCTAACTAATAAGTTATTCATTCATTTGTAAAACCCACACCAGTAACTCCGTAAAAAAACTACCATCTTAAATTTTTTTAAATTTATTGTGGCCTTATGGTGCTATCAGGTCTTTTAGAACTTATTTACTATGTCTGGGGCTGCAATAATATTTTTGTTACTGGTTTTTGAGTAAGGAATGAATCTTTTTTTTGAATTGGTGGCGGACCATTCCATCAAAGAAATAATCAACCGGGAATCCTGAAACTTGCAGTAAAAATTTAAAAAAATATTTCTTTGCCACTGTTTTAATATCCTAAGCCATTCTTTAGATATCAATGTAAAAATAAAAATCTTCACATAAGAGAAATGTAATAAATATTTGTCTTCTCAAATTTCTGATATTTGTAATTTGGTGGGTAATACACTTACCTGCTCTCTTTGAATGTCCCAATGGTTTAGCTAAAAAAGATATTTTGCAATTGTTAATGATAACAATACTTCATATTCAGATTTAAAACAAATTAAATTATGACGTTAGTACAGAGGAAACCAATCTCTTTCTTTCCTTGCTGTTTTATCTCTAAACTATTATTGCTTATCATCCTAAAAATGGATTGGCAAAAAAAACAAAACATAATTAATGCCAGATTTTATGGTTGGTATTAATAGGTTAATAAATGCCTACAGAATAAGCTATTGTATTTCCATCATGTAAGATTTACCTGTTCTTCAGTGGGGGGAAAAATGGAATGTGCTTTTTAGTATAAAAGTGGCTTGAAATGAAAAATCGAAGAACAAATTCCAGTTGAGTTTTTTTTTTTACATTCACTTATGGGCAAATACCCTTGGGAAAGGTTTCAATTCATCTCCTCACCCCCAACTATGGGTTAAATAATAGGACTTTTATCTGAAAAAAAAAATTGTTATTCTCAAAAGAAAGTTGTTAATTCAGTATTAACTTAGAAAGAAAAAAGCATTTTTATAATTCAAAATATGTTTGTTTTAAATGGCCCCAAAACATTAAGCCACAAAAACAAATCTATCAATTCTTACCTCCCCATCACTTGTAGTAGGTCTACATGTTGGAGTCATGGGTACCTGCATTCACTTTACCTACTCTCATGATCATTAGAAATCTTTCCCCCAAGCATAAATATTTTATTAATTTAATTTAAACTCTCTCTCTCTCATATATATATATATATATATAATAAAAAGGCTTAAACACTAATATTCCATGGTCATAATTTATTCCATTGGAATCGTAAATACGATCCAATTCATCAGACCTACAAATTCAAAAAGAAAACAGAAAAAACAACTCCGGGAATAAAAAAATAAAATTTAGTGAGAGTGTATGAGAGTGTGGGACAAATGCTAGAGTAAATGAAAGCTATAGGGAGGGGTAACAGACAAGAGAAGGACAGGAAGGTCTATAGATAAAGGGGGGATTAAAATTTAACAGAAGTTTTAAAGAGGGGAGTCAAAGACAGTTTAAGTGACAGAAATATGAATATTTTCAAATGTCTAATACATTAAAGATACACCGGAAAATAGTATACATTTTGTGGTGACATACACATACAATAGACAATAAAGCTCAGAAGATGAGGGAGAGGAAAAGAAAAAGGGGTGAAGGAATTAAAACCGAAGGGCATTTATAAAAGAACCACTGTGTAACCAAAAAAATTTGACAAAGCTAATATCGACTACAGGTTACAAATTTAATATAAACATATAAAAATAACGATTATCTAATCCAGCAAGGACCTATATTTCTATGTTCAAAAACACATACATATACACAAAAACATATTTATATTTTCACGTACATACATACATATAGGCATGTACACACACACCCATATATATATATATATATATATATATGGTGTGGATGACAAAAATATTGGCTTCTGAAAAATTAATTTCGGTTGAGCTCTCTGGTTTGAGGTGTGAGTTTGTAAACAGTGACTATTTAAGCTAATATTGCATGACTCTTCGACAGAATTGAGTCACTGTGTGTTTATCTAAATCTAAAAATAAACACGCTAAAATTCACCTTCATCCCTGCCGGGAGCCGACGGCTTAGTAGTAGAAGTTCCGACTGACGCCAATTCAGTAGGTTTCGATCCTAGCTAGAGGCAACCGGACGTCTAGCCACACTGATGAGCTGTGAAACAGCGAAACAGTCTGTCTGTGGATGACAAAAATATATATATATACTCACATACATAACACATACATCCATACACATCCACTCCTACACATATATACATCCGGACATGCACATACGTGCACATAAACAATATATACATAAAACCTTACATATCTCCATACAAATATATATATATATATATATATATATATATATATATATATATATATATATATATAAAAATTTGTAACAAAATACAACCAAAATGACAAGCCAAGTGTTTGATGTTTAGAGTAAAACATCTGGTTTGGTGCTCTTGCTACATTTTTACATTTTCTTGATAAAATCTACAGAAATATCTGCAATGTTATTGGTCCTGACCTAGCATCCCAGCATCAGTCCCCTTCTCACTGACATAATATAGCTTCCCTGTGCCTTTTCTATAAATACTTTCATGGTAATTGTTCTGATGAACTTTGCTCTATGGTACATAGACTTTATGAATTTAAGTGCAGATTGGTGGCAAGGTCACATCATTTTACCGTGGAATTGGCAAGATGTAACTGTAAGACCTTTCTTAACAGTTTCTTTGCACTTCTTACTTGTGGAACTTTCTTCTGGCTTCTTGATTTCCAGCCAACTTTGCATTTAAATTTTTGAATAGCAATATCAATTGTTATCTACAGTCTCCTTGATTCCGCTTTTATTGTTCTTCTTCCTTAATAATATTTTTCTTATTATACTCTTTCATACACAGTAACCCCTGCTGTCTTAGTGGCTTTATTGCCTTGCTTACGGTGAAATGATTTAAAAAAAAAATTGTTATATGAATAAGTTCTTAATGTACCTCCAAAAAAGAGTAACAGAAATGTTTGGATTTACAAGTTACAAATGCACACACTTTAACACCTGAACATTGATTAATTTTACCTTATCTCTTTACAGGATACCCCACTCCTGGAGCATATTCCAGGTGGCCTCCATTATGGGAAGATGTTTATTATAAAGGGATTCACCCAGTATGGATTTCAGAGGTAAGTTTCAAAGATTGATAAATTTCTGTTATGCATTCTTGGCTGGATCGTTGTTATACAAGTCAGAAAGTCATATTTGTTTGATGCAAGATTCTGTAACATTGTAGTGGAATGGCTCTGAAATCTTTACAATGGCTGACATATTTCAAGCAATATAATCCTATCAAATTTTGTGTGAAACTCTAAGTCTGTAAATGATAACTTGCCAGACTTTTGAGAAATATTTTTGTTTTGGTCAGTTTTCTAGTTGATACACATTTCAAGGTCAGTTTAATGTTGGTTAAAGATGAGTTCTTGGCAACCAATCAACAAAACGCTAGAAAAGTTGGTCCTCTCATTAGTGTTGTTATTGGACTCTCTATCAACTCCTGTGTGATTGCATTCAGTTAGGAGACTGCAAGAGAATTCTTGTCTGGAACTTTCTAATATAATAGTGTTTTGCATACATGTATATAACACACAATGTACAACAAAATCCATGTTTTTATTTTTATTGCTTTTTATAATTGAAAAAAATAATTGGGAATATTTTTTACTAAAAAAAACCTTTCCTAGTTTCCATTAATGTATTGAGTTTTGTTAGCTGAATGAAAGTTGTACAGAGGTTTTTTTGTTTTTATATTTCTATTTTTAAAATTTAAAACTGAAAATCTACAGCCTTGGAATACTTCTTTTATTATGTGCCATGTTCCTTCAGTACGTAGGCGATCATGGCTCTCCACTTCCTCCTATAGTTTGTAACTCTCAATAAGTTTTGTCCTCCCATTATCTCTCCCAGACCCCATTCCACTGTCCACTTGTTTAAGACTGTTATGTATGTCATGCATTGCTTTCCTTTGTCCCTCTTCAGTCATGTGAGTATCAGATTTTCCAAGCCCTCCTTTCTCATTATGTGTCCCAGAAATTTCAGTTGCCCCTTCCTGATATTAAGTATAAGTTTCCTCTTTGTTTGCATCCTCTCCAAAACCTCATTGTTGCTCACTTTTTTGGTCCATGGTATCCTTAACATCCTTCTGTAGAACCATACCTTCGTTGCCTTGAGTCTCTTCATTTTTCATTACGTGTCCCAGAAATTTCAGCTGACTCTTTCGGGAGTTAAGTATAAGCTTCCTCCTTGTTTGCATCCCCTCCAAAACATCATCGTTGCTCACACGCTCAGTCCATGATATACTTAGCATCCTTCTGTAGCACCATACCTTCGTTGCCTCGAGTCTCTTCTTTTCTCATTACGTGTCACAGAAATTTCAGCTGTCTCTTCCAGATGTTAAGTATAAGCTTCCTCCTTGTTTGCATCCTCTCCAAGACCTCATCGTTGCTCACTTTTTTGGTCCATGGTATCCTTAACATCCTTATGCCGAACCATACCTTCGTTGCCTCGAGTCTCTTCATCTTTATGGTGATTGTCCAACATTTGTTGCCATAAAAGAGGAAAGATATTACGCAGCAGTTCAATACTCTTTTCTTTTCAACAAAACCTTCCTGTCTCCTAATACTCTGTCTAGCTTTGTCTTTGGATCTCGGTGTCGCACTTTCTGTCCTCTGTCAGAACATTTCTCAGATATTTAAATTTCTGCACCTGCTAGATTTTAATGTCCCTGACCTGTAAATTGCATTTCAGGCTCATCTTTTTGCTGATGACCATGCATTCTGTTTTCTTGTAGTTTATGCTTAGTCTCTTCTTACTTTTCTTGGTTACCTTCTGTAGGAGGTTTTTTTTTGTAGTTTCCTTTCTGTGTTCTGCTATCAGCACTGTCATCTGCATGTCTTATGTTGTTAAGATTGTGACTGCTAATGATGAATCCTGGTAGAATTACTTTGCTGTATAGGTTGAATAAGTCCAGTGAGAAGACACACCCTTGCCTTACGCCCATTTCTATTTCTGTATATCTGCTGAACTCATTTACTATCTTTATGCAGGTAGTTTGCTGCCAGTAGAGGCTTTTGGTTATTCTAATGTCTTTCCCAAATATGTCAAAGGTTACTGAGCAGTTCCAACAGATCTTTGTGGTGTACTTTGCTGAACGACTTTGCATGGTCTACAAAACACAGGTGTACGTTCTCCTGCATTTGTATTTCTCTTTCTGATAGAATTCTGAGCATGAATATCGTGTTCCTTGTAATGCTATTTTATATTTTTACCATTTTTTTAATTTTTTTATTTAAGACCGAAAACCTTTAACTTTAAAATGCTATTAGATTTTAATGCCATTTTATATTTATATTTTTTATTTTTTTTATTTTTGACAGCCACTACAATATAAATGATCATCACCATTTCCTAATATGAAAATCACATCTTGAGTGTGTTTTAACAAGAAAGGTTTAAGCAAAACAGGAAATGTCATGAAATTTTATACATAAAACTTGCTCTAGAAATAAGTATTGCATGTAGATGTTAAAATGTTGAGATCATAGTGGATATCTTTTAAATACTTGTTCTATGTTGTAACTTAGTGAAAGTTACTTAAAATACAATAATCAAATGATGGTTGGTAATGAACGATAATACTTAGGACATGAACAACGCATATAAGATTCGCCAGTGGCATGTAGAAGTCAGTCAAATGAATTCCACAATGAATCTCCAACTGCAGGATATCTACCAACTGCCTCATGTGATCAGATGTGGCAAAAGGCTGAATTTAATGTGGGTTATCCAATCCCATAGGCTCGGCCAAAAATTCCCTATAGTCTCCATATAAAATGGGGTCGGGTAGATGTTTCCCCAAGATGAGACTCTGCCCTTCGACATAGCCTTATCTGGGGATCAGCTCTGCCTGGAGGCAGTGTTTGACCAGCACAGCTGGAGACGAATCTCCAACTGCAGACCAACATACAGTATTTACTACTGTATTTATGTGAATGGGGACATACCCATTGTCGTCCATAGGTATGTCACAACAATCTACTTATTTTGAAATAAAATTCTCTATACAAAAAGGAATCCTTGCTTTAAGAGTTGGTATCTTTTACTTAATTTATCCAGTTAGATATGGAAGTAAGGTGGTGTAACGGATAACTGCTCATAGTGAGAAATCAGAGCTGAGTTTAAATTCCAGTTGCGCTCATTACATTTCACTTACATGCTAATAGTCTTGAAAGTTATGAATCTATCTCATCTCCTCCTAGCTATGGGTAAATAGCAGAACAGTCTAGGTCCTATAGCCTTGGTTGATAACTGGTCTAGGAGAAGGAAAAACTCTGAATTCAAATCCAGCCTTTAGAGGGTGCGGCTCCATCAGGCTGTCTTGCCTGGGAAACACCACTGCACCTGCTGCAGGTGTAAATGTGGTTCCCCTACGACCCTAATGGGTTAAAGGATTGTGATGATTTTAGATCATCTTTGAAGGCTTACTGTTTATATAAGCTCACAGGTAGGATTAAAAAAATTTATAATTATTTATACTGTTTACATGCAGACTATTATATTCTGTGATGTCCCATGGAACAATAGCCTAGTATATTAAAAAATTTGTTCATGAATTTGGTGATATAGCAATTGTGAGTTCAATCTCTGGGCCAGGCAGAGTGTACTTGGAGTCAGTAGAAACAGGGTGAGCAATAACTGATCCATACTAAAAATAAGAACTAATCGAGATATCTCTAGACCAGAGGAACAGGAACAGTCTACCCCTGTAGATTAAATTAAGAGTTCAGTTTGAAATTCCCTGTATGTTATCCAGATCAACATTCCTTTGACAGAGGCTAAAAAAAAAAAAAAAAGGAAGGTAGATTGCTAAGTGAAAGACCCTTCATTCCCACTCCTGATTACTTTTTTCACTTCCTGTTCCTAATTCTACCACACCCTGTAACCCCTTGTGTCTTAGTGGCTTTATTGCCTTGCATAGGGTGAAACCAATTTAAAAAAAAAAAAAAAAAAATTACCTGATGAAGGCTTGAGAACACAATGGATGAAACCTTGCATTAAAAACAAAGATAAGAACAATAATCTGCATGTAAATAGAGTAAATAATAAATCCACATCCCAGAAATCTTCAGATAGAAATCAAACTACATGTTTTTTTTGTTTTTTGTTTTTTTTTAAATTTTATAAATTATTTCACTACAAACAAGGCAATAAATCTGGTAAGATACAAGGGGGTCACTTTAAAAATTATTTTGTTGTGATACCTTAAAAATAAGGAAAAGGGATTGTCTGTGGTCAGGAATTAAGCAAGGCATTAATTACAATAGTGACGGTGAAGATATTTATTTATTTATTTTTTTTTTTATATATATAAAATATTTTGTTCTCTGTATGGCTTGCTTGTCTTGCAAGTCAAGAGCACTTTAGTGTTTTTTTTTACTCTGGGGAAATGACTAGTAATAAAAAGAATTGCTGTATACATTTGAGTGCATTTCAGCAGAAATTGGAACAATTTCTTGAAGCTCTTATTTCATGTCTATTTTTTCTTTCACTTATTCTCCATCTGTGCACTCCCACATCTGCTTCCATCTTCAAGACAGATAAATTTGTTAGGTATGTCTGTAAGAAGCATGGCAAATAGTGGCTTTGAAACCCAAGTGAAGGACGATGTCAGGCTGAACCAGAAACAAAGACTACTTGCATTTGTTCCCCTCCTGCTTGATTTACACAATCATACTAACCAAAGTAAAACCTCTTCTCTTCACACTTGTTTGCAAGGATGTTTAGTCTACGTAGTTGGATCATGAGATCAGGATATTTTTTTTTTTTTTTTTTTTTTTTTTGATTTTTGTTACTGGTAACCAACTTTTTGGGAATCTTTTATTGTCTTATTAATTGGTTTTTACATGCCACCAGCTGTTTATCCATCACTCTCAGAGGAGATAACTATGTGAAAAAATAAACCGTTGTTAATTTCTACACTCACTAACTCTCAGACTTTGATTGTAATAACTGAATTCTTTTGCCATACTTGTCACGTTTTTAAATAGTTTTGTTGGATCGAGATTTATCATATGTCATGCATGGTACCAAAATTGCTCAGAAATATCTAAACTGTCAGCTGTTACCATCGCTCTTTAAGATTAATGATTAAAAATGGTTTTGTGTGAATGGAACCTGTAGATTTCAGCAAGGGTCGTCCTTCAGTGAACACCATAGAGTGGTGCTACAGAATCACAAATAACTGCACAAAATAACAGAAACCACATAACTTGAGGACTACCAACAGCAGCAACAGCTAAAATGGATAGTATTTAACAGGAGGTTGCTATGGAAGAATGACTTATTCTTGACTTTGTCTTTTCCCTATTATGGACAGTATTATATTCATGATACAATACCACTATACTTCATACGAAATGGAATGTCTGAAAGGAAAAAGGAAGGACAAACATGCTTTATTCTCGGGGAGAACTTTTATATCTCTGAGATATATACAAAACTATGTATACATATATACACATATCCCATGCAGAGAATAATATATCGCATATATCTACACAGCAAAGCAGAGTTAAGGAGAAACAAAAAGGAAAGATCTAGCATATAATATGGAGATATGCCTGTGTCTAGGGAAGTCATGTTTAAGACTCCAGATTCAAACAGGCTGGATTCCTCTATGTCCCAGGCTAGGACATATTCCCCAAATAGAGAAACAGTGAGTCTTGGGCTTTCCCAAATTGAGGGCTATAAGCTGGAGTTTCTTTCTATATCTGGGAAAGATATATTCCCAAAGGGAAATGGCATCATAGAAGTACCTAGGGAGGCAGATTTAACCTCTGCCCAGGTGGAGGCCATGCTAAAGAAAACCATCTTATGGTTTGGCTGATGTAAACAAAACTGAATTTGATTGCCACTATGGTCACTGTATGGAGTGATGTCATTGAGCTGTCTGTCATGTGACCCATGTGACTTATCTTCACCAAAGGGAGATTGGTACTTTCTGTATCTCTACAACATATGTTACTTGAAAAGAGAGTAATAGCTTAATCAAGATGCCTCTTTTAGAATTGAAAAGAAATGGTTAAAATGTCTGGAAAACATGAGGAAAAAAAGACTTGGAAAAACAACACACTCAGGATATATTGAAGGCAAGAGGAAATACAGTGATACCTCAACTTAAGTCATTTTGAGTTAAGTCATTTTCGAAGTTATGTTGTTTTTTTCTCGTATATGGAAAAAGCAAAACTCACCTTGAGTCATTTTACTCAAGTTTACATTGACCTTTAAAAATATTAGAAATGTCAAAACAGTAAATACATATAAAATCATATTTAAATAAATTTAAAAATAATATTGTGTGTGTGTGTGTGTGTGTGTATATATATATATATATATATATATATATATGGTATAAAATGAGAATTGGAAAAATCTTAGATTTTGCCAACACGTTTCATCTTCCGACTTTTTCAAGGCAAAAATGAAATCGAAATATCTCTGTTATAGTTACATTAAAAATCCATATTTAAAAAAGATAGAGGCTTCTGTCCAAGCCTTTTTTTTCTCTAGTTAATGTAAATTACCTTTATAGTAAGAGTTTTTTTAACATGTCGACAATACAGTTATATTCTAACTAATATATATATATTTTTGAATTGGACACAGTCCGACAATTTATTAAAGACATTTTTGATATGTTTAACGTTCTTTTTATAGATACAAGTATTTTAAGTAAATGCTCTGTTCATATTAAACAGTATTAAATAACATTTACCGGCCTGAATGCCCGAGAAATTTTCACAGAAAATTTTCATTCTCCGACAGGAATTGAACCTGTATCCTATACAGAAACGTCATTTCGCGTGACATGCCTTAACCTTTCGGCCACAGAAGCGTCCGGTTAGCAAGGTCGATTTTACTATCTTTAAACTTAAATCTTCCATGAATCCCTTCTATTCATATCTGCTCTTAGTGTATCAAATGAAAACAAATATATATATATATATATATATATATATATATATATATATATATATATAAAAAGATCGATTGTGTGTCTCATACAGTCATCAAAAACAAAGTGAGTATTTCCAGCAGATGTTCTTATTTCAAATTCCTGCTGACAGGTGGCACTTGTGCGTTGTTTTCCACTCCAACACTGATTTTGAATTCAAGCTTCCTTAAATCTGCGCTTTGCCATTGCCATTCTTTCAATTGTGATTTTAAAATACATTTTTGCTGATGGCCCTAAAGAAAATCCTAGTGCTCATGCTAAGCAGAAGCCTATACCACTGGACGATAATGTGGAAATTATTTTATTCAGAATATATATATATATATATATATATATATATATATTGAGGTGTGGTTATTTTGACTTGCGTCGTTTTTTTAACCCAAGTTGTGACATCTGGAACCAATTAATGAGGTACGGTGAGGTGTACCTGTAGAGAGTAACCTACCTAATGAGCTTTTGTAAATGAATCTTCAAACACAGAATTGGAGGAATAGAAAAAAAGACAAACCTTGCTAAGAGCTACAAAGGATAAGAAGTTGTGGAGAGCCTTGATTGTCTATATCCTAAAGGGACACGGCACATAAACAGACCATCCCTCTTTGTTCTTGTTCTGCTATCCGTAGGCCTCAACATTGCATCTAAGCTGGAAGATATTTTTTTAATTTCATTTTAACACTTCTGCTGTAGACATACATCTTTATGAAATTTACATTGCCTGCTGTTGACACACACACACATATATATATATATATATACACACACACACACAAACGTTTTCTACACACCACAAAATATTGGTCCGTAGCATACAGTGTGTTTACACTGGTTCACAAATAGCACTAAGCTCTTTTTAGTTTGTAACACAAATGCTAGGGGCCTGTATTTCATGGTGTCTACAAAACTTATATATGTCAACAGCAGGCAATGTATGTTTTTCATAAAGACGTATGACTAAAGTTCTATTGTGACAGTTTCTTCCTTTGCACTTCTTGTTTGTGGAACTCTCTTACAAAATGATCTTCAAAAATTTAAATGGAAAGTCAATTCTCAGTAACTTGTTGCTTTTAGTGTCTTTATTACTTTGCTTGCTGTGAAGCGATTAAAAAAAAATTAGAAACAATGTGTGTCTGTGTCTTTCATTCTCTTAAAAAACAAAACTGTATATTGAAATGGTTATTTCAATATTCTTTGTTTTTTTTTGTTTTGTTTTGTTTTAAATCAAGAGATTAGCTTCATTTGCTAAAAAGATTGCGCAAATATTTCTAATATATCCTGTTTCTTTTGATCTCTCTATTAGGAATTTTCATGTATTTCACAGTTCTTCCTTCATTCTGTCTCCTTCCTCCTCTCTCTCTGTCTCCTTCCTCCTCTGTCTCCTTCCTCCTCTCTCTCTCTGTCTCCTTCCTCCTCTCTCTCTCTGTCTCCTTCCTCCTCTGTCTCCTTCCTCCTCTGTCTCCTTCCTCCTCTGTCTCCTTCCTCCTCTGTCTCCTTCCTCCTCTGTCTCCTTCCTCCTCTGTCTCCTTCCTCCTCTGTCTCCTTCCTCCTCTGTCTCCTTCCTCCTCTGTCTCCTCTCTCTCTCTGTCTCCTCTCTCTCTCTGTCTCCTCTCTCTCTCTGTCTCCTTCCTCCTCTCTCTCTCTCTGTCTCCTTCCTCCTCTCTCTCTCTCTGTCTCCTTCCTCCTCTCTCTCTCTCTGTCTCCTTCCTCCTCTCTCTCTCTCTGTCTCCTTCCTCCTCTCTCTCTCTCTGTCTCCTTCCTCCTCTCTCTCTCTCTGTCTCCTTCCTCCTCTCTCTCTCTCTGTCTCCTTCCTCCTCTCTCTCTCTCTGTCTCCTTCCTCCTCTCTCTCTCTCTGTCTCCTTCCTCCTCTCTCTCTCTCTGTCTCCTTCCTCCTCTCTCTCTCTCTGTCTCCTTCCTCCTCTCTCTCTCTCTGTCTCCTTCCTCCTCTCTCTCTCTCTCTCTCTGTCTCCTTCCTCCTCTCTCTCTCTCTCTCTCTGTCTCCTTCCTCCTCTCTCTCTCTCTCTCTCTGTCTCCTTCCTCCTCTCTCTCTCTCTCTCTCTGTCTCCTTCCTCCTCTCTCTCTCTCTGTCTCCTCTGTCTCCTTCCTCCTCTGTCTCCTCTGTCTCCTCTGTCTCCTTCCTCCTCTGTCTCCTCTGTCTCCTCTGTCTCCTCTGTCTCCTCTGTCTCCTCTGTCTCCTCTGTCTCCTCTGTCTCCTCTGTCTCCTCTGTCTCCTCTGTCTCCTTCCTCCTCTGTCTCCTCTGTCTCCTTCCTCCTCTGTCTCCTCTCTCCTCTGTCTCCTCTGTCTCCTTCCTCCTCTGTCTCCTCTGTCTCCTTCCTCCTCTGTCTCCTCTGTCTCCTTCCTCCTCTGTCTCCTCTGTCTCCTTCCTCCTCTGTCTCCTCTGTCTCCTTCCTCCTCTGTCTCCTCTGTCTCCTTCCTCCTCTGTCTCCTCTGTCTCCTTCCTCCTCTGTCTCCTCTGTCTCCTTCCTCCTCTGTCTCCTCTGTCTCCTTCCTCCTCTGTCTCCTCTGTCTCCTTCCTCCTCTGTCTCCTCTGTCTCCTTCCTCCTCTGTCTCCTCTGTCTCCTTCCTCCTCTGTCTCCTCTGTCTCCTTCCTCCTCTGTCTCCTCTGTCTCCTTCCTCCTCTGTCTCCTCTGTCTCCTTCCTCCTCTGTCTCCTCTGTCTCCTTCCTCCTCTGTCTCCTCTGTCTCCTTTCTCCTCTGTCTCCTCTGTCTCCTCTGTCTCCTTCCTCCTCTGTCTCTCTTCTCTCTCTTCTCTCTCTTCTCTCTCTCTTCTCTCTCTTCTCTCTCTCTTCTCTCTCTTCTCTCTCTTCTCTCTCTTCTCTCTCTCTCTCTCTCTCTTTCTCTCTCTCTCTCTCTCTCTTTGGTAAAAAAATAAATTGTCTCAGATTCATTCACTCTCAGTAACCTCCTTATATCTTAGTGACTTTATCACCTTACTTAGAGGTGAAATGATTTTAAAATGCAATCTACATTGAAAAGATCTTTTGTAGAAAACTATACATTTTGACTTGACCGAATCTGAGCATTTTCCTTTTTCTCCTTCCAGGGTTAGCATCAATCTTCAATCTGACTCTTCAGATGATGCTGTTATTGCTTTTCACCTGAACCCTCGAATGGACAACAATGAAGTCTGCTGCAATTCTTATGACGGTGGATGGGGAGATGAGCAAATCAATTCAGAATATTTTCCCTTCAATGAAGGACAGCGATTCACATTACGCATTGTGGTTGAGGAAGAAGCTTATCGTGTAAGTATTTAATATAGAAAAAATAGTTGATGCGATAACTCGGATCTGCCTACAACTTTTCATAAGGGCCTTCCTCTCTTCATAATTAACATCTTTGTATTTAAGATCACCGTGGCATAGATTTTTAGAAGATGATAAAGCTATTTTAAACTTTACCTTTTGCAAGATTATCACTACCAGAGTGATATCTACTGATTGACGGGATTACTGTAGAAATTATTTTTCACTAGATATAGCAATAAATTGCGAATTCCTTAAAACTGTACTCTATAGCATCTAAGACATTCTACTAATTTCTTTTTCTTCTAAAAATGGTTCAAGGAACTTCTAATTTGAGATAATATTAACAATCCTGGTAAACAGTGGTCTGCCAGAATTTGGTACTTTCAGGTTTTACACAAATGTTGAAATTTTAGTCAAACCATATAATAATCTATGTGTATTTATATATTTCCTGTCCCCTCTGTAGACAGAAGGGAGGTAAATCAACTTTAGTAAATTTGAGTGATTACTTCCCTTAGTCATTTTAACAATCTATACAAATAAAGTATTTATCTTCATTTAGACAAAATTAGTTCCCGAGGGAAAATTAAGTACTAATCAGTTCTTTTACTCCTATGTTTCTTAGACTGCAGTCTTATATGTTCAAGTGTTTCATGTGAAGCACTCCAATACCTTTGGCTATTAAATGATTGTCTTGCTTCAAGTTGGTCATGAAATAGATTTTGTCATTGCCATCTTTGTCATGCTGTTGCTAATCTTTATCTTCTGAGGGATATTTCCATTTCACTGTTATATTAAAACTAAATTTTTAACATGAAGATATTAAGCAAAAACGATTTATATAAAACCAGGAATAATCAATGAATCATAGATACCATTGAACGTCTAAAAAGATATAAAGTGAATGGATTAATTAAAACGCTTCACTGGTCTCTATTTTAATTGTGAATTCTTTATCTCTGCTTGATTGATTCTCGATACATTGTTTCAAGATATGTTTCATTGTTTGTCATTATTAAAACTTTCTAACAATTGCTGTCATTTCTGATGGCAAGAGTACACTATATAGGTGGGAGGCCTGGAAAAAAATTCTGAGAAGGGGTAGAATTAGGTAGAATGAAAGCTCTAAACTCTTATTTTATTTTATTTTTTTAAAGGATTTTTTTTTTTCTTAATTCTCATGAAGAACAAGGGATGTGCAGGTAGTGTAATGGATAGCGGTTTGGAATAAGAAATTGGAGAGCAGTGTTCGAATTCCAGTCTAGTTCATTACATTCACTTATGCGCAGATATCATTGGATATGAATCCATCTCTTCTCCCCCTCCAACCATAGATTAAATAGTAGAACATGTCTCTGGAAAAAAAAAAATCCTTGTTCTCAAAGAAATTCAATGTTCACTTTCAAAAAAAAAAATTAAACCACATTATTTCTTTTCTTTTTTTTTTATCTGTCAGGTGTTTGTCAATGGATCCTTCTTCATGGAATTTTGTCATCGTGTTGACATTGAATCTGTCAAGTGGCTGAGGATCAGTGATGGCATTGAGCTACATGAAGTCATTATGCGGGACTTTGTGGTAAGTGAAAGATGACCCATTTAGATTTCGATGTAATGAAGTATGTTGGTTAATTTTACTTTTTTTTTATTCTGACTTGAGGATTTTCTTTGAAGTGGGTTGGTATAAATTATCAGCCGTAATTAGTGCCTTTTATGAAAGGCTTACATTTTTTAAATTTCTGAAATTTTAACTGGGCTTTTTTGGGAAATTAATATAGATGCATCAATTAAATTGTTTGGTGAAGGCTGAATATCTTGAACAAAAATATACCCCCCTCTCCCCAAAAGCATGAAATGTTAAGAGGGAACGAATGAATAATCATGATTTTTGGTCCCAAAAGGTAATCAAGAGCATGGAGGTCTTTTGAAAAGACCTACATAATTGATTTCACTTGGCCTGTCAATACCTCAGGAATGCAAAAGAGATGAAATAGTTTTACTAACAGTTAGAATTTTCCAAATATTTGATGCCTGAATATCTTTGGAACATTAAAAAGAAATTGTATAACTGGGGGGGGGGTTATCTTTATGTTGGGAAATCCATTCAAAAATCTTTTTTTTTAACAAGAGGAGACTTGAATAAATGGTTATGTTGGAATAAATAGGAAAGAGCTTGGTATAAATAGAGGGGTCTGGAATAGGTGAATAATTTGAGGATAAAGTACGGTGAAAACTGTAGGGAAGGGTCTGAAACTGTTTTTGGAAAAAAAAAAAAATGGTAATTTAAATAGTGGTCAGGCATGTCTAGTTTGGGTGTGAAAGTAGTCGTATATTATAGTATGCTGTTTTGTTTCCTCTTTTCTTTTTGTCTGAAGTCTTTTTGTTTATGGAGATTCATTTGCTGAAATATTGAAGGAGCTTCAAAGATATGAAATGAGCATAGTAGCACTATCTGAGTTGTCTAGCGGCTACACTATTTTCTGGAATGGTAGAAGGGATGGGTGTAAAAGGGAATCTGGTGTGGCTTTTGCCATAAAAACTTCTCTTGTTCTAAGCCTAGAAGAATTCCCATGTGGAGTTAGTGATCGGATCCTGATGATGAGGCTCCCTTTGATCAAAGGTCATTTTGTGGCTCTCGTGAGCATGTATGCATTGACTATGAATTTTTGCAAGGGAGACAGGGTTGCTTTCTATCTGGCATTATGTGAAGTGGTTCAAAGAATACTCTCAGCAGACAGGGTCATCATTCTTGGCGACTTTAAAACTAGGGTAGGGAGAGATTTTGAACCCTAGACTGTGATGGGAAGACTTGGAGTAGGAAAGTGCAATAGTTTTGCTGAATTTGTTTCTAATAAATTCTCATGATTGATATAAAACCATTTTTAATTTAAATGGGTATTTTATTTTTTTTTCTTTCAGAAAGTTCCTTATGTTGGCACCATTGAAAATGGTATGGCATTTGGTAAGGCTATACAAATTAAAGGTGTCCCCACCTTTGATGATGAAAGGTGAGTACTGTAAATTCATTTAATAAAATAAATTACTAATTCCACTGTCAGTTGATATTTGTTGAGGCTTTGTGCGTATATACATTTAAATAAAATGTGATTTATAAAAATTTACACTAGATCTTCAAGATCAAATCTTACTAGTTATGTATATTTTTTTCTCCTTTTTAAGAAATCTCAAGACTTAAATATCTTGAAGGAGCTTTTTGATATACGCAACAGTTCAGTTTAATTTTAATAGCAAGTTATATATTATCTTAATTCCAATTGTATGATTATACAATTGGAATTAAGATAATTCCAATTGTATAAAATAGTTTGCTCAATTTAGAAAATAAACAATGAGTACTTTTTAGTGAGTCAATTTTAACATTTAATGTTTAAAATTTTCAAGTGTTAATAGGATTCACTTGGATTATATCAATAGATTACTACCTTTGTGTGTAATATATATATATATATATATATATATATATATATATATATGTGTGTGTGTATTTATATATAATACCAATCGATAATTCCAAGGAGATCCAAAGAGATCTGAAAGTAACAGAGCAGTACAGTAATAATAATACGAATAATAATATGAATAAGTAGAATAATAAGAATAAGTAGAATGATCATAAGTAAAATAAGATTAAGAATAAGTAGAATGATCATAAGTAAAATAAGAATAAGTAGAATGATCATAAGTAAAATAAGAATAAGTAGAATGATCATAAGTAAAATAAGATTAAGAATAAGTAGAATGATCATAAGTAAAATAAGAATAAGTAGAATGATCATAAGTAAAATAAGAATAAGTAGAATGATCATAAGTAAAATAAGAATAAGTAGAATGATCATAAGTAAAATAAGAATAAGTAGAATGATCATAAGTAAAATAAGAATAAGTAGAATGATCATAAGTAAAATAAGAATAAGTAGAATGATCATAAGTAAAATAAGAATAAGTAGAATGATCATAAGTAAAATAAGAATAAGTAGAATGATCATAAGTAAAATAAGAATAAGTAGAATGATCATAAGTAAAATAAGAATAAGTAGAATGATCATAAGTAAAATAAGAATAAGTAGAATGATCATAAGTAAAATAAGAATAAGTAGAATGATCATAAGTAAAATAAGAATAAGTAGAATGATCATAAGTAAAATAAGAATAAGTAGAATGATCATAAGTAAAATAAGAATAAGTAGAATGATCATAAGTAAAATAAGAATAAGTAGAATGATCATAAGTAAAATAAGAATAAGTAGAATGATAAGTAAAATAAGAATAAGTAGAATGATCATAAGTAAAATAAGAATAAGTAGAATGATCATAAGTAAAATAAGAATAAGTAGAATGATCATAAGTAAAATAAGAATAAGTAGAATGATCATAAGTAAAATAAGAATAAGTAGAATGATCATAAGTAAAATAAGAATAAGTAGAATAATCATAAGTAAAATAAGATTAAGAATAAGAAGAATAATCATAAGTAAAATAAGATTAAGAATAAGTAGAATAATCATAAGTAAAATAAGATTAAGAATAAGTAGAATAATCATAATAATCATGAGAATCATGAGTAGCATAATCATGAGAAGAAATCCTTAAAAATCCATCTTGGTTATAATTTATTTAATGAATATATTTAAATATTCATTTCTTCAGACCAAAGGTTTATTTCTTTGGTTTGAAGAGATGAATATTTAAATTGCTGGAAAAGGTAAGCATATTTTCTGTTGCCTCTCTACATCTCTCTCTATACTTCTCTATATATCTTTATAGTACCATTCTATATCTTATTTTAATCATCTTTTTTTATTTTTAAAGATTTTAGGTTCATACAAATGATCTTGTTTTCTTATATCTTGGCAATAAAATTTTATTCTCACAGTTGTGTAAAATTTATAATACACACTTTACTGTTTTTATTTTCTTTCAAAAATAAAATTTTTTTTTTTTTGTATTCTTTAACTCTAAGTCTTTATAAAATCAACCAGTCAGTACCAATTTAATTTTCTTTTTAATTTAACTTTTGACTAATCTTTCACTTTCAGATCTTTTTCCCCACAAATTAGACCCACTCTTTATATTTTTTTATTCAGTAAACTTCATATATATATGTTGGATGTCAAAAGATTCTTTGTTTGTCAATGTTCCATTTTATCAGCTTAAAAAAAAAAAAAATAAACGAAAAAGATGAACCCTTCAAATAATTACCTGGAGACATCAGATAGCCTTCAGAAAAAGTCTACCTACAGTAGTGCCAAGTAATATTCAAGAGAGATGCTGGAGTCCATTTGTTAAATGAATTTAACTTGGAATAAAAGCCACCTATATCCTGAATTTGAAGATGAAGTTTGTGAATGCATTGGTTCAGGAGTCATTTTGACTGGAAATGACTCTATTGAAAGGGCGCTTCATAAAGAACAGTAAGGGATGACATTCTGATGTTAACATACTTCAAATATGTCAAATAAAGTTCATCACTGTTTGGGAAAACTCTTCACAGTACTGGAAAAAGGCCTATTATGGAAATTTATCTGCGAGTTTGGTAAATAACAGAAAATTACTGTTAATTTTTTCTTTGAGATCTTTTTTTCTTTTTTTTTTTTTCTTTTTTTTTTTTCTCTGATTTCAAAATAACTTTGTGGGTTAATTTTACATTTTGTTAATAGGAAATTGTCTTTAAATAGGTTTCTGTTTGCGATGTTTTGTCGATTAAACACTGAATTATCTCCCTTACATTTTTCCTGCCATTTTTATAAGAAGCCTTTAACTCTGTGCTTTGAATTTGAAAAGCCAGGCATCAAAAATAAAATGTACTAAATTTTTGTTTCCGTTTTATTTCAGTTATTTCTCAGTTATTGTTCAAAAATCTTAAAAAAAAAAAAATTCAAAATTCAAATTTTAATTCCAAATCCATAAAGGAAAATGCATAGATATAATTTCATTTATATGGAAGCTTAATTCTAATGAACAATTTCAGTCTGGGAAGGAAAATGTCCTTGTTTTGACTGATCATTTCTCTCCATATACATTTCTTCATATATGATGGTAATAATTCTTGGTTGCTATAATTTTGGTTTCAGAATTTCATATTGCAACATTTCTAGACCCTGAGTGTCGTGTATAATTGGATCTCCTAGATCCACAAAATGTTTCTAATGGCTATATGCATTGCTCAAATGGTTCAGGTCTCAGTCATTTTGACAAATGAATCTATTGAGGAGG
Organism: Acanthosepion esculentum; assembly: GCA_964036315.1. Lineage (NCBI taxonomy): Eukaryota > Metazoa > Mollusca > Cephalopoda > Sepiida > Sepiidae > Acanthosepion > Acanthosepion esculentum. The sequence continues at coordinate 67,792,536 of OZ038498.1, read as the reverse complement.
CACTTCATAAAGAACGGTAAACTAAGTTCTTTAGATTACAATATGAGGTTAAAAAAATAAAAAGGGAGTAATTTGGTGTTTGCTATATGAGAAAGATGTTAATAGCCAATATTTTTTTTTTTTTTTTTTTTTTATTACAGTAGTCTAAATAATTTGACAAGTGAAAATGTTGTGATTGAAAAAAAAATAGTGATCTAATATAATTTGTTTAAATTATAGACGAAATATATATGTGTAAGCTATTGTAATAATTTGGAAAATTTGCACTTTTCTCCAAAGAATATAATTTTCTTTTTGCCACCTTTTTTCAGCAATCCTAATATGGTCAGGTAAGATAATCTCCAGGATAAGTCAGTTATCTGGTCAAAACTTTGCTTTGCATGAAATGTAGATATTTTTAAAAAGTATTTACAGTTTTTGTTTCTCATTTCTTTTCTTATTAATAAAATTATTTATGCCTTTTGGACTGAATTGGTACAAAAGTCTGCTTTTAATTTTTTCATAAATTTCATTTTTAAGTCGAACTGTCCTTTACTCGACTGATTCACTGATTTAATGGTAGGAGACATTTGCTTTCTCTCTACAACTAACCGAGGAAGATAAGTGCATATAAAACTGGGGAATAATGCATTTAAATTATACTTCATCTATATTTCTTTCTTTATTTTACTAAGATCTTCTCTGCTGATTCTTATGATTTTTCTCACATATATAATTTATCTGTAAATTAAAATTTTCTGCTGTTCTTTATCTAAGTTTATTAAAAAGCTATGAACTCATGGCAGCAAAAAGAATGTTGTTTTTGTTTTTGATGTGCTTAAATTCAAGAGGTACTTACGGAATCTGTTAGTAAGGTAGTTGCCAAAATGCTGTTTATCTTGCAAAAATACTTTTTTGCTGAAAACAAATTTTTGCTAGAGTAACTTCTACAAATAATGGGAGTTAATGAGGAAAAACTGGAAAAATGTCTTCTATGGTTGCATCTTGACTAATGTTTATCCTATCATTCTTTTTCATGTTAGTGAGAAAAAGGGTCGATATTATATATATATATATATATATATATATATGAAGAAATATAGTCTTAAAGTGTGCTATATTTATGGGATAAAGTGCTCTATCAGAGATAGAGCATGTGTAAATATAAAAGTGAACATAGAAGTCAACACTTAGAGGCGACAGTCTGTTTCATGCTAGTGCAATCGTCAGGCAACTCCTGACGATTGCACTAGCATGAAACACTGTTGCCTCTAAGAGTTGACTTCTATATATATATATATATATATATTGTCATCCACAGACTGTTTCGCTGTATCACAGCTCATCAGTGTGGCTAGACGTCCGGTTGCCTCTGGCTAGAATCGAAAACCGGCTGAATTTGCGTCAGTCGGAAATTTTACCCTAAAGCCGTTGGCGCACGGCAGAGAAGGTGAATTTAAGCGTATTTATTTTTAGATAAACACACAGTGACTGAGAGAACTCGATTCGATTTACCGAAGAGTCTTGCATTATTAGCCGTAATAGTCACTGTTTACAAACCCACACATCCTCCCCAGAGAGCTCAACCGAAATATATATATATATATATATATATATATATATATATATAATGTGCTTGTTTTCAGGTATCCTATATTTATGGGTAAAAGTGCTCAATATCAGGGATAGAGCATATATAAACACAGTGGCTTTCCTGCTTGAATGCAATCTTCAAGCTTGAAAACTGCATGAACCATAGTGTCAACTTATATAAAATAACTCTTGCTATAACAATGATATAATTTGACATATATCAAGGTGAATAGAATTTCAGCCAATAAATTGCTACATATTTGACTTAAGCAATAATTTTTGAATCATACATAAGGTCAATACTTTTTGATACCAACTCATACTCTTGTAAATTATTTATCTATTTATTTATTTATTTTTTTTCATTTGTTAATTTGTTACTCTTCAGGACTTTTGATAAGAATTCTTCAGAGTAAAAAATAATTACGAAACTCAATATATATTGCTAAATATTGAACTTTATTATGATTAGTTCCATTATATAATCATATATGGGTGTGTCATCAGTGGTAGTATCTTTGCAGTGAAGCAATCAACCTTGCTTTATTCAGCTGAATTGGGATGTAGAACTCTACTGGTTGATGGTTCAACTCTCACATATGGCTGCAAGAAGTCACATGGGCTCAGTGATGGCCACACCTTGGTCAATAGTATTGACCTATCAACTAAATTGTGTGAGGGTACTGACCCAACTGAAGACAAAAACCTCCACCCAACCCACCTGTGCCAAGCAATGATTGGCCAGTCACCCGCCTGGGTGTGGGAGCTGTCTCAAATTTCTCGCTCATTATTTAGAAGACTAGTTCTTTACAATAACTGAAGTTAACAACATCAAGCCTGGTCCATACTTTAGTGATTTACTACTTCAATAATTAAATATAGGGTGACCCCAAAAAACGGGAACTTTTTAACAATCCAATAAAACCAAGAGTGATGGAAGAAAAATATTTAATTCATAGTAATTGAAACCTTAAAACATGCCATTTAAGAAACAATGATGGAATTTTCATTTTTTTTTTTAAATTACGTCCTGTAGATGGCGTCCTCCTGTGCGAATGCATTCTTGAAATCTGCTGTTGAGATTCCTCATTGACTGCTGCAACATCTCAGCTGGGATACTGTGAATTTCATTCTCTTTACTAAAATGGCGAAATGTTTACTTGCTCAAGGTCACTGTCTCGCAGTGTTGCCACTTGCTCATGTCTGGCAATACGCACTTCAAAAATCCCCATTTTTTGGGGTCACTCTGTATATAAGGTTTCTTATGGGAATATTTTTTAGAACAAGGAATGATGGCGGTGTAAAGATTACATGCACAAAAATAACTGACCAGTTTATTTTCAATGCAAATATAACGTTTATTAAAACAAAATTAACAGAAGTAAAGTTTAAAATGAGTTACTTTTGTTAGAAGTAAATTGTATACACAACAAAATATTCTTGAATATGTTTTAGTGTGATTCACTGTGGGTGTATTTTAGTGTGAAATGTTTCACAGTTCTCTTAGCTTCTGCATGGAAAGTTCATATCAACTGTTCAAAAAGGGACCCCCCCCCCGCACCCAAAGAAAGAGTTACTTTAGGGATCCTGTAGTTTTTATATTTGAGCTGCTACTGATACAGGATTTATTTACTTACAGCTGCTACTGGTACTAACAGTACAGTACTTAGATGTTGTTGAGGGTGGGGGTTTTCACTGCCATTATAAGGGATTGATTTCTCTTAGCTGGGTCACCTGGCTGAGGGGATCTGATGTTTTAGAGACATAGTACCCCACAATGACACCAGGGATAAACCTTACCGAAGCTCTTAGGCACACTGTGAGGGGGGTTTCAATTATACTATACAATCTTTTTGCGTATATGATTAGCATGTTGTTTTCGGGTGTGAATTAAAGTTTATTCCTTATTCTTCTGGTATGATGGCTTCTGAGATTCCTCCTTTCTTGTTTCAAAAAGGAAAGATTTTGTTCAGAAATGTCATCACACACACACACACACACACACACACACAAAATTAAGGCTTCAGATTTGGCTTGAATATTTTGGAATATTTTAAATGATCAATTTAGTATTTTGTTAAAAAAACTCTTTTCTCAAAAATTTGGATATGGTTGCTTTTATTTATTTTAATTTTTTGCATGAATATTTTTTTAGGGAAAAGCACAAATGTACTCTTTCTGTTATTATATATAAAAAAAGTTGTTTTCCTTGTCATTTAATCTTATCGCAGTACATGCATGGGCTGCCTTGTGGCTGAGCTGAAGTAATGGCAAATTCTGTTTTTTTTTTTTTTTTTTTTTTTTTTTTTTTGTAATGAAGTTATGTCGATTAATGATGAAACCTGAATTCTCTTTATTCTAAACCTGTTCAGTATCTGCTGTGAGTGAGTATATGTTTTGGGGGGACTTCTCCAAATATGAAGTCTCTTTTCATGAACGTCCAAAATAGTTTTTGCTGCTGCTCCTGGGGGTCAGTGTTTGTATATTTATCTGTCCAGCATTCTCACGCCCACACTTACAATACCGGATGCAGATTTAAGACTGCATACTTCTAGATTCGATAGCCCAGAGTAACCTCAAATCAAATCTCTGGTGCACCTGGCTACCTTTAATGACTGAAGGCCTGGCTAATTCTGTCACAATACCACATTTTGTTTCTTAACTAGTCTTTTGTCCACTCTTAAATATCCTACCTAAATAAGTACTTGTGAAGAAGTATTTCAAAACTAAGTGTAAATTTTTTTTTTTAAGTTTCTTTTTAATCATTTCACCCCAATCTAAGCAATGAAGCCGCTAAGATGTAAAAGGTTACAACAATAAAAGAACAGTAATTAAAAATTTCAAAATGGTCCTCTTCAGGGATTATTTCAGTTTAGAAATAAAGTTCTTAATCTCGCCGAATGTTTTGAAAGCTTAATTTTTATTTTTTGAAGTTGTGGGGAACCAAATTTGCACTGTAAAGTTTTGAGGTGAGATAAACTTGGTTGATGTGATTTATATAATTTAGTTTTTCTGACCTACAACCTGGCCAGAGATCTGAAGCTAATTGTTATGTCAATCAAATGGGAATATATTCTCGCTCAATAATAATACCGGAGCCTAGCTATGTCTTTAAAAAAAAAAAAATTGTCTGTATTTACAATGCCGAAACTTGTGTAAACAGTAGTCGAAGATATTTGTGTGAACCAGATTGAAATTTATTTAGATTTTTTTATTTATACATTAAAGATGCAACGATGAAGAACAAGATGTAGAAACAATGTCTTCCTGCGTAATAAAATTAGTCATTTTCCGATTATTAAATTTTCTTTCGAAAGTATTTTCCGGAATTTTTAAATAAGGGGAGAAAACTCTTTAAGATAATGTTAATCTCTCAAGTTGTGAAATTAAAACAAAATTGTGCAATACACACATACATGCACGCGTGCATGCACACGCACACATACTTACATACATACATGCATGCACACTCACATATCTACCTACATACATACATACATGCCTATAACTACATACATATTCACACACACACACACACACATACATATATATATATAAGCATGTGCGCCTACATTTACATAGCTACCTACATATGTGCACACATTTACATACATACATAAACAAAACTTAATATCTTAATTTTATTGGGATCTCATTTATGTAATCTCTGAAAAGACAACGGATTTGGAGGGTACACCAAAATAGAATGGGCAGTGTGGCAAGAACATGATTTTCACCTGTACAATGAGATTCTATGAATTAGGACCTGCCATGAGTGAATGAATACCATAATTTCAGCAATATATACTAGGCAGATGATGCTGTGTTAATGACAAATGCAGAATGAAAACAAAACAATTAGACAAAGTGGTTGAAGAAATGAAAAAAAGGTATTAAACACTATTAGACTGCTTACTTAAAAGAATAACCTTATATTTACAAGATTGTAAGTTTCTTATTCAGATATTTTTATGAACTTATTAACAAAAAGAATTTTCATATCTATTTCTTTATAAAATAGTAAATAATAAATATTTCATTATAGTTGGTTTACATATTTTATAAAATTATTCTTCTAAATAAGTCATCTAATAAATCTAGTGTTTAACATCTTTGTTGTCAATTCTCAAGAATAAAGAAAATGTATAAATCCACTTTCATATATTTTGGCTTTATTAAAATTCTGATTATCACTGTTATATACCATACCGATGAACACTAATGGATATGTCCCAATCCCCATAAATATGTTGGACACTATTGAAAGTGGGGGTAATATGGTGTCTATGTAAGTCCACCACTAGCAGTGGTTTACCTACTTCACGCCACTGGCGAGTATTTTATTTTGTTGATGTGATAAAGATTACCATTTCATTTCCAACCTCCATTTTGGTTATTCCTCATTCCATAACCTTTCCTAGGTTACAGCAATCAGTTTTTAAAACCATAAACATTGCTGAGGGAGTCAAAAGTGTATACAGTAATAAGTGTCAAGGGAATAACTGTCCTGTTTTTATGGGTACAAAGGTTAAGCGTTCTCCACTGATTCCCCCCACCAAAAAAAAAAAAAAAATGAACTGATCCTTAATTGTAAGACAGTCTATATGGCGGTGAGCAAAATGGAGACCCAAAAGATCCAAGTTACGTGGGAAATTTAATCTGAATAATGTAATGATAAACAAAGGACGGTGATACAAAGGTGTCTAGGAATAATGAAAGCTGCTTTTCAGGAAATGAGTCATTTTGGGATGGAAACTTAACAGAATTAAAGTTCTAGATTACGGCGTGATGTCTAACCTCTGACCTGGCAGTGAATACTGAACCATTTTCTTATAAATGGAGAGTGGGGAATTTCAGAATACACTAGACCAGTGTTTCTCAACCCCATTTTATTTTTTTTTTTACACTTCAAGGTGTACTTGTAGAATAACTAAAACTTTGGGACACACTTTAAATTTTAATAAGGAAACATTTTCTCATGAAATTTGAAATTTAGCATCCAGTTTAAAAATATCAAATGACAAAGATATCTTATAAAAGATACAAACTATTAAATATAAAAATAATTCATAAATTACTCTTCTGTTAACTTGTGGCGTACCTTGCTACCTTTCATGATGCATTTGGGTGCACCGGTTGCGAAACACTGCTTTAGAAAGCGGTGGGTGAGTGTTAATTGTATTTATAAGAATAGGGGCTACAAAAACTGTTAACAATTAAAAAGCAACAAGCTGAAATTCTTAGGACTCATGATAAAAAGTGGCTTGGAAAACTCAACATACTGAAAACAATAGAAATGCAGGAAAACAGTTGTCATCTTCATAAGTTTGTATTATTGTCTCTGCATCCATTTACTTAAAGCTGTTCTTGAGCACAACAAAGGACAGAAAGATGTGAAGAGCCATGATTATTCATGTCTCTGAAGGGATATGGAATTTGTAATATTATGTATGTACAGGGTCAGTGCATGCTCCCCCACCTGCCGAATGTATGATACTGGAGGACCCCACTCTACTTAATCTCCATTTTCGTAAGGTAGTATTCATATAAAATACAAATTTTATTGTAACCTAATTATGTACAATAATGGGTCATATGTAATATAGGTGAACAATTCAACTAGAAAATTGAAAATAAATACAATGTATCAAAAATACAAATTGGAGACATATCATAGATTATTACATCTTAAATAAATCAATGTTTTACGGCAATTTCTAATATCAATTTGAGATTTTTCTTGTTGAATAGTTTTAACACATTGAAATATTAAAGATAAAAAATAGTGAATTTTATGTCTTTTCAAGACTTAGCATGAGCAAAACGAACTCGGATCTGCATCCCACCAAAAGACCCCAGAATGACATCAAAATTTGCAAAATTTTGTCGTCCTTTTAATAGTCATTTCTGCTTAGTTTAATTTATAACATGTATAAATATAGGTAGAAAGAACAAATATTGATAAGATAGTGAGGTTCAATAAAGCACTGCTGGGGGAGCTGAATCTGGGACTACGTACCAGCTCTCTGTGTGTGAATGTGCATATAATACGTATATTTGAATTTTCAAAAGAATATATTTTCTTTTTTATAAAAAGAAAAAAAAACCCTATTTTTCCAGTCTTTCTTTTCTGCCTTAAAACCTGCTTAGATCTCTCAGTAATCACATTCTCATGTCTTTCTCTCACCACAGATAACAAAATAAGACGTTTTTATTCTTCTCATTTTTCAAATATTAAATAAAAATGCTTTTATAATAACTATTGGCACCTTAAAGTCTTTTAATTCACTCTATATTAATGTCTTGTTGTTGTGTGTTTATTGTTGTTGTTGTTGTTGTTTTTTCTCATATTGTGATGGTTTTGAATTGCATGCCTAAGAAAAATGAAGCATTTAAAGCAATGACAGTTTTCTGTTAGAGAAGACTTTGAAATTTTCATTATTTTTATTTAAAATGCCTAAAATGGATTGGTTTGCCTTAAAATGCTTGTAAGTTGGAGTGAAGATGTTTTTCAACAAATTAATTTCTTTGGACTTTTGCATCTACCAAATTTTTATGCATGCCTTTGAGAGCACCATCCTTATTTGTTTTAGTTTGTATACTTTTATCAACTGGCACCATGTTGAAAACTGTTTTTTATCGCTTCCTTTTATCAACAAAGTGATGTGACACAAGTGTAGAAATGAATTAAAACATTTCCCTCAAGATGTGGATGGGTGCATGTAAAAGGACAAAATGAATTTCTCAAAGTCACTCACTTGCAGCTACTAAAGGCTGGTTTAGTACTCTAACCTGTGGCAGAAAAAAAAACAGCAGTTTTTAAAGCAGATTTGCTGAAATTTTCTATTTGCCATCCATTCATTTGCTGACACTTGTGCCGTAATTGGTTAGGAGTGAAGCCAGTTTACATGTTTGTTGACCTCATCCATTGGTGAGGCATTTTTTTTTTTTTTTTTTTTTTTCCACACAAAAACAGCATGTGACATGAAGTGTTTTGGCTTGCGAGGTACATCAACATTTTCTTCTGGAGAGTGCCTAAAGGTTATCAGCACCTAAAGTAGAAATCTGGGTGCTGGGTTAAAATCCTGACCTGTTCACCAAGAAGTAAATCAATCTTACTCCAGTTATGGGTTAAATAGCAGGGAAACTAGGCTCTATAGTTTTGGTACAAACAACAAGTCCGAGGAAGAAATTTGAATTCATAACCCCATAGATAACAGAGTAAACTGGGTTCTGTTGCTCTGGGTGCAAGCCAGTCTAGGGGAAGAACAGATCTGAATTCAAAAGCAACCTAAAAACAATTGGGTCAGTCAGGCCATCTTACCTCAGATTGCAGTACATCTGATGGCCTTAACATCCTAATGGCTTGCAGGACTCATGATTGAGCACAAAGTTTATATTTAAGAATCAGTGCCTATAATTATTTTATTCTATTATTATTAAAAATCCGATGTCTAAACTAATAGAAAGTAGTAAATTTTGCCATGTTAAGATAAGGAAAAAAATGTATGAGGCTCGTGTATAATAATTATAATGAAAAGCTGAATAACACACCATGTTATTTTTGGTAATAAGAACCAAGAACTGTCACCTGCAAGTTTATATATTCAGGCTTAACATATCCAACAAGGAGTAAGATTATATGAAGTTGCACTAACATTGAAAGCAATGAAATAAATTGCAAAGTAGTTGGAAACTTCCCCTTCTCGTTAAACAGAATAAATTTGATTGGTTTTGTTGGGAACAGGTGAAAAAGAAACAAGTAGAGGTTTAACTGGATTCATAATATTTCCAAAATGGAAGGGAGGTAACTTGTTTCTACACGTCAAACACTTAATAAAATTAGTATTTATCTAGTCGGTATTATTAAGTCTCGGAATAATTTAAGACTTCGGTTCTATCAAATAACCAGATATGGAATGGATTCTGACAAAGATTTCTTCTGTTAAGTATAACTTAAGCAGAGATTTTTTTTTTTTTTAATACAAATGCATGGTAATATGTCCTGTTGTTTAAAGGAATGAATTTGTAAGTTTATACTGTAGTTATTGCTCATCTTTTAATGGGGGTGCTGAGCAAGAAAGAATATTCATGATTTGGATTTCCCCGATTATGGGCATTATTAAGTCCTTGATATAGTAGCACCTTAATATACAGATAGAACAGAATAGCTGAAAGAAAGGGAATGAGAAAGATGCTTTGTTCTCAAAGAGATCTTTATACTTCTAAGTCATACACAAAATTTATAAAGTCTAGGTTCATCAGAACAATTACCATGAAAGTATTTATAGAAATGGCACATGTAAGCTATATGGATGCTAAGTCAGGATGCATAACATTGCAGATTCTTTGTATTAAGAATCTATAAACTTTGCTTTGAAATACTATTAACAAAACAAAGTAACAAAATTCAACAATAAAGACTCTTAAAAATTTTTTTCCATTTTATGTTAATATTTTTCTTATGATTTTGTTCAGTTTCAGATTTCCTGTAATGAGCAAAATTTGAAATTTGCAAAAAGTAAAATAATTTCATATATATAAAAATTTCAGTGTTCAACATTTTTTTTTTTTTTTTTTTTTCACTTAAGCTTTATAAAAAATTTTATAAGAATATAGAAAATATTAAAAAAATCTTTTAGAGAAGATAAGACAAAGGAATATATTCATTTTTATGGTCTGTTATCTTCTAGGATCATAAGGTCATGAAATTTTTTTCCTTCTAATTTCTTTAAGTTTTGGCATTTTGACATATCTTAAAGAAAAATGAAACCAAGTTTGTAATTTAAAATTAATGTTTTAATTTCCTTCAACAATTTAGTCAATAGTTCCATTTAAAAAAAAAACAAATTTTAATTGCTTTTTTTTATCTTCTATGCAGATTTTCCATTAATTTTTGCTATGAAGGACACAATGATGAATTTATTGGACTCCATTTTAATCCACGTCCTGATGGTGAAACAGTTGTCCTCAACAACTATGATGGTGGCTGGGGAGATGAGCAAGTTATTGAATACAATCCTTTTAGGCCATGGACAATGTTTGACCTGATGTTTGTTGCAACTGAAGAAGGAATGAAAGTAAGTTTTTATTGAAGAATTTAGAATACTCTCATGCACATTATATCATTGTCATATATGATTATCATATATCATGCATATTTATAAGGGGTCGATTTTTCTGTTTCAAATTTTCTATTTCAGATTTTAGGGAATTCAGTGGAGAATTTCATTTTTTTCCTCATTTTCATTATAGATTTCTGCTTTTGCTTTATTATAATACTTAAAAAGTGTATCAGTATATAAGTTATTAAAACAAGTAAATAAAAGGAAAATTAAGAGTTTTACTTGCTGGAATATCCACGCATTGGAAAAGTTGCTCCAGCTTGCTAGGGTTTCAGACCTCATACTTTTGTTTTTCTTCAACAACCCTTGCAAAGAATGCTATAATCCTAAATAAGAATTAAGTGAAAGTGACAAAACCTACAGAAAAGTAGCACCACAAAGTCATCTAGAGACAAAAAGCTACATCATTGTTCGGTCACTTTATTGAAATTACTAAATAAAATTTTTGAAAAAAAGGCCTAATTCATAAAATTTGGCTTTCTGAAATGACAAAATGCCCCTCTTAACCTCCATCAACATGTGTGATAGGAAACGGAAAGGAGAAAAGAAAGACAACATTTTTGTTTTTCCTGTCACTGCCACCATTTTTTTTTTTTTTTTTAATTTCAAGCCCATTTTATAAAACTTGTTTCCGAAATATTGTAAACTCTAAGGAGACAGTAGGTAAGGGGATGTATTAAAATTGTATCGACTTTAACCTTTGATGTCCGGCAGACGAGTGAGTTAAGAAAGGCAGACATTGCATCAAATTAAAATGGCACTTGACAAATCTGACTGTTAGAAAAAAAAATTCCATTTCAAAATCGTGTTTTCTGTTTAAAGTAGGCCATTCTGTTTTTACCATTTTCACAAAAAATGTGCCCCTCTACATAAGTTATCATGCACCTGAATTTTGAAAAATTTCAGATAAAGAGAAAAATCTTCACCTTCTATTGACATTTAACCAAGATTTTTTTAAGTAAAAGTAATTACTGTAAATTACAGTTAAACTTTTCAAGCCTAAAAAAATCTTTCCAAAACTTCAGGTTGACTTATATGCCAGGTATAAAATGCAAACCGTTACTAACATATAGTATTCAAGTGGGACAACACTCCTAACAATTACTGTACACGACTTACCATACATCCAGCAGACTGCCACAAATATATCTCACCAAAATTTGTGTTTGGTGTGAACATATTTGGCATATCAACACAGAAATTATTATAAAATAGTAATACAAATTCAGTATTATATAAACACTACAGCACACATTGCATCCAACTGCTGATATACTAAGTGGTGGCATCACTGTTTTTTTTTTTTTTTTGTTTACATCATTGATGCAAATGGTGGATGAGTGATACTGTGTTATACAATAACATACGATATGTAGCAGTACTATCAAAAAATTCCCTGGTATGATATGTAATCTACAAATATTTTATAGGTGTTTGATGATGACTAATGTTGACTTGGCAACCCAAAAGGGCTAGAGCCACATGCATGGGAGGTGGTGAATTGGCAAGCTTTGGACAGACGGTGAATCGAGCAGCACTTTGTACTGATGGAAGTGGTGGTATCACTTGTAGCCATTTTTATTGACTCCTTCTGGGTGCTCATTGGCTGAGTGCTGGCTGGGGTCAGATGCATAAAAGCATGGGACACTAAAAGTTCATGTACAACCATAACTTTCTGACATTTTTAAAATTCTTTGTTAGATAAAATTGTTCTTAGTACTCTGGCAAATTATGTGTAGACTGTGCTGACGGTGCCACTTTTTGTTTGATCACAAGTTAAACAGCATTGAGTATGTTCGGTACATGGGGAAACTACTTTGTAACACCTGATACTGCAAGTGGGGGTTTTATCATTGTCATATGATTGGAGCATTAACAATCCTGCTAGTGTTTTATCAGAAGGCTACAAGGACTAGTGCAGCTAATGTGTCGATTAAAAGATATTCACTAACTGAAAATGCATTAATAGAATATAACAACTTATAGGAAATGATGTAATTTGTACCTCAGATTTTAGTCTTGTTCACAATCAGTTTCTAATTTGCATACTTTTTAATTAAAATACAGGTAGATATAAGAAGATACAATAAAAATGCTATGAATTAATCTGATTTTTTATGAAAAACTTAGTGGTTTGCTGCATAGTATTCTTCTGTTCTTCATACAAATGTGAATACTGAGAAATTGCCCCTGCAAATTTTCCAAACCTATTATAATTATTAGTATTTTAACCTGAAAATTTTATTTATAATCCTTCCATAGTAAATGCATACATCTTTTATATTTATTTTTTTAATAAATGTAAATTTCTGTATCTAATTAAATAATTCATTATTATTTTTTTTAAATTCTGCTGTAATTACTTAGATAACAATACTTGACCAATAAAATAGTTACCCATTTTCCATTTTTAAATTTTTAGAAAATTTTTAATTAATCAGTAACTATAAATAAATCAATTTTCAATTACTATGGTTAAACCGAAGAATGTTTTATTTACTGTATTGACTATTATGTATGCGCTAATCAAATTTTGACATATAAATCAAAAACAAATTGATTGAATGTATATTAATCAAGGGATTCCTGGCACAGTCTCCGGTTACCTTGACTGGTTTCTTGTCAATAGATGTCAGATCCTGAAAGTCTACATAGTGTTGCACAAGCAATGGATGACTAAACAATCATGTGGGGTACCATCAGGCTTCCACCGCTTGTGAGATAATCATTTCATCTGCTGCAACCTGGATAGTCAGTGGGCAACCATCACTGACAACTAAAAAGTATAGATTTTTTTTCTCTTTTTGGAAAACTGATTCTTTTTTCTTAAATTTTGTTGATTTCAATAAGTGTCGAAATGACTGCAAAACACTTTCCCCTCCCCAATTTATAGGCAGAAGCACACAAATGCATGCTGGGATTTCTTCCTAGCCAATAAAATGGGCCAGTTCTTGGTTTCATATGACTCAGTCCCGGTCTGTCTTGCCTTGAAGTCAGAATGCTACATTTGCTTGTCTGAATTTGCTCTTGTGTGTCAACCCCAGTTCTTAGTTTGTGAATTTTTTGCCATATTACTGTTGCTTTGCCTTATTACTCATAATTTGTCTTGAATATATTGTTTGCTTGCTTTATATTATTTTTTTGCGCTGTTCTTTTTCTTTTTGTTTATTGCAAACTTTGTCAATTCTGTTTGTTGGGCAGTTCTGCCATTTATTTACATTTAACCACGGCCCACTTTACAAATTTATTTTGACAACAGGGACTTTTGCACATCTCTAATAAATGTAATTGAAAATATCTATATAAATTTTTTTTGTCAAATGTTATCCAACTGTATACATTGTTTAGATGTGGGCTTGAAAGAATCAGTGCATGTGTTAGGCTATGAAGACTTACTCAGTGGGCCAAGCATAGAATTAAATCCTATATAGGAGCCAATAATAAAAAGAAATGACAGCAAGGCTGCAGGACTGAGAAGCCTCAATGAATGCAGGCAAGCAGCAGCAGCCTCATAAGAAAACAGATTAGGTTTCAGGCTCTAAGTTTGTAGCTTGCATCTTAGGCTGTTCCTCTTAATGAAAACATTTTTTTTGTTTTGCTTCAAATGTTTGGGGAAGGCAACAAAAATTACTAATGAAAATATTTAATCTTTGAACTCAATTTGAAAACATTAATTTGCTAATTTGTTCTAATTTCTTTGTGTAATTATAACCATTAGATATGCAGATGACATAGTGTTGATAGCAGAAACAGAAAAACTATAGGAACTTCTACAGGAGGTAGTAAAGAAAAGCAAGCAGAAAACAATTTTAAGACAGTATGTTTACATATCTGCAAAAAGAAGAGCCCAACAGGCAAACTACAAATTGAAGATACCAAAATCAAGAAAGTACAAAAGTTTAAATATCAAAGAAGGATTTTAACAGAAGACTGAATATGTGATACCGAAATTTGAAGTGGCATTGGGATAGTACAAAATACCTACCAAAAGCAAAGTATTAAAAAACAGGAAAATTTTATTAGAAACAAAGAAGTGAACTGTTACAAAATATTTGTCTTCCTTTATAGCAGTGAAAACTGGACAATCTCCTCAGATGAAGAGGCAACAAAAATATGGTTCTAGCAAAGTGCTGAGAATACCATGGACCAAACATGTGAGCAACAATGAAGTTTTAGAGAAAATGTAATTGAAAAGGATACTTATGCATAAAATCTGGAAGAGAAAGTTGAAATTTCTAGGGTGCAGAATGAGGAAAGAGGGCTTAGAAAATTTGACACTTACAGGACATATTGATGGCAAGAGGGACAGAGGAAAGCAGTATATAAGCTACTTAAAAAGCTTGGGTAAATGGTTGGCAGAACAGATTAGGTGAGATAGCAAAAAGAAAAAATTACTAAGAGCTACAAATGACAAGAAATTGTGGAGAGCTATGATCGCTCGCGTTCATGGCACATTGAAGAAGAATTATTATGCCATATCTCTAATTCAACATCTGATGAAAATATGTCCATTTCTTCCCAAATGACAAGGGATATAATATCAATCTTGCTGTACTCATTAAAATACACATTGACTTTTTTTCATCTCCTTTCAGATCTTCCTGGACAACAAGCTCTTTGGCCAGTATCCATTCCGTTGTGCTGTTCACGACTTGAGATATCTTCACATTAAAGGATCTGTGAGCATAGCAAGTGTAGAATATTTGGAGCCTCTGGTAAGTTAGTTTCTGTATCAGATCAAGGTCTGTCTCACAACTGTTTTGCAGAGGTAAACCTGCATTTAATGAGGAAGGTAAGTCAGTTGAACATATATCAATTTTAAAATATGTTACCTAAAAAAAACAAAAAATATTCTATTTTTTGAAAAGTAAATTCTAAATTTGACACATCATGAAGATGTGAGTATGAAATAATAACTCGCTTTAACCACTCCCTTCGAATTTGGGTGACCTGAGGAAAAAGATGGAAATATATTTGTGAGCTTTGAAGTGTTTTTTTTTTTTTTTTTTTTGACCAATGAAAACCTTGTCTTCACAGAGATTGGCAGGCGAGCTGAGAAGATGGAAATAAATTTGCGAACCTATGTGAAATTGCTTTTGAACTAATTCTTTTTTTATATAAAATGAGGAGAAAAATTAAATTAAGACGAGGATCCAATGTCAGTTGAAAGGTTTTGTTTCTGGTCATGCATTCAGTGTTCCAGTTTTTGCCAGTTTCAGATTACTTGCCAATTATTGGCCTTTTAATTAAGCACATAACATTTCAAAGAATGTTTTCAACAGTCTAAGAAAGCTGAGTATTTCAAACTATCTTTCTTCGTCTACTTTTGAATGTATGTAACCATATATCACTTTTGTGAACAATGAACTCTCTTACCTTTTTGTTTTAAACATTTTTGAATATTATTTTTGTCTCATCATTTAATCCATTGTATGAACATTTCCTCTTTATGACAATTCCTTAAAACTACAGACTTTAAAAATTTTTTTTATTTTCCTGAAATGAGCTACTGACACAATTTCAAGCATGCAAATTGTAAATAAATTCCTTATTTTGTTTTGCTAAAATTGCCATGTGTTTCCTCGTCATTACCATCCTCCATTAATCTTCTTCGAGTGGGTAAATCAACTGTTCGTTTTAACCCTAAAGCCCCACTTCTGACATCTAATCATAACTTTCTTATTAAATTTATTAAATATTTTTTCTGTAACAGAAAATAATTTGTATAAAAACTTAAATATAATAAGTATATTTATTTAGAGTTTATTGACTTTACACATACTCATATTAAAAATTACTGATTATATGAGGAAAACAATTATATTTTTGTGTATATATATATATATATATATATATATATATATATATATATATATATATATATATACAAAGAAATAATCACGCATAGAATCAATCAGCAATATTAAGGCGATTATTGGCGCTATCCCATCGCTAGTAGAATATAATGTATGCATTAAAATACTGTTAATCCATAGAATGACGTGATCCTCATCCATAAAACTGTTGTCAGTTGTTTCCAGTTTATATATTTTTTAAAATGCTAGTACTTTTGAATAATCCTTTATTCATCCTCAGGCATATTTTTCCATTAAAATTAAAACTTGGAGACAAAATATTTGTTTGTAGACCGAAAGATAATTTTTTTTTTTAAGAATGTGCTATTATTGATGGTTGTATACAATATCGGAACATGCAAAGTTGCAATGCTAGGTTTTTCAAATTTTAAGTGAGAATTTCTTATTTGAATTTTTTAATATATATATATATATATATATATATATATATACATATTATATTATATTTTATATACACACTTATATGTTGCATTCAAATAAAAAAAAATATATCATTTATTCTCTATATATATATATTTTGAAAGCTGCCTTATAATTTGAGTTGGTATGCATTCTTTTCCCCTCTGCCAATTGAAGAGCTCATAAAAAGCAACAAAAATATAAAATGATTGATTTAATTTTTATGGCTTATCAGCTCTTTGTGAGCTATTTAAAGCTGAAACATTTTTGATTGTAAGAATATTTTTTTGGAGTTTATATTGCATTAACATTTTTTTTTTTTTTTTTTTTTAATGATTTTCCAGATAAGTCTTACTATTTAACTCATAGCTGTGAGAAAGAGATGGAAATATGAAATGAAAATAAGTAAAATAAGCCGAAAAGGCATTGTCTTTTCTGTTGGCATGATAGAAACAGTTATAAAGCAATAGTAAAATTTATTAAATATATTTTTAATGCTATATTAAATTTCAATCTTGTTATATTGGAATAAAGTGTCACAGCCGACACTTGTGTTTGAACATAGATTGCCAGTGAGCAAACACAGGTGATCCCATTATAGAATTAAGTGTATCACGTGACCATAGAGTAAACACATAAGTGGAAAGTCACGTGATGTCTAATTGATCTCTATTCCTAGTCTATCCTCTATACTATTCAGATCACCATTTCTACTCTATCCTCTATTACTATATGGACAGCTATTCTCTACTCTATTCACTATATTATTTCTCTATTCAGATCACTATACAGGGGTTACTTTCATGTGAGTATTATCGAGCAAGTACTATTAGTGTGAGATATTCGAAGGCATCTGACATTAGTATTGTTCAACAGCGTTACTACAGTTGTATCTGTCTGCAATTACAAAGTCTCTACTACAATGAGCATCATGAAAGTGACAAGTATTTTTGACATCACAAAATTTCCAATTGGGCTACTTTTGAAATCCCAATGTTACACAATTTTGAATTTTATTATTTGTAACTATGCCATCGAAAACTGACATATTTAAAATATGAAATTAAAAAACGGAAGAAAAAGCACCCAAAACAATATTGTGTGTGTGTGGGGGGTGGTGTTTAACTGGTTTTATTTTCCTCTTAACAAAACTCGATTGAGGTTAATAAAATAGATGTACATACTGACAAGAAAGAAAACAAAACGCCCACAATAGTAATATTCTAATGACAATGTATTTAGAGATCAGATTAAGACCAAGCATCCATTTCCCCTGTTTACACAGGGAAGGCTGTCTAGACTTAATGAAAATTCTTTCATGCAATGTTAAGATGGGAGTATGATCTGCACAACACCGGACATGTTCTCCTGGTATGCTGCTGTGCACTAATGTTAGTTTATCATGTGCTCTGCAATTACAGACTTTGATGCAAATTATCACTTGGCTGGTCTCTCCTGATAATTTCACAGCATGTTCTAAGGTTCTTTGTTTTTTTTTGTGGGGGGGGGGGTATTTTTGTATGTTCTTAATTTTTCCTCATGCTATTTAACTTCATATTTGAAATCTGTCTGCTTACAGAAATGTAATTAAATTCTGTATCACCAACAAAATCTTATTAGTAAAATTTTTTTTTTTTTTTTTTAAGTAAGCTGGGCTAATGTCACCTACTCCTATGACAGTTCAAACTTTGGGGTGTTGGGCTTTCAAGTGTTGACAAATTTACAACTTGCAGCCGATCCCTCTCTTTTTTTTCCATTCCCTCTCTCTTTTTTTTCCATTCCCTCTCTCTTTTTTTTCCATTCCCTCTCTCTTTTTTTTCCATTCCCTCTCTCTTTTTTTTCCATTCCCTCTCTCTTTTTTTTCCATTCCCTCTCTCTTTTTTTTCCATTCCCTCTCTCTTTTTTTCCATTCCCTCTCTCCCCCTAACTCTCTTCCTACCCCTAACTTGCTCCCCCTAACTCTCTCTCTCCCCCTTAACTCTCTCTCTCCCCCTTGACTCTCCCCCTTAACTCTCTCTCCCCCCTTAACTCTCTCTCCCCCTTGACTCTCTCACCTCCTTGACACTCCCCCTTGACCCCCTGACTCTCCCCCTTAACTCTCTCTCTCCTCCTTTAACACTCTGTCTCTCTCTTCCCCTTAACTCTCTCTCTCTCCTCCCCTTAACTCTCTGTCTCTCTCTTCCCCTTAACTCTCTGTCTCTCTCTTCCCCTTAACTCTCTGTCTCTCTCTTCCCCTTAACTCTCTGTCTCTCTCTTCCCCTTAACTCTCTGTCTCTCTCGTCCCCTTAACTCTGTCTCTCTCGTCCCCTTAACTCTCTGTCTCTCTCGTCCCCTTAACTCTCTGTCTGTCTCTTCCCCTTAACTCTCTGTCTGTCTCTCTCTTCCCCTTAACTCTCTGTCTGTCTCTCTCTTCCCCTTAACTCTCTGTCTCTTTCTCTCTTCCCCTTAACTCTCTGTCTCTCTCTCTCTCTTCCCCTTAACTCTCTGTCTCTCTCTCTCTTCCCCTTAACTCTCTCTCTCTCTCTCTTCCCCTTAACTCTCTCTCTCTCTCTTCCCCTTAACTCTCTCTCTCTCTCTCTCTTCCCCTTAACTCTCTCTCTCTCTCTCTTCCCCTTAACTCTCTGTCTCTCTCTCTCTCTTCCCCTTAACTCTCTGTCTCTTTCTCTCTTCCCCTTAACTCTCTGTCTCTTTCTCTCTTCCCCTTAACTCTCTGTCTCTCTCTCTCTTCCCCTTAACTCTCTGTCTCTCTCTCTCTTCCCCTTAACTCTCTGTCTCTCTCTCTCTTCCCCTTAACTCTCTGTCTCTCTCTCTCTTCCCCTTAACTCTCTGTCTCTCTCTCTCTTCCCCTTAACTCTCTGTCTCTCTCTCTCTTCCCCTTAACTCTCTGTCTCTCTCTCTCTTCCCCTTAACTCTCTGTCTCTCTCTCTCTTCCCCTTAACTCTCTGTCTCTCTCTCTCTTCCCCTTAACTCTCTGTCTCTCTCTCTCTTCCCCTTAACTCTCTGTCTCTCTCTCTCTTCCCCTTAACTCTCTGTCTCTCTCTCTCTTCCCCTTAACTCTCTGTCTCTCTCTCTCTTCCCCTTAACTCTGTCTCTCTCTCTCTTCCCCTTAACTCTGTCTCTCTCTCTCTTCCCCTTAACTCTCTGTCTCTCTCTCTCTTCCCCTTAACTCTCTGTCTCTCTCTCTTCCCCTTAACTCTGTCTCTCTCTCTCTTCCCCTTAACTCTCTGTCTCTCTCTCTCTTCCCCTTAACTCTCTGTCTCTCTCTCTCTTCCCCTTAACTCTCTGTCTCTCTCTCTCTTCCCCTTAACTCTCTGTCTCTCTCTCTCTCTTCCCCTTAACTCTGTCTCTCTCTCTCTTCCCCTTAACTCTCTGTCTCTCTCTCTCTTCCCCTTAACTCTCTGTCTCTCTCTCTCTTCCCCTTAACTCTCTGTCTCTCTCTCTCTCTCACTCCTTAACTATATGTCTCTCTCTCTCTCTCACTCCTTAACTATATGTCTCTCTCTCTCTCACTCCTTAACTATATGTCTCTCTCTCTCTCACTCCTTAACTATATGTCTCTCTCTCTCTCACTCCTTAACTATATGTCTCTCTCTCTCTCACTCCTTAACTATATGTCTCTCTCTCTCTCACTCCTTAACTATATGTCTCTCTCTCTCTCACTCCTTAACTATGTCTCTCTCTCTCTCACTCCTTAACTATATGTCTCTCTCTCTCTCACTCCTTAACTATATGTCTCTCTCTCTCCCCTTAACTATATGTCTCTCTCTCTCCCCTTAACTATATGTCTCTCTCTCTCCCCCTTAACTATATGTCTCTCTCTCTCCCCCTTAACTATATATATATCTCTCTCTCCCCCTTAACTATATATATATCTCTCTCTCCCCCTTAACTATATATATATATCTCTCTCTCCCCCTTAACTATATATATATATATCTCTCTCTCCCCCTTAACTATATATATATCTCTCTCTCTCCCCCTTAACTATATATATATCTCTCTCTCCCCCTTAACTATATATATATCTCTCTCTCCCCCTTAACTATATATATATATCTCTCTCTCCCCCTTAACTATATATATATATATCTCTCTCCCCCTTAACTATATATATCTCTCTCTCTCCCCCTTAACTATATATATCTCTCTCTCTCCCCCTTAACTATATATATCTCTCTCTCTCCCCCTTAACTATATATATCTCTCTCTCTCCCCCTTAACTATATATATCTCTCTCTCTCCCCCTTAACTATATATATCTCTCTCTCCCCCTTAACTATATCTCTCTTTCTCTCTCTCTCCTTAACTATATCTCTCTTTCTCTCTCTCTCCTTAACTATCTGTCTCTCTCCCTCACCCCCTTAGCTATCTGTCTCTCTCCCTCACCCCCTTAGCTATCTGTCTCTCTCCCTCAGCCCCTTAGCTATCTGTCTCTCTCCCTCAGCCCCTTAGCTATCTGTCTCTCTCCCTCAGCCCCTTAGCTATCTGTCTCTCTCCCTCAGCCCCTTAGCTATCTGTCTCTCTCCCTCAGCCCCTTAGCTATCTGTCTCTCTCCCTCAGCCCCTTAGCTATCTGTCTCTCTCCCTCAGCCCCTTAGCTATCTGTCTCTCTCCCTCAGCCCCTTAGCTATCTGTCTCTCTCCCTCAGCCCCTTAGCTATCTGTCTCTCTCCCTCAGCCCCTTAGCTATCTGTCTCTCTCCCTCAGCCCCTTAGCTATCTGTCTCTCTCCCTCAGCCCCTTAGCTATCTGTCTCTCTCCCTCAGCCCCTTAGCTATCTGTCTCTCTCCCTCAGCCCCTTAGCTATCTGTCTCTCTCCCTCAGCCCCTTAGCTATCTGTCTCTCTCCCTCAGCCCCTTAGCTATCTGTCTCTCTCCCTCACCCCCTTAGCTATCTGTCTCTCTCCCTCACCCCCTTAGCTATCTGTCTCTCTCCCTCACCCCCTTAGCTATCTGTCTCTCTCCCTCACCCCCTTAGCTATCTGTCTCTCTCCCTCACCCCCTTAGCTATCTGTCTCTCTCCCTCACCCCCTTAGCTATCTGTCTCTCTCCCTCACCCCCTTAGCTATCTGTCTCTCTCCCTCACCCCCTTAGCTATCTGTCTCTCTCCCTCACCCCCTTAGCTATCTGTCTCTCTCCCTCACCCCCTTAGCTATCTGTCTCTCTCCCTCACCCCCTTAGCTATCTGTCTCTCTCCCTCACCCCCTTAGCTATCTGTCTCTCTCCCTCACCCCCTTAGCTATCTGTCTCTCTCCCTCACCCCCTTAGCTATCTGTCTCTCTCCCTCACCCCCTTAGCTATCTGTCTCTCTCCCTCACCCCCTTAGCTATCTGTCTCTCTCCCTCACCCCCTTAGCTATCTGTCTCTCAATTTTTTTATTTTACATTATTTATGAAAACAAGCCTTTTTTTGTTGCTACTACTACCTGCTGCATTCAAAAATATAATCTTTGAGTGAAGAGGAAAGGTGGCCTCTTGTTTGGTCGTCAAAACTATCAATTTGTGAAGGTAAAATGTATCTCCTGTTCTTAGTGTGCAGGGATTTCTATAGCCATTTGACATGACACGGTGACATATTTTATAATGGGTCATCCAAAAACAAAATCTTGGCTACTACTGCAGACATCAGGGTGTACTTCATGACATTGCATTTCCTAAGTAATGGGAAAGTATTGTCTGAGGGACAGTGCCTAGATCTACAGGCCTGTCAAATTTTTAGTTCTAATTTGTTGTTTTTAAATTTGGTTGTCCTCATATAAAGACTGTGTTACTGCACAATCTTGTTGAGAGAGAAAAAAAAAAAAATATATATATATTCATGCTCTCTCTCATATATATATCTAATCCTGCTCTCTCTCTCTCTCTCATATATATATATATATATAGTGTGTGTATGTCCTTTTTGTTTCCATTTACCTTAAAGTTTCCTCATTGCTTACATATACAGTGTCCTTCTGTAGAACCACATCTCCATAACCTTAAATCTTTCTTCATCTGTGAGGAAATTGTCCATCATTCACACACACACACACACACACATATATATGTGAAACAGTCTGTCTGTGGATGACAAAAATATATATATATTCTGCATTCTGTTGAGGATTCTTTTAGACGTGATGAATTACTATAATGATTTGCCTAAATCCCCAAAATTCTATTACTTTATAGAAGTACCCCTTAACATAACCCTCTACCTCAAGTGGCCCCCAGGCTGTGTTCAGGATGAATCTTACTGTAAAAAAAAAACAAAAAAAAACAGTGGAGTAATGGATAGTGACCCAGATTGAGGAATCAGAGAGCCAAGTTTGAATTCCAGTTGAGTTCATTACATTCACTTTCATGCTAATATCTTTGGAAAAGTTAACAATCTATCTCTTCCCTACACCAGTTATGGGTAAATAGGACAGATTTGGCCCAATAGCCTTGGTTGTCAACTAATCCAGAAGGAAAACTCTGCTGTGGCTGCAGTAAACGTAGTGTTCCTATGACTTTAAGGGATTACAAGATTTTTTTTTTTTTTTTTATAGACTGTAGGGATATTATTATTATTATTATTATTATTATAAATAAATGAAAATAATAATAATGGAAATTATAAATAAAATAAAACAATATTTAAACTTTGTTTAAAATAAATTAAATAAAAAATACTCTCAGTAAGCAACAAAAACTGTTCCTGTTGGAAACAGACATCCTGCCAAAAGACATTAAATTCAGTCTCTTCACCACAAACCTTGGTATGGGCAACACATGTCCAACTTTTGTCTGTGATATGGCTTATAATACTATGGAGTAAGTTCTCCCTTTTATCACTGTTATAGTGAAACACACCTAGTTTATAGATAATAGACTCTCCCATCTAATATAAGTAGGAGTCGAATATGAAAGTAGTGAGCGACCACAACTAGATTACTCTGTGTACTACTTATTATAACAAGTTCCTAACGTTTTTGTACGTTGTACCTATTTAGGACCGAATTTAGTCCAAATACAGTTTCCACTGAGGAAGTAACTCTACAACAATCACATGTACCATAAAACAATTATGACCTAAAAAATAAACATACCAATACGCACTTATATTATACTTAAATTATATGAAATTAACATACAATTTCCCATGCTTTTCCTGTTATTTCTGTACATTTTATTTCCTGTTACGTATGCTTTTATCTCCATGAGCATGAAGCTAATTTCTACTGATATGTGAGTGACCCCTCTCCCCACATAACCATGCCTGAGAGCCTACAGTGGATGTGGAAGAGCATTGCCAGTCTTTGTTCATGTTGTCACAGCATTATAAGTTTAAATATAATTCATTAACTTGGATGGATTTATTTTTTTTAATTTATTTTTTTTTTTTTTTTTTTTTTTACTAAAGTGCAAACTGTTGAAAAGCAATGATTTTTTTTTTTTTATTTTTGATTTTTTTTGTTTTCCTTTCAGCCAAATGATTATGTGAAAGAAATCGCTTCTGGTTTACAACCAAAAGATGTCATTAAAGTGAAGGGTTTATTCCGTCCTGAAGGTGAACGGTAAGAATCAATACCTCCTTGATTACTTTAGTCTAAATTTCTGATGGGAATTATTATTGTTTTATTTCCTTTTGTTTCTGGCGTATACTCACTTGTTTTGTGGGTCTCAACGAGAGACCCTAAGGTCAGAAATAGCATCATGACATTTTCCATTTAAAAAAAAAAAAAAAAAAAAATCGCACATTGCTAATAGTTACAAGAAGAGTGCAAATTAAGAAAAACAGAAAAGAAAAAACTTTCGACAGAATGTCTGTTTTCAAGTTACATTTAAAAAAAATCTTTGCACACATGTTGTTTGTAAAAAAAAAAAAAAAAAAAAAAAAAGCAACTGCTGTGCTGGTAATGAATGCATCAAAACAAATGAAATGACGCCAGCATGAAGGCATGCAACTGAAATGCTGGTGGCATTTAATTCCTTTTGTTGCGTTCATTAGCAATACACCCATTTTTTTTTTTTTTTTTTTTTTTTTTTTAAGCTTTTCACTCCAAGCAAGGCTGTAAGCCCCTAGCACGCAAGGGGTTACAGAAAGTTTGGAGGAAGAGCAGATCGGAGTGGTGGAGAAAGATCAAGGCAAGGGGGTTACAGAAGATTTGGAGTGAGAGTAGATAGGAATGAAAGGGGAAAGGATGTGGAGAAGGGAAGTGGATAGATCAAGTCAACTGGAGATGTCGATTGACGTTACACTTAAATAGTTGGAGATTATATTTGTCAGGGAAACGGGAATCAGGAAGGGAGTTCCACAGGCGAGAGGTTATGCCATAAAATGTTTTAAAAAATATAACTTTAAGAAGACATTCTGTCTAAATATTCTTTAACGCTATCAAACACTGTTTTTCTTTTCTTTTTCTTTTCTTAACTCGTGCTCTTCTCTTAATTGTTTGAAAAATATTGGAAGAGTTACATCAGTCATTTTGTTTATTACTATTATTATTAATATTATTGTGCTTGTCCCTCTCTTTGTTAGTTTGCATGACCATTATGTCCTGCCAATACTGCATACATAATGAACTATTCGTTTTGGATGTGCAGAAAGAGGAGAAAAGACATCACTTGATTTCAGTGAGAAAGCGAATAAAATGAAAAAAAGCAAAGATAGACTTGTTTAACATGTGTTTCAGTGAAATGGGGGGGGAGGAAAGCTGCCAAATTAAAATCTTTTCTTTTGTACCCACTTCTTGCAATAACGATCAGCATTCATAATTATGATTGTTATATACAATATTTTGTCAAAGTTGTTCGGCTCAAATATTTAACAATGCAATAGGGGAATTTCTATGGGTATTTTATTGTCATAGAACTCACCCTGGGCTTTACTCGATCATCAACTTAAGAATTAAGATTCTTTAGAGTATTAAAACTGTGAAATTTTCACTGGTCTTTCTCATTAATAACATTACTATTATTATTATTATTATTATTGTTACTACTACTACTACTATTGTTATTATTGTTGATACTGCTAATACTACTACTATTGTCCTATTATGATTGTGCTTCTTCTTCCTCCCTTTGTTTCAACCATTACACCTTGCCAATACCTCATAAATAATGGATTATTTCATTTTGACCAATTGGAAAGCAGGGAAAAAGACACCGCTTGCTTTCCGTGAGAAGATGGCAGGTGATAAGTTTTTTTTTTTTTTTTTTTTTAGTTTTTTTTTACATAGTCGATTTCTGTTGTTCGATACTAAGACAATTTTTAAAAATCCAGTTATCATAAATGTCATCTGCTGAATTATTTTAAAATTATTATTAAGAAAAATGTAAGACGGGGGATTTGCTTTATTATTATTATTATTGTTACTATTACTACTTTTATTATTGTTACTATTACTACTTTTATTATTATTATTACTGCTACTGTTATTACTACTGTTGTTAGTGTTAGTATTTCTGCTATTATTGTTACTGTTATTAGACACTGATTTATTAAAACTGTCAGCTGCATCTTGGTTATTAGCTACAATCCCTTAAGTGTGAAAGATTAGAGTAATTAGACTAAAAAAGGAAAACTGTTTAATTTACAAAAGTGTAATCTTGTCCATATATCAGGTATGGGGGAGGGGGTCTACCAAGACTAAAACAAACCATTCACAGGGTTGCACTGTTATCTTCTTCCTCATTGTTTCATGACTTAAGCAATCTCCAGACACATTGCCCTGGTATCTCTTGATGAGTAGACAGAGCAATTGCTGAAGGGTCCATCTATGAAACCATTGTCGAGATGCTGAAAATAATATCAATCTAACATTTCACTTTTATTAAAGGTTCACCAGGGAACTTCAATAAAAGTGAAACATGTTAGATTGATAAATGTTTCCTATTTATTGTTTATCTATCATTGTCACATTCCAATCTATATTTGATCCCCCACCAAAAAAAATTTTATATATCATTATCCCATATATATATATATATGCATACACACACACAAACACACTAGCCATGGTACCTGGCATTGCCCGGGTGTACATGGCTGCAATTGTATAACTGCACCCTCCTGTCTAGAATTGTCTGCCTGCGTTCCTGATTGCATGCATCATCTGTTGGTATATTAAGCTACACCCCCCTGTCATCTTTTTTACATTATGTCCCTTGCAAGTGTTTCATTGTTCTTAAAGGAATTCCATTGATAAAAAATTCTTGTGTGATTTCTGCTTGGGGTGAAATTGTTTCAATGTTTTAAATATTCAGTAAATTTCTTATAGTCAGAAGAACTTTCAAATACTATGGCATTGTTCACAAATCTAATAATGAAACAAAAATAGGGATGAAGTGTCAGTGCTTGATGCAACTGTAAATGCGTGAATGCTCCCCTCTCCTTATTCACACATTTACTGTAAAGCTGGGGTTAATAAGGGGTTCTTAGTGCATTTTTCCCTTTTAATGCTTCAATAATCCTTCTCAAACAATTTTTGTATCAAATGTTGTTCAAATGCCAGTTTAGGATGGAATGATATGAAGAAACTATTGGCTAAATGGCGAAAGCCAATTTTGGACATAGTTTGTCGCAGATTTCATCCACTTAACTGAAATAATGTAAACCAAACATTCACATAAGACAATTTGCATGTCATGTGTAACTTACATGGCAAATTTGAAAAGCATCAGATAAACAAACGACCCTCCACATGTTTTGAATTCAGAGTTGTAGAGTTATGGCTGAAAAATTATGGTTTGCTTTTGTTATATGCGAGGAAGCGAGCCGGACTAAAACTACACAATCTTATTTCTTGCATATGATGGCAAATTTTTGCAACATGTTTAAAAAAACAGATAAAATGTGAGAAAGTTACTAAAGTTTTTATTTTAAGTAGTATAAAAAATGTGATTTTCAGTTTTTTGCAATTTCTTGTGCGAAGCCAACGTCACAGGAAAACTATGAAGCACTCCACATAAACCTCGTAACATGAGCTATGTTTTGCATTTAGTGCAAAGAACATCAGCTCATCCAGTAAAAACTTTGTTTGCCTATAACTTTGCTTTGGTTTTTTGCAAAAAGTTGTGCCCACCTTCAGTTTTATTGAGTTTTCTGCCAAACCAGAGGACCTGGAGATTGAAAAGAATTAGCATGGGATGAACTTGACAGATGAGTGTTTTTTCTATTTAAAAAAAAAAAACAAAACAAACTCTTAGTCATTGAAAAAAGAATGGAATCAATTATCAAACTTATACTTTGAGAAACTTTTGCAATGAATGCCAAAGATTTGTGCTGCAGTAATCAAGACTAAAGGAGGATATTTTGATGAGAGCAAAATTTAATCAGAAAATATTTTTTTTCTTTTTCTTTTTGTCAATAAAATTTCTAAAAAAATATATTGTTTTAATTTTAACCATGAGGTGGCTTCAAACTTGTAAACTGCTTATATATATATATATATATATATATATATATATAAGTGAACATAGAAGTCAACACTTCGAGGCGACAGTCTGTTTCATGCTAGTGCAATCGTCAGGCAAACAAGGTTGCCTGACGATTGCACGAGCAGGAAACAGACTGTCGCCTTGAAGTGTTGACTTCTATGTTCACTTTTATATTTACACATGCTCTATCTCTGATATTGAGCATTTTATCCTATAAATATAGCACACTTTAAGACTATATTTCTCCATATATATATATATATATATATATATATATATATATATATGATACATAAATTTTTTTTTTTTTTTTAATATATCAAGAACAATTTTAGGGGAAAGAAGTATGACAAAATGGAAAAAGTTTGAAGTCCTAAAAGACAAAATGCATCACACAATAATCATGTTCATATTTGAATTGATGCTACTACATATGTGAATGAACGATAGACACTGGGAATTTTAAATTTAAAAATAATTTTTTTTTTTTTCTTTTAAAATTTTAATGTGTCTTGGATATATAATCTAGCTGATTTCATTTAGATACCTTTTGTTTATGTTTAGATATTTTGTGTGCATGTAGTCGTGACCTGCTGGGTCAAACTTGTTATGTTACTGTTTACATTTAGTTTCATGAAGAGTTTATGAAAGTATCATTTTTTTCTCTATTTCCTTCTCTACCTCCCCACCCTCTGCTTCCTACATGATAATAAATTCATATTTCTTTCACCAGTCTCTATATATGACTTCTGGCAAACACACAAGCAACAGTCACAGACTTTTATGGTAATATATATATATATATATAGTGTAACCCGGATATAAGAGAGTTGTCGTGACCGAGAAGAAGTCTCTTATATCCGGGTTTCTCTTATATCCGGGTTTGGTCTATTTTGTTTTATTAACACAGGCTCTAATTTGGCACCAGAAAAAAATCGCTCTTATATCCGGGTTTCTCTGTACATACATATATATACATATATATATATATATATATATATATATATATATATAATGGATTCTCCCATTGTATTCAAAATATGAGGGTCAAGTAGGTCAGTTCCTAGGAACCAACAGCCCAGACACCAGCACATATGATTGGATTACAGTGGTGAAAGCTTTGTGCAGGGCCAACCACACTTTTTGAAGGACCGAATACAGAGACCTGGTGCACTACATGCCACAAGGTCCCCCAAACGGCCCTCCACAGGTTTTGAATTCAGAGTTGTCCTTCTCTTACACCAGTTGCCATCCATAGAACCCAGCCTATTTACCCAAAGCTGGGTGGGGGAGAGGATTAATACCCCTTTCTCAAGGGCATTAGGACGTAATGTAATAGATTTGACTAGAATTTGAACCTTACTCTCTGATTCCTAAATCTGAGCCACTATCCACTACTCATATTGAACTTGACGCAAAGATTTGGGGGTTCAATACCTGGCTACAGTAGAAGGTAACAAAAATAAAAAAAAACAATTTGGAGAGTTGAGTTACTAAAGGGAATTAACAGGGGAAATACAAATGGGGGAGTATATATATATATATATATTTTTTTTTTTTTTTTTCCAAGATCTCCTGTTACAGTATGAATCCAGCTATGGGTTATTTAGTAGAACTTGCATCATTAAAATCATTATCTCTAAAAAAATAAAAAAAATTCTGACAATCTAATTTTTTCCTGGTTTTAAATAAGCTGTAAAAAAAAAAATGGATCCATCAATAGCACAATCTTTGAATAATTTTTAAATTTGTAGCAACACTTTGAGTTGATGTCAGAATCAGAAGTCTTAATTGATTTAAAAGAAAAAAAAAGTACTTACCATATTAAATACAGACCAAAAGCTGTATTTGGTGTACCCTACCCGTCTTTTTTTAAAAATTTATTTTCATTTTAGAGATATGAATGGCACTGTTATCTATTTGCAGGTTCTTCATCAACCTTAAATCTGGAGAGGAAATTCCATTGCATTTTAATCCCCGACGTGCAGAAGGTGAAGTTGTCATGAACAATTACTCAAGCAGTGATGAATGGGGAGAGGAACTGAGAGAACCGCTTCCTGAATCTTTTACCGACTTTGTTCCCTTTGAAATCAAAATCAAAGTCCGAAAAGATAAATTTAAGGTAAAGAAATTAATTTAAATAATTGAAATGTTTCTACATGAAAATCTGTAAAGTGAATGTATGAACTGTGAAGATGTGGCTTCTGGTTGGTGGCACTGGAAGTAAAATTATCACTGATGATAGTGTGATGAAAACTTTTAGAAAAGTCGAGATTTTAGTTGATTTTTTTTTTTTTTTTTAAATGATGGCTAAGAAAGTTGGAAGTACTTAAACTAAAACAGAACATAACCTGAAGTTTGGACAGTTTATCCATTGTCTTGGTTCCAATGTATATTTTATTTGAAAACTGGAAAAATACAATAAAAAAAATAAATAAAAAGACAGATGACATCAGTTGGACTTAATGAAACTTTCTTGTATGCATTCTTGTTATCTAAATATCTTGTATCTCTCTTACAGTCATAGACCTCTTAATTTCTTTGGACAGACATTTTTTTAAATGTTTTGCTTTTCAACACACATGAATTGTATTTAATCATTATCCAAACCATTGCCAAAGTAGCGATTTTCCAAGATGTAGCACAAGGCCAAAAGTATGGGGCACCCAGTGAGGATCGAACTCACTTTTCAGTAGTAACTGATCTAGCAAGACAAGCTTGCTAACCATTACACCACGCCGAGGTGGACAACCACTGCCAAAGTAACTGGACTTTCTTTTTATCTAAAATGTCTGACGCAATATATATATATATATATGTATATAAAAGGAAAGAACAGTAAGATATAAAATCCAGTGTTCTTATAGATATTTTTTATTTAACACACTAGTGCTCAATGTAAATTTACAGAGCATTAATATTATAAATTAATTGATTTAAAATGTTTTTTTTCGCTACACAGTGATAACCATGTTTCAAAAATGGAAACTAAAACCTTCGAATTTAATTTTGTTATTAAATTAAAGACATTAGTTCCATTTCCTCGTCAAGCGAATTTTGGAGTAACTTATTTTTTTAAATTTATAGTTTTAAAAGCACGGCAAAGATTCATAATTGAGTGTTTCCAAGGATACCGAGAAATCCATTATATATATATTTTTTTTTTTTTTTTTTTTTTTAAGCATATCACCCCAAAAAGGCTGGAAGCCACTAGCATGCAAGGGGTTACAGAAGGTTTGGAGGAAGAGCAGGTAGGAGTGGGAAAGGAGAGGATGTGGAGAAAGATAGTGGATCGATCAATGCGAGGGGTTTACAGAAGATTTGGAGCGAGAGCAGATAGGAATGAAAAGTGAAAGGATGTGGAGAAGGGAAGTGGATAGATCAAGGCAACTGGAAAACCATATTGTGCTGTGACTTGTACATTACTAAGAGAAGTTTCCTACTTATAATATGTAGTGCTACTAAATACTACTACTCTTGAAACTCTTTTAAATGTTGTCTTTTTCCATTTAAGATATACATCAACGAGAGATCTTATGCAAAGTTTTATGTGCGGCAAGAGATTGATCATGTCTATGGTATCAACATTGGTGGTGATGCTGACTTCTATCAAGTCAAACTGCTCAGACGTATGGTAAGTGTCTTCACATGGTTCCTTCTCAGTTAAAATTTGATCTTAATTGCTGAATTTTTATATGCATGCATACCGAGTGCTAGCCATGAGTTTGGGGAATCTAAGCACCTGAGAAAATTTCCTGAAACTTAGAATTTTATTTGTCTTCTTTTGAAGTGCTTTCATAAATAAGATTGTCAAAAATCTGTGTCATATTTGGTCTTGTGTACTGTTGAAATTTGTTAAAACTTTTTGGTTACAGTTTATGTAATTCTATATAATGTGTTCATACATGATTTTGTAAAATCTTGAACTTGCTTCCAGTTATATTTTCTGTATTTTTAATCAATTCATGTGAGGCTTACAGCTGCATCAGGTTGAAACACCAGTTCCCATCACCAAAGTTAAGCAATATCAAATCTGATCAGTATCTAGATGAGTGACCATTTAGGAATACCAGGTGCTGTAAGCTTGGGTGTGTGGGAGGGGTAATGGGTAATGGCTCCGAATTGTTAATCGCAAAGCAAAGTTCCAGTTCCTGTTTGGTTCATTATATTTACTTATGCACAAATGTCACTGAGAAAAGTAT
The DNA here is from genome assembly GCA_964036315.1 of Acanthosepion esculentum. Taxonomy (NCBI): domain Eukaryota; kingdom Metazoa; phylum Mollusca; class Cephalopoda; order Sepiida; family Sepiidae; genus Acanthosepion; species Acanthosepion esculentum. The sequence goes on along the minus strand of OZ038498.1, from coordinate 67,759,961 downwards.
GAATCCACCTCTTCTCCCCCTCAGCTATGGGTTAATTAGTTAGACTTGTATTACTAAAGCATTATGTACCAAAAAAAAATTGTTACAACCTAAAAATATTTTCTGGCTTTAAATAACCTGCAAAAGGGGTGATAAACCATAGAAAATGAATTAGTCAATCAAGCAATCAGTTCATATGATCAAACTGTTTTGTTGTTTGTGCAATATCATCTAAAATGTTCATAATTTGTGAATAAGGTGATTTTTGTGCATTTAGGTCTTTCCTTGTACATTTGCATTTAAAGAAATAAGTAAATAATTGTTATACTTTTGAAGTGCTTCCTAATAATACTTTATTTGCTAATTAACTGATTACTGGATATATTTTTGAATCATTTCATCCCAATTAAGGCAATAAAGCCACTAAAATGCATGTATAACTTCTTTTACTTGCTGTCCACAGCCAGTGGTGTAACCACATTTAGTAGTCCAGTCCCCAGGGTCTTAGGACAACATTTTAACACAGGGCTAACTCTGCGCTGGTCAATGCTGATGCTGGTCCAAGCTGGTTGTTGGCCACTTCGAGCCACACCGACTCTGTCCATGTTGTATTCTTGATCCCAGAGCAGTGGAAGATCAAATGTCGTAATCGAGCTGTGGTGATTGCGACATTATGAGAAGAGATATCTTCACAATGAAAAATGAAAGATTCATTGGGTTAATCTTCAGTTGTTTATATAGTTCTTGGTACAACAAAAATGAACCCTTTCTGTATCACTCTATAGTGACACTATGCCTCACCTAATATTTGGGGTTCAAAGTTATTTGGAATCAGGAAATCTGGTGGCAGCTGATATGTATTCCAGAGGCACTCAATGTGGAGTTTGCAGCCCAAGTTTTGAGCACCCAAAGCTATGACAGATGTGGTGGGGGGCCCTCTTCCAAATATTCATTCACAAGACTAAGCCGTGATTTATATTAGGAAAGTGGACTAATCATGATTTTGGCAATTAACAAAATTGTAGTTAAGCAAAAATCAGATTAAAAACTGATAAAAATGTCAACAACTTTGTAAAAAAAATTTTTTTTTTCTTTTCAGGAACCACCTTATATTGAAGAACTTCCAAGTGCAATGGATTATGGCCGTTGGCTTCACATCACTGGAGCTGTCATCAAACATCAGGAAAGGTGGGTTTACTCAAAGTGTGAAATATGCAATCTCTAACTGTCCAACATTTTTTTTTTTTTTTTTTTTTTTTTTTATATAATTCTCATTATCTATAAATGTTTAGATTGGTATTGTATGTTTTATTAATCTTGTTTTCTTTTCTCGTTTTTGTTTTCCATTGCTTTTATCTTTCCTTTTCTGTAGCTTTTATTTTTTATTCCTTTTCCATTGTTATTTTTTTCATTTTCCATTATCTTTATTATATTTTTCCTTTAGTGTTGCCTTTATTTTTTTCCTCTGCTTCCTTTTCTTTTTTTCTCCTTTTTCTCTTTTTTCACTTTCTCTTTTTTCACTTTCTCTTTTTTCACTTTCTCTCTCCCTCTTCTCTCTTTCCCTCCCTCTCTTCTCTCTCTTTCCCTCCCTCTCTTCTCTCTCTTTCCCTCCCTCTCTTCTCTCTCTTTCCCTCCCTCTCTTCTCTCTCTTTCCCTCCCTCTCTTCTCTCTCTTTCCCTCCCTCTCTTCTCTCTCTTTCCCTCCCTCTCTTCTCTCTCTTTCCCTCCCTCTCTTCCTCTTTCCTCTCTCTCTCTCTCTCTTTCCTCTCTCTCTCTCTCTCTTTCCTCTCTCTCTCTCTCTCTTTCCTCTCTCTCTCTCTCTCTTTCCTCTCTCTCTCTCTCTCTCTTTCCTCTCTCTCTCTCTCTCTTTCCTCTCTCTCTCTCTCTCTTTCCTCTCTCTCTCTCTCTCTTTCCTCTCTCTCTCTCTCTCTTTCCTCTCTCTCTCTCTCTCTTTCCTCTCTCTCTCTCTCTCTCTTTCCTCTCTCTCTCTCTCTCTCTTTCCTCTCTCTCTCTCTCTCTCTTTCCTCTCTCTCTCTCTCTCTTTCCTCTCTCTCTCTCTCTCTTTCCTCTCTCTCTCTCTCTCTTTCCTCTCTCTCTCTCTCTCTTTCCTCTCTCTCTCTCTCTCTTTCCTCTCTCTCTCTCTCTCTTTCCTCTCTCTCTCTCTCTCTTTCCTCTCTCTCTCTCTCTCTTTCCTCTCTCTCTCTCTCTCTTTCCTCTCTCTCTCTCTCTCTCTTTCCTCTCTCTCTCTCTCTCTCTTTCCTCTCTCTCTCTCTCTCTTTCCTCTCTCTCTCTCTCTCTCTTTCCTCTCTCTCTCTCTCTCTCTTTCCTCTCTCTCTCTCTCTCTTTCCTCTCTCTCTCTTTCCTCTCTCTCTCTCTTTCCTCTCTCTCTCTTTCCTCTCTCTCTCTCTCTTTCCTCTCTCTCTCTCTCTTTCCTCTCTCTCTCTCTCTTTCCTCTCTCTCTCTCTCTTTCCTCTCTCTCTCTCTCTTTCCTCTCTCTCTCTCTCTTTCCTCTCTCTCTCTCTCTTTCCTCTCTCTCTCTCTCTTTCCTCTCTCTCTCTTTCCTCTCTCTCTCTCTTTCCTCTCTCTCTCTTTCCTCTCTCTCTCTTTCCTGTCTCTCTCTCCCTCTCTCTCTCTCTCTCTTTCCTCTCTCTCTCTCTCTCTCTCTTTCCTCTCTCTCTCTCTTTCCTCTCTCTCTCTCTTTCCTCCCCCTCCCCCTCTCTTTCCTCCCTCTCTTCTCTCTTTCCTCCCTCTCTTCTCTTCTCTCTCTCTTTCCTCCCTCTCTTTATACTAAGTCTATTAAGTAATACCGTGTTTTTTGACATGTGTAGACAAGAATATTAATTAACATGGACATTACTCCACTGACTAAATAACATTGATAGAAAGAGTGTATGGAGGATAAAATGAAAACTTTGTACAAATTTCCAAAAGGGGATGTTAACATTGCTCTCAAATAACTAAAGTAGCTAAAATGTAAATTTTGTACTTGATATGTTATTAAATCTTAATGCTTTTCTGAATTTAAGAAAATGGGCTCCACTTTCATGGAAAGGAACCTTGATCAGTCTTTAAAAGTTTTCATTTGATACAAGTAATTTTTGGGTAAGATAGTTATGGACACTGTTATATTTTGTGGGATTCAAAGAACTTGTTAAAATCTTGAAACCGCTGTGCAATCCCGCAGCCAACAATTTACTCATTTCAATGACATGTTGGAATAGAAAAAAACACTAAGATGTTAATTAGTTTAGAGGACAAATGCTAGTGACCAACATTTCTCATTGCCTTGAAAACTTCTTTATAGAGAGACAATGTAAGTTTTATAATGACACATACGTATGTCTACAGCTGTGAATGTGTTAATGATGCACTAGCTAACATTTGTACAAACGCTTGACTTGGTTGGTTTGCAGTTAGAAGTTTTTAGTGTTTAATTTCTGTAAGTGTTTACTTCTTTCTTGCAGATTCCATATTGAACTGAAAAGTGGTGACAATGTTGCCCTGCACTTCAACCCTCGTGTCACTGATGAGGTTGTTGTCCGCAATTCCTTCTTGGATGGGGAATGGGGTGAAGAAGATAGAGAGAATACCTCCTTTCCCTTTGAAGAATCCGAACCATTTGAGATCTTCATCTCGAGTCAACCTGATGCCTATAAAGTAAGAGAAAATAATGACTTTCTTTACTTTCTTACAGTTTTTGTCTTGTAATTGGTTAAGCACCACTGCTAAGGGAGCAAATTGATTCTGAAATTGAACAGTTTAAATTTCTTTGATTTTCTTTAATGGTTGCCTTTTTTTATTAATATTATTATTATTATTATTATTATTATTTTTTATTTATTTATTTATTTTTCCCTTTAATAATTTCACCCCAAGAAAGACGATAATGCCACCAAGATGCAAGTGGTTAGTAAAAGAGAATGAGAAAACTTTAGAAGGCAGCGGAAACCTAATCCTAAACAGAAAACAAGGGATAAACCTCTACTCCTGTTCAGAAGACTGGGGAGGTGTGTGAACCAGATGATAGGCAAAAGGAGTGTGAACTGCTTTTTATGATACAAAACCAAGACATTAACCTAAGTTCAAGTCATGTTCTTAAATACCCTTGTGTCATATAGGAATAAAGTGTCACTGCTGACACTTGGGTTTGAACACGGATTGCCAGAGAGCAAGAACAGTTGACCTCCTCTTAAAAGATCCTGTGATTGGTAAAGGAAAAAAAAAATATATATATATATGGGAATTTGAGTGGTGTCTGACTGAGTATTGTTCGAAGGCGTTACTATTTACAAAATCTCTGCTACAAACGTGCATTACAAAACCTTGTCAGATCGAGAGACTGATAAATATGTCCTGCATGACACTCGACCTCTTCAGAAATGTCTAAACTGTCAACAATATACAACTACTTTCTCAGGTCAATGATAAAAAAGGGCTTTGAGCAAATGAAGCCTGTAGGTCTTAGCAAGGACCATCCATCAAGTCCTGTGAACTAGTGCTACAAAATCACAAAGTGTTGTTGGATAAACAATTCACTGTCTACAGGTGGTGTATCGTCCAGCAGCCATGTTGTTGTCTGATACTACACCTTTTTCTGTGAAGTCCATGATTCATTAGGAGAGAGTTGTCTCCCCTGACACAAAGAACTGTACTAAATAGCAGGAGTCTTATAGCCATGTCGAATTGGAACATGGTTTCATGTATGATCACCAAAGTTAATCAATGTCAATCCTGGTCAGTACCTAGATGGGTGACTGCTTGGGAATACTAGCCACTGTCAGTTTGGTGCACATGGTCTAATGGATAATGGCTCCGATTTGTTAATTGGAGAGCAGTGTTCCAATTCCCACTGAGGTTACTGTAGTCACTTATGCACAAATACACGTAAGGTATGAATCCATCATTTCTGTTCACATCTATTGGTTTATTAGAAAGACTTTTATCGCTAAAACATCATCTCAGAAACAATATTCTTACAATCTAAAAATATTTTCTGGCTTTAAATAACCTGCAAATAATGGAAACCACATCAATTAGATGTTGATGTTCCACACTACTTCAGGCAAAAGACTAGGAAGGAAACCCCCATTGATGCTGGAAAGAGCAATAACAGTTACTGGAGTTGAAAAACCTATCTTGCTGAAAAGTTGTTTGAAGAGAAAGAATTTGTAAATTTCAACCAATTGTGGAACTTGCTACTCAATCAATGAATGCCAAATGTTTCGTTATAGGGAAATGGCTAATATTACCTGTGCCGTATACTGAAACTGCATATTCATCTATTTATTTTAACTTGTGCTACTGCTGCAGTATTCAAAAAATTGGTAACCCTGAAGCCCATATTTTCTCCAGATTTTCTGTCCTTTTGTTTTGTATGCTCCCCCTAATTTGTCCACCTTAAGTATTGATCAGCATCTGCATTCTCTCATAAGCAATTTTCTTTTTCAGATCTATGTCAATGGAGTATTCTTTGTTGATTATCCGCACAGAATGCCTTGTCAGAGCGTATCACATTTACTTGTTGCGGACGGTGCGCATTTCTTTGAACCTGAAATCTTGTAAAGCTGAACAGTTCCCTAAGAACCACTTTTATTTCTTTGAACAGGTGAGAATGAAGTTTGGTGTTTATGGCGTTTTACGGTTGGTGTCTAATTATGGTTGGTGTTTAACACATTAACTTTTCTGTAGATAAGTTTGAAAATATATATTGAATTCGATTATTACAAAAAAATATAAGATTAAAATTTAAAAATTTATTAAAAAAAAAAGATTAAATATTATGCAAAATTATGTATGCAAAATTTTTCCACTAGTGTTTATTTTTTTCTCTTTTCATGCATGTGTTGGTAGGATTAGTAAATTTTAATGACTAAAAGTGAATTTTGATCTGAAATTTCCATCATATATTAGATTTTGGATCAACAGAAATCTGTTGGCTTAATTGTATCAACAAAGGAGAATATTGACAATTTCTTCATGTGAAAGGGTTTTTTTTTTTTTTTTTCCAGAAACACTCATAAATATTGGGGATAATAATTATTTATCTTTTTAAATGAAGAATAAAGATATATACTTTCATTTAGTTTTCTTTAATTAAAAATATATATATCAGTTCTTTATTTAAAAGTAATATTTTTTGTAAAACAACTGTTTTATATGAAGACCAGTTAAGTCCAGCTGATTCTCTAAAAAAAGTGGGGGGATTGATTTTACATTGTTTTGATATTATGAAAAGGATCCCCACTTTTTAAATCGATAAAAAAATATCAATGTTTTTGATTCTGACAAATTTTGTGCTTTGGGAAATATTTTATATAGATTAGCATTCTTCAGACATTTTCTGTTTTTTTTTTTTTGTTTTTTTTTCTACATTTATTATTGAGGACCAGTCTATTTGAGTAGTACCTAAACGTTTTCATTAGCAAAAAGTATTCCCTATACTCAGGGAGGGGAAACAAGTCCAACACATACTGGAAATATCTTGGTCCAGCTCACTTCCCAACCAAACATCACACAAGTTTTGAACTCTCGTCTTGACAAAGAACTTTTAACATGCCAATTTGCATTTGTATATCATAATTATCTGTCTTCAGCAGGGTTTGAAGTTCCATCTATTGATGTAATCTGAATTCTTGCCATAAATATCATTGCATGGAAGTTTATACAGTTTTTTTTTTTATTTTGTTCCAGGCAAATTATAATGGCAACATGGAATCTCCAACCACCAGTGATACATAGATAACTACTAATGCACTTCTGCTTTCTTTTTTTTTTTTTTTTGTTGGTCGGAAGAACGGAAGAATGTTTTAATATTTGATTATTTTTTTAATATTTTTTTTTCTTAAAAAAAAAATGAATATGAAATATTGAAGGCCTTAAAAACCAGAACGAGAAGTTGAATTTTCTTGTAAAATTATGAAATGTTTCGACAGAAGAAAAGCAGAATGTCTTCCAGAAAAGTCCACGAGCTAAAAATGCTGTTTCTTACTGAAAATTTTGTTATCTTTGCATCTAATAAATTCTTTTATTTTAAATTTGCATTTATTTCTTGAAGCAACAGAAGATGAAAAAAAGTGAATAAAGAAATAAAAATCATCTTGAAATAGTTTTCTTTTTGTTTTTGATAAATAAGTTGTAGTAATTGTAAGAGCAATAAAATAAAAAATTAAAATTAATATTGAAAAAAAATTTAAATTTTGAAAAAATAAGGAAAATTATTGAAAAATAAAAAATATACTTAAAAAAGGAAAAAACAAAAATATTGAAAAAAAAATGGAAATAATGAAAAAATATTGATAAAAAATATTGACACAATGAAAAAAAATGAATTACTTTACTCATTTTGCTGTTGAAATAACTAGATTTAACTCTAAGTTCTGTTCTAATAATTTCCTCTCTCGCACTTCTCACCTGTGAAACTCTCTTCAGGTTTCTTGCTTTCCTGTTAACTAAAACTTTAAATGTAACATTAACTGTCATCTGCTGTCTCTCTGAATTCAATTCTTTTTATCGTCCTTTCTTCTGAGTAATGTTTTCTCAGTTTCCTTCCATTTCAATAAATCATTGCATCTTAGTATCTTTATTGCCTTGCTTGAGGTGAAATGATTTGATAAAGAAAAAACTGTTTAGTATAATTGATATTGAATTAACTTGCTATATTTGATGCTATATATAATATACTCCTCATATACTGATAAAAAATATCACCATGTCTCTTGTATGCAAAGTTGAGGCTTCCCGTCAGCTAATTTTTACTCTAACACAATTGTAGGCTATGATTTTTATCTTGGATGGTCTCTTGTACTAGCCAGACTATATAATTTACTTGGGTATTGGTAATGCAGTATGTAAAAGCAACAAATTACTAGTGGTATCTGTTAACAGCTAATCAATCACACCTGAAATATCTACACCCTCTCGGATACTTTATCAGATGATAACTACAGAAGAGACAGGGAAATGGTAAAAGACTACTACATAACATTGAAGCCACCAGGAAAAACATAGGGCAAACAAAGTTGTCAAAGTAGGAATTTTTTTACTATTGCGATTTCTTGTACTACTAATTTCCTTTTTTAAATGCAGTTATGCTTTCAATTATACCTAGTTATTTTGCAGTGCTTCATAATGTGCTGACAGTATGCTTAATCACACTAAAAACAAAAATCGCCCGGTTCACACTACTCCTCGGTTTTTTGAACAGGAGTAGAGATTGGGTTTCTGGCTCCTAAAGTTGTCTCATTTTCTTTCACTCAGAGTAAGCCATTATCACCTTGATTGGGGCAAATTGATTTAAAAAGTATTGGAAATATATTGAACTTCTGAAATACAATACTTAAATATCTGAGAGCCACAAGTTCAGAAGAATTGCCAATGTGTGAAAATCCTTGCCTGAAGAAAAATAAACAAATATATTGTAAGATAACTGAAAATTACAGTGTGTCAGAATGAAACTGGTTTGATAGCATCAGTGAACGGCTGCATTTATATCATTTTATCATATTGTTATATCTTGATTCAGAGATTGGCATCAGTCATCACAAACAAATAACTAAACAAAAACAAACTAACAACAACAACGATAAAAAACAGTTTAATTTATCAAAATAGACGTAATGAGCTTATGGTGCAGTCACACAGAAGCTTAAGTGCTTTTATATTCTACATTGAATTGTTGGACATAATTAACAAATTACAATTAGGGCAAAGAAGGTGAAGGGTTTCTTTTTCAGTGAGATATTTTTGCCTCTGCTTTGGTTACTCTTTGGAATGATGTCACAAAGTGGTCATCAGGTGACCAACATGACATTTCTCCACCAAAGGCAGATAAGCACCTTTTTGTATCCTTACATCTAATTTGATTTTAGGCAAGAACTAGAGACAGGCCAACTTTAGATTATTGGTCCAAGGGGAGCTATTGAAAAATAAGTGACAAACGACCTGATTCGGCCAACGACAACTGTCACCAAACACTTTTTCGAGTCAGTGAGACAACCACCAGGTACCTGGAGAAGTTGGTGGATGTCATATACCCAACCCTATCGTGGCATCAAACAGATATTGCATTAAAGTTCCAAACACTATACATGACTAAGCTTAAATTTTCTTATATAAGTTAGTGTGACTGAAAATAAAAAAAACTAGTCTGACTTGTGAATAGATATTTTAAATGCCGTTTTTTGTTTCTCCCTAGACACAAGCATCGACCATTGATGTAAGTAGTCATAATCATATTTACGAAATGCATAATTTGGGAAACAGTTTGTTGTCCTGAAAATGAATTAGTAAATGCAAATCTAAAACCTTTTAATATTCAACAAGGGAAGTAACTCTTACTGACAAATGTAAGGGGTATAATTACATTCTAATGACGTTGCGGTGTTATCAACCATTTCTTCCCTGTGGCCCATTTTTGTTGGCAAAAACATCTCGGGCCCACACACGCACAGCTAGAAATTCCATATAACAGGAAATAGATTTTATTTACAAAACCAAAATTTAATAGAAAATGTAAGTCCTGACTAATGCCTACACTGTGGATTAACGGTGTTGATGTAACACAGATAAAGTAATGATTTCAAAAGCTAAGATAACATTTTTGTTAATTAATTCTGTCATATTGTAATTCAACAACTGACATTAGATACATGAAAAATACTGAAATAAAATAAATGAGCAAGAAATCATTTTAATGCCACACAATAAAACAAATGTTTCAAATCAATTTGAAAATATAATTTATAAGAAAACACCGACAATTTTATTTAAACAATTTCTGAATTATCTGCCTTTAAAAAATAAAGTAGTTTATGCTTTTATAATTTTACGCCTGTGAAAAAAAGATTTTTAAAGTCCACCTATTTTCCTTGGGTCAACTCCAGACCTATTTAATTTAAAAAAAAATTTATTTTTAAAGATAAGGACCCACGTTGTAATTCACTGCTTTAGAAGGATATGAAAAATTGTTTTATGCGGCAGAGAGCCAGTCTGCCAATTCACGTTGAAAATCAGCATTGGATATTCTGGATTTTTATGTCAAACACTTACCTGTTGGGAAATACAAATATCTCAGGTCGGTTCATGTAGACATTTTGCCAGCTTAGTGTAGTCTGGTGCATTAATACAGATGTGAAACACACTGTGAGGATCGAACTCTTAAGTAGGAATAATTCTTGGAAAATGGCCGGAACTATAGATAATTCCGAAGCTAATCTTATTCTGACACAGAGATACAATACTTAAGCATATACAAGCTCACTAATCAATCGAAATGTTTAATGAAACGAGCTTGCAAATTATTATACTATATTGTAGTGAGTCCCGATAAAAATACATTTTAAAAATAAACAAAAATTAATTAAAATTAAAATAAGGCATTTACGCTTTACTTTGAAACCCTTATCTCTTTTTTTCTCACACGCTCTCTTTAAACTTCTCTTTTTATACTACTAACGAGAAGGCATCCCTCAAATAAAAAGAGGAAGAAAAAAAGAAAAAAAAAAACCCGGAAGTTTGCCGGATACGACCATATAAATTTTTGACTGAAAACTAAAAAAATCAGGGAGGCTCCACGCGTAACTTCCGTTATTAAAAAGAAAAGCCGGAAAATATGGCCAATGAAAAAATTAACATAAAGAGACTTTTGAGCCGAAATCAAGGTTCGCATCAGATTCTCGGAGCCTGGTCAAAAGGATATCAGCTCACACCATTGAGTTCGACGGGAAAAGGGACGGCGAGAGTGACGAACAGAGATGTGGCTGCCAGAGAAACCAGCCATCGGTGACACGTGAAAAAGTAGTTAAGAGGTAATCTGCTAATGATATTTCTTCCCTGTTTATGGCCGAGAAATAAACAGTAGACTATTTCTAATATTACTTCTACCCCAAGCACGGTCTGACTACAAAACTACCACTACCGGACTTTCTCCAAGCTACCACCAATATTCACCTTATAAACGAACATTTTTGTGACACCGAATACCAAAGCAAATAAAAAATATATATTATATTTGCATATATCCTTTCACCGCAGTTTGTTTTATGTCTTATATTTCCGATAAAATAAAAAGACAAAGAAGAATCATCCTGGCACAACTAACCACATTAACATGAATGTTAAAAGTATTTAGGAATCTGAGGTTTGGAATCGGACAATTCATATCCAAATTTTCAATTTTCCCCAGAAATCGAGAAAATGGTCCGAAATAAATAAACAAAATATCTTTAGCATTCCTTTGTTGGTCTTTGACCAAAACTTCCATAAATATCCAGGCGTAGCAGTAGTTTCTTCTACAAGTGGGACGCAGTTTCGCCCCCTGTTGAAAGGAACATTATCATTATTCATGAATCTTTAATGCACAGGCCGGTAGACATACGTTTGCACTGTTTAAAAGATAGGGGTGTCTATTCAAACTTGTGTATCCTCTATGACTGACTTGTTTTTACGGTTTATCAAACCTTTGTGGATTATTTAAAGCCGAAACATAATTTGGATTGTAAGAATAATTTTGTTTTTCTCTGATTGGATATTGCATCTCAAAACATTTTTGAGAATAACAATGTTCTTTCCAGACAAGAGACATACTATATTTAACCCACAGCTGGGTGGGTGGAGAAAAGATGAATTCATAGCTTTGCATTCATATTTGCGCGTAAGTGAATGTAACGAATTCGACTGGCATTCGATTCGAACTCCGCTCTGCGATTACACATTCCGAGCCGCTGTCCATTACACCACCGCACACCCACCTCATAGCGCCTAAATTTAAAATTTAAACTAATAATGCCGGATTAAGAATAAAATCTATTTAATCCGTTAGAAAATTTTTGTTTACGTTTCGGATGCAAAAATAGAAGTTAGCAGATTATAGACTTCGACGGATCCGATCAAGAGATGGGCATTTCTTAAATAGGGTACTTGAAGTTTGCTTGATCGTGAAAGTCTTCTGTGGCTGAATGATCTAAAAGCACGCCAGGTTTAAAGGTGCTATGGATATATGTGTGAGTAAAAATCAGATATAAACAAAGATATATCGATAAAAAGGCAATATAAATAAAGACAGAAGGAAAACTTTTCTTTAGAGACGTGTTTCGTTTTTTGATGACACCACTCGGCCAGCCTCTTTCCAAGAACTGTTGCTTTGTGGAGGTGACTTGTTGCGGATGGTACATAGGCCCGCAAACAGATATTGAATGACGGGAGACAACAAAGAAACACATACATAGGTAAAAAAAAAATATTGTCAAATTTATTTTCGTTAAAGAAAATACACCGACAAAATGTTACAGTGCCCGTGGCAAAAAATATCTCTACATGTTCGTGTAGAGGGTGAGAAGAACGTTGTCCTGAAAAGGACAGTTTTGTAGTCGCTGGAGAGGGTTGTGGAGTTGTGGAGAGAGTTGTGCTGAAAAGGCCAGTTTTATCATTGCTACTGGCGAGGATGGCTGGCTGGCTGAGGCGGCAGTCGATGGCAAATTGCAGCTGATGATGATGTCTAGAGACGTAGGACGGCTGTTTGCTGCTGGAACAGCTTTGTACACTTTGAACCTAGGCACCTTCGTCCACGAGAGGATAGTATTTACCACGGTTTCCCCACTGAGATGAGATATGGCACAAAGTCAGGTTTAATGTGGGGAGCCCGCGCGCGTACCCTCGGTCAAGTTACAAAAATTGCCCAGCTCCCGCAACCATCGGCTGCGGGGGCATCGGCATGACTACCGTTCTCCCTCTCTAGTGCAATGTTGAGGGTACAGCTGCTACCCGGGTCCGGCTACTTCACAGTTTGTATTTTGCTCACCCGTGTTTGTCCGCAGAGTGAGTCACAACTAGAGTCGCTTTCAGCCCGAAGATAGAGACGCAACTGAGAGATAATAATCCTTCCCGGCATGGTCCGCGGAAGGATGCTTTGTGGTATTTACCCAAGTCTCTCCACGGAGACGGGTGGCACAAAAAGTAGGGTGGGGAACCCGAGCACGTACACTCGGGCCAGGTACAAAAATTGCCTAGCCCTTGTAACCGTTGCATCGGTATGACTACCGACCCCCCCATCTCTAGTACAATGATGCGATGCAGCCTCTGTCAACTCTTCCCCGGAACCGGGCGTCTCACAGCTGCGTCTCTGTCTGCAGACAGCGCTACGACTTAGAGGTGATAATCCTCCTCTGGTATGGGCTGCGGAAGAACGCTTATTTTTAATTATTATTTTTAAAGGCGTTTTATATATTGAATCAGTTTTACAACAGTCTCTGCTCCGGGAAGGTGAAGTTGCTTCTTCCGGTTGTTTTTTTTTAAATATAGACGTGCTGACAGTATACGACATACTCCCAACAGAGTGTTCTGCTAATTACTACAATCTTGACCTCGTCAAGTCTGTGGTCCACCGTTATCTTTCCTTCATAAGCACATGAACTTCACTTTTTGCCTTTTCTTATTCTCATACACATTAACACTCTACTTTGAGTGGCTCGTGGGCCTTGTATCTGGTATAAAAAAAGTGAAGTACAATCTTCCTCCATTTCATTTCTCTCCCTATTTATTTTTGTGCTGTAAAAGCTTAGTAAATATCGATTTACTTTTTTAAAAATTACTAAAATCAGTTCACAATGTAAGGGGAAATGACTCTATAATTAAACTAATCACGGGAGATAACTGTAACTTGAAGCTGAATAAGGGGAAGTCACTTTTGTTCGAATTCCAATTTATTTGTAACCCGAATAGATTTACGTTTACCCCCAATGCTATGAAATTATTTCTTCCAGTTGAGTGGTCGCAATATATGTTAGCCGCCATTTTCAGACACTATTCAATCGACAAAATAATTATCGAGACTTCCTAGACCACAGCAGTGCCGGTGTCGTCAAGAATACTGAAGAAGAAGATGGAGACCCGGGCAAATGTGTACTGTTGTCATTCAGTATGCAACAAACGCTACACACAATGGTAAGATCATGAAAATACATAACAACAGCAACAGCATCAGCAATAATAATAATAATAATAATAGTATTAATAATAATAATAATAATAAAATGTGTCACATGGGAACATCAACAATCCCTGTTGTAGTTGGGGCCCTCGGATAGGTCGGAAAAAATTTCAGTCGACTCATTGAAGCGATTACTGGAAGCACATGCCTTAAAGAAATACAAATAATTGTTCTCACGAGTATAGCCCAAACCTTACGAAGTGTTTTATCTATGTAGAATATGAGCTTTTTTTAAAAATTGATCAGTGGAAAATGTCATGACGCCATTTCTAACCTTAGATCCCTGGGCGGGACCTGTAAAGAAATGTGTACACACCAGAAATCAAAGGAAATAATAATAATAATAATAATAATAATAATAATAATAATAATAATAATAATAATAATAATTACGGTTACGGAGATAGGACCTGTTACAATTCTATGGGACTACACAATACACACTGACAGAACAATCAAAGCCAACTGCCCAGGCATTGTTATTAAAGACCACAAACAAAATAAGTGCCACTTTATTGATATGGCAGTCCCTGCAGACTGCAATGTATCTTTGAAGATATTCGAAAAACTGTCAAAATACAAGGACCTTGAAATAGAAATCTCAAAAATGTGGCACATGGGAACATCAACAATCCCTGTTGTAGTTGGAGCCCTTGGACTGGTTGGAAAAGATTCCAGTAGGCTGATTGAAGGGATACCTGGAAGTCTATGCCTCAAAGAGATACAAAAAATTGTTCTGACAAGTACAGCCCACACTTTACGAAGGGCTTTATCTATGTAATTATTTTTTTATTTTACTTTATTTTATTTTTGTTTTTTGCAGTGGAAAGTGTCATGATGCTATTTCTAACCTTAGGTCCCTGGGCGGGACCCGGAAAGAAATGTGTAAACGCCAGATATCAAAGGAAATAATAATAATAATAATAATAATAATAATAATAATAATAATAATAATAATAAAAACATTTCTAGGCAACTACATTACCTGTAGACATTGGGGCTTTCCGAATGATATCAGAAGGAGCGAAGAGATATATAGATCAAATTCTTGGTCGCCCTATTATATGTAAAATGCAAAGAAAAAAATCTACTCATCAGTACTTCTTACATCGTGGGTAGATTTTTGTTTGATTGTTTAGCGGCATATCAACTCCTAATGGGTCATTTAATGCTGAAATTTACAGAAAATTTAATTTACAAAAATGTATTGCTAGTAATACTTTCTTTTACTATGAAAATGTATTTTTATCCTTTTATAGTGTTTTGACCCTAGCTTGGGGGTTAACTATTTGCCTATATTTGGGACCCTGACAGGTGCTACCACCCCGGGTCAGTGCGGATCTGGTAACAACAGCAAGTAAGAGGTGTTTCCACGCTCATCAAAACCTCCCGATCAGAGACCTTGCTGCCAGATGTACGTTATCGTCATACCCAGGACGGGGTAGATTTTTCTTTATGTAATAACTACAATTACATATTTTGTTGTCTCCCTGATTGCTTGTCACCTTATCTGTTTGCCTCTTCTAATAATAACAAAAAAACAAAATTGTCTCTTGAAGTTTCTGGTCCAGACTTGGCAGTTCGTACTACACAAAGCAAATTATATTATTAGCTATACATTTTTGAGGAAAAAATATGCCGTAAAACAAAACAAACCAAACTACACAAAGCAAAGGCAACACAGAAGAAGAAGAAGAAGAAGAAGAAGAAGAAGAAGAAGAAGAAGAAGAAGAAGATTGATTAGAAAAGGTATCGATAGACTCATTAAAGAAATTCCTGGTAGCTCATACCTTAAAGAAATACAAAAATTTGTACTCACAAGCACAGGTCAAACATTACGAAGAGCTTTATCTATGTAAAATATATGTGATCATAGTTTTTTTAAAACAAAATATGGTCAGTGGAAAATGGCATGAAGCCATTTCTGACTTCAGGTCTCTGGTTGGAACTCGGAAGAAAATGTGTATACAACAGAACTCGAAAGAAATAATAATAAAATAATAATTATATGGGGAGAGAAAACGTCAAGTCTCTTAACCAGAGTATTGAAGAAAGGCACGCACGAAAACAAAACAAGTTTCATACTCTGATGTGAAAATGGAAAGAAATTATATTTATTCAATGGCACAAAACCCCAGTAAAAGAGAATACAAATTGACAATGCAAGTTAACACAAAATCTTCCTTCGCGCGCCTAACAATTAGGCAAGATAACAAGTTCTAAAATTACAATATGTTAGTCTCATAAAAGGTAAAAACAATTATATTTTTTACAAAAAATATTAAATCACTTTCATACATTCAACAGTCGAAAATGTTAGAGAAGGAAGGAAAATTTACAAGCTGGTTAATTTAAACAATAGTTCAGTTTTTAAACTGAAAATCAATATTGAGATAAATCTCTTTTTTTTTTCATTTTTATGAAAGTTCAAAATCAGGGTTACTACCTCTAACTTCAAGAATCATTAGTTTTCTTTCAGCTTTCTTACAGATTCTTTCTCTTTTGTTGGCGGCGGGATCTGCTTTTAGTTTTTCTTTCTTTTTCCGTTGCATCCTTTTCATTGTGGGTGACGGCCTGATCGGCCATTCGTTTTTCTTTGTTATTCTTCCTTTTCGTCGTCGTAGTAGTCGTCAGCGAAGTCCTTGTGAATGATGAAACCCTTCAGACTTTTGTTCTCCTAGCGACTTTAGCACGTGAAAGAATCCTATTTTCAGCCTCCCAGCAGTCAGCCGTCCTACTCTGCATGTGAATTATCAGTCGTTTTTGTCGGTCGGCCAAACCAGATTTCTTAATTAGCTACGGCGTCCTGGACACGGCGTTAAACTGCATCCAACAGCAAGGCCTCTGATCAGGAGGTTTTGAGGAAGCGTAGAACAACCTCTTAATTGCTGGTGTTCCCAGGTCTACTCTGACCCGGGGTGGTAGCACCTGCTGGGGTCCCAGCTATGGGCAAATAGTGAACTTTCAGCTCTTTTCCAGCACATTGAAACAATGATGTTGCCAACTACACTTTTTTGAAACAATGATGTTGCCAACTATACTTTTTTGAAACAATATGATGTTGCCAGCTATACGTTTTTGTAACAATGATGTTGCCAGTTTTTGAAACAATGATGTTGCCAGTTTTTGAAACAATGATGTGGCCAGTTTTTGAAACAATGATGTTGCCAGCTATACGTTTTTGATATATTTAGTAAATACTGGATCTGGCATTAAATAACCCATAGTGGTTGATATGCCATAAAACCCCAAACAACCAATTAATTAGCTACGAATCGGCTTCCAATTGAAATTTGATTTCTTGGGTTCGTAATTTACTTTCTCTATTGGTCAAAGAACCACAAAATATATCTTTTAAACCACGCCTCTTTGAAAACTTTATTTAGGCGGGCTTGGAGACCATAAAACTCTAACCTCTTCTTTTTTTAAAAACTTTTAAAACCGAATTTTACATCTTTTTCATAAACCGCCATGTTTCGTTTTGGCTGTATTTACAACATCAGATCTGAATCTCACATACATAGACTTTGTAAAGTTAAAGTTAATAAACAAACATCGCCTATTGTATCCTTATTTTGTTTATATTCACCCTTTAATTATTTTTTATATAATTATCCGTTTATATTTATTATAATTTTTATAAATAATAATAATTAGCCTTGATGATTACGATGATTTACTGTCAAGGGACTTGACAAATAGGCAAGGACGAGCGACAAAAGCTGAATTATGACGACCAAAAGTTAGATTAGACGTGATAGGAAAAATGAAGGATAAGAAAAATCCAAACTGGAGAAATCAAAAAATTACTAATTGTATCCCAGAACAATAAATGATAGTATCACGTTGGTTCACAAGGAGTATAATAGAAGGAAATGACGTCACAGACTTTTCACACAAACTAGAATTTATCTTAAAGAATAAAAAAATATAAAATCGTCGGTGGTATTTTTCATTTAACTCTTTTTTGTAAAACTTACTCATTTCTTTAAAGAAATCTTCGTTTTTCTGAAAATTTAAAAGTGAAAAATTAGTCTAAGATAACATTTCCAAACTTTGGTTTCATGGTAAGTATCGATACAGCAGAGTACGATTCATGGCCAAATATACTATGAGAATTTTTTTATTGAAAAAATACACTGAGAGAATTTTATTGAAAAATATAATTAGAGAATTTTATTGAAAAAAATATACTCAGAGAATTTTATTAAAAGATTATATCGAGAGAATTTATTGAAAAATATAGTTAGAGAATTTTATTGAAAAATTATATTGAGAAAATTTTATTGAAAAAATACACTGATAGAATATTATTGAAAAATATAATTAAAGAATTTTATTGAAAAAAATATACTCAGAGAATTTTATTAAAACATTATATCGAGAGAATTTTATTGAAAAATATAAGGATATAATTTTATTGAAAAATTATATTGAGAAAATTTTATTGAAAAATATAATTAAAGAATTTTATTGAAAAAAATATACTCAAAGAATTTTATTAAAAAATTATACTGAGAGAATTTTATTGAAAAATATAGGGAGATAATTTTATTGAAAAAATATACAGAGAATTTGATTGCTTTCTTGACTCTCCGCTGATACTACACCTCGACAGACTGCTTGCGATTGTCCTTTATCTAAAATGAGGCCTGACTATATAAGCTCATAACCGGAATTCTCAACCTTCTGGCAGAATGGAACTTGATCCCGAAAGTTTTCATTTATTTGTTTATTTATTTATATAATTAATTTTCGTTTTGCTGACTTCTGTACAGCGAGTGACAATGGAAATAATGAGCAAAGTGGATGAAACAGTTTAAAGAATGCAGTATTGAAAGCAAATTGGGTAACGGAAGTCCCTCGATGAACGACAGAATATCCGAAAGAGTTTTTAAAAAAATATATTTAACAGGTAGGTTCAATGACGACACAAATACAGCGCCGCAGGTGGAGACCATTTTGAATAGTACCGTGTCAGCGTCAAAGAGATACTCATGCATATAGTTGCATAAGTACACCTCATGTTAATAAAGGAATTATAACCTAACAGACTTTATCTTCAGAACAGTTCCTGAATATATTAATTTGACCAAAAGGTTGGGTGATTTTACATGACATTTCTTGCTGGGCTAATAGTGAAATCAATGATTTTTATTATTATATTTTAATCTATCAGCATTTACTTGATTCGGGTATACGAAAATATTGATCGTTTAATTTTGAGTCTATATACTTTTATTTGGCTTGGGGAGAGGTAAATATTTTTTTTTATATCTCAGTTTATAAGTAGTTACTTGGTTCGTGAGAAATATTGGTCGTTTATATATGAAAAAAAAGAAAGAAAAATGAAGCGGACATTACACAAAAAATAAAATGAAAGACAAAAGTACCCAGGCATCAAACATTCTATATTTAGACTTTTACCAGAAACCAAAGAAAGAGTTTGAAATATAGAAAAAAACAACAACAAAAAAACTTTTATATATAAAAAAAAAATTGCTGCCCCATTTCATCGAATATACATTGATTAAAGTAATAGGCAAAAACAAATGGAAACGTATAAAGAAGACGAAACTGTATTGAAAACAAACTGTGTATTGCAAAGCCATCGTTGGACCATTGAGTGCCTAAAAAAATTTCCACATTGGATTTAACATACACTATTTACATTATACGGACTATTGTCTTCATCTTTGTCACCATATTTATTACAACGTTTCGGCCGTTGTACGCTCCGGCCTTCTTCAGGTCGTTGGAATGTCAAACTAAACCCTTTATTTCGCCCACTGGGGTAGACTGTTCTAGTTCCACGTGCCATGTCTAATGGATGTCAGTTATCAGTTATCTCCTGTTAATTCCCCTCTCCATGTTCTCCACCGCCTTAACCAGGTATTGAACTCACACTTTTTGGGTCCTGTCACTGGATATAAACAACGCCTTTATCTACTGTGCCATGTGTCCTTGAGGCGACAAAGATGAGGACAACAGTCCGAATAATGTAAATAATATACATAATACCTCATCTAATAAATATAGCCAGATACTGAATTTAACGTGTCGTAACATGTCGGAGTTCCAATTCTTTAACGCAAACGGAAATACACACTTCGACATCTACAGATAATATGACAAAAACAGACCTTAATTTCGTCCGGCTTTGCGCATCCTCTTCTGAAGTACCGTCCAAAAACAACAGTCATAAAACATCTTTTCTAACCAATAAGAAAAAATCCTTTGCCGTTTTCGCAGCAGCCGTTTCTGAACCACAAATTGACTCGTAAGCTAACGCCGATTAACTCCACAAAATCTAATCAGTGATTGATTGATTTGTGTTTTTACGACTTATCAAGCATTTGAAGGTTATTTAAATCCCCCAATTTTTTTTTTTAGACTGTAAGAAATTTTTGGAGATATTAATGATTTACTGGTACAAGTTCTACTAATTAACTCACAGCTGGGGGTGGAGAAGAAGTAGACTGATACTTTTCCCAATGGTATTTAAGCGTAAGGTTTCATAGGTTATAATGGAAATATTACTGTGGTCGCTTGAGGTTTATTTAACAGGTGATAGTGCAGTGATAGTATTGTGCTATATGTGACACGGGATTCGCTCAGGACTAAGAAGTCTCCCGGAGGGGAAGCATGTAGTAGTAGTAGTAGTAGTAGTAGTAGTAGTAGTAGTAGAGAGAGAGAGAGTATGGTTTGTGCTGCACTTTATTTATGTACGTATGTGAATGTTAGAGTAAAAAGAGGCGAATTACCGTTACATCTTCTTATACCAATTGAATACTTTTTTCGTGTTTCCTCAATAACCAGGTTGAAGAGCAATGCAGGTTCAATCACTGGGCCAGGCAGGTCAATCACTGGGCCAGG
Source organism: Acanthosepion esculentum (assembly GCA_964036315.1). Classification (NCBI taxonomy): domain Eukaryota; kingdom Metazoa; phylum Mollusca; class Cephalopoda; order Sepiida; family Sepiidae; genus Acanthosepion; species Acanthosepion esculentum. The sequence continues at coordinate 67,739,123 of OZ038498.1, read as the reverse complement.
CAGGTCAATCACTTTGTCAGGCAGGTCAATCACTGGGCCAGGCAGGTCAATCACTGTGTCAGGCAGGTCAATCACTGGGCCAGGCAGGTCAATCACTTTGTCAGGCAGGTCAATCACTGGGCCAGGCAGGTCAATCACTGTGCCAAGCAGGTCAAATAAACTTTCTTTTTCTCATATTCTTTCACGCTCAGTAACCCATTGTATCTTAGTGGCTTTATTGCCTTACTTGAGGTGAAATGATTAAAAAGACAAAAAATACACTACATAAGAGCGAATATGAATAATGAAATCTAAATCATCATAGATTTCACGCTCTGCTCCCTATCCCTTCATATCATAGCTCTCCACAGCTTTCTGACATTTGTTGCTTTCCATATTATTCTCTCCTTTATAATCCTGCCTTGTTTTTGTCCTTGAATAGTATGAAATTCATGCCAGAAAATACCAAAAGTTTGAATGGAATTTAATGCCAACAAGGAGCCTTTGTTCTAAGAGGAGTTTTTTTTTTTTTAAGCGTATCACCCAAAGCAAGGCTGGAGGCCACTATCACGTAAGGGGTTATAGAAGGGTTGGAGGAAGAGCAGATAGGAGTGGTAAAGGAGAGGATGTGGAGAAAGAGAACGACAGTGGATCGATCAAGGTAAGGGGGTTACAGAAGATTTGGAGCGAGAGCAGATAGGAATGAAAGGTGAAAGGATGTGGAGAAGGGAAGTGGATAGATCAAGGCAACTGGAGATGTCGATTGACGCTACACTTAAACCGTTGGAGATTGTATTTGTCAGGGAAACAGTAATAGGGAAGGGAGTTCCACAGGCGAGATGTGCGAGACATGAAGCTATTGGAGTAGATTTGGAGTTGATTTGTTGTGGCTCCAATATATTGTGCTCGCCCTAAGAGATATGAAAGTAAACTTTGCACTCGGTGTCACACCAGAACAGGCTGGGTACACCAGGGAGCGTACCCAGAAGGTTACTTCATAGCCACCAAGGGGAAAATAAGGTCTCAAAGGATGTTGACATATAAACAGGGAATCAACAGTCGAACTTAGGTTATAGACCACATACGATAAAGTTCAGGTGTTTGAGAGCCGCGAAACATGAACAAATTGACACATGCGTTTTTGTTACATACCCATCTTGTTACAAAATTTTTATATAAATATTATGAAATGTATGTATGCAATAATATTGAGGTAATATTTATTCACATATGCTGTTTTTTAAGCTGTTAATTTGTATTGGTTTCAGTAATCACAGAGTACACATATTTTTACCAAATGTTTCAAAATCTTGACTGATGATTGTTTTAAGGAGATCAGCCAACATATTTCCACGCGCCGCATATTAAAAGTCAAAGAGCCGTATATGACCTGCATTTATTCATGTGGACTCACATACTGAGTCCGCGATTTGTGTTGTGGATATTTCACGCGTTTTTCCCAACAGAAACGCACGATATTACTAACGCCCGCAACACCCTCATTCCGTACGTGCGTAAGGAAAGCATTCCACAGCGAAAGCTTCTCCACACGAACCGCTACTTTTTTTTAACAAACTCCCACCTGTATATTTCGCCAAAAACTGCAATCTTAATTTCTTTATGTCTAGGGTCAATCCTTACCTATCCGCTATATGTTTACAATCTTCACCACCTCCTTCTTACTTTTACGTCCATATCATACACTCCATAGAGTAATCCTCGACTTCGGGTAGCTCTTGGGCACTGACAAGACGCATCTAAGACGAGATGATCAGAAGAAAGCGAGTAACATTTTGGCTATCTTAGTAATGTTATCTTAGTAACGTTTATTAAGAGAATAGGCAAAACTTATCAAATGTTCGATATTTGTTCAATGCAAGAACAATTATAATTTTATATTTGTTATTTATTTCATATTAATCATAATATATCTTTGTTTACGAGGGTCATTCAATAAATAAGGTGAATTTTTCGGTATAAGGACTTCTAATACAGATAGAAGCTTACTTTTAAAATTTTTTTCGACGTAGTCTCCCAGCACTGTCACACACTTTTCCCATCTGTGCACAAGCTTCCGTTTTCCCTCAGCGTAAAAATCTTTGGACTGATGTCTCAGCCAGTCGCTCACAACACTTTTGACTTCATCGTCACTTTTAAACTTCGTGCCTCTCGTGAACGCTTTCAAGGGACCAAACAGGTGAAAGTCTGAAGGGGCAAGGTCTGGGCTATAAGGGGGATGAGGGAGGAGTTCCCAGCCCAGCTCGTTGATGGTCTGCACCGTTTGGGCTGCTGTGTGAGGCCTTGCGTTGTCATGATGCAAGATGACTCCTTCTGACTGATGACCCCTGCGTTTGTCCCAATAGATAAGCTCAAAGTCCTTGCAATGTCATCCACTGTCACCCTTCTGTCAGACTGAATGAGGTCATTGACTGATTCTATCACCTCAGGAGACCTCACTTCTGTAGGCCTCCCAGGCCTGTTTTCATTCTCAACACTGCTCCATCCTTCTTTAAACAATTTAGCCCACTTGTAGACATTTTTTTGGCTGAAACATGTGGCACCATACACAGTTGACATTCTCCTATGAATTTCAACTGATTTGCACCCTTCAGCAACCAAAAACTTGATAACTGACCGCTGTTCAATCCTGGAGCATGCTTCTTGGTCGGCCATCTTTGTTAATCGCCAAAACTCTCAAAGTTATTTTTTAATCTGCAAAATAAATTAAATCCATGTGAAAAAGAAGTAAAACAACAAAAAAAAAGAAAAAAAAAGAGAAAGCTTCTATCTGTATTAGAAGTCCTTATACCGAACAATTCAACTTATTTATTGAATGACCCTCGTACTTTTTCACTTCCAGTTACTTAAATCATGATGTATTTCGACCACTGCACTTTCCACTAGATACAGGTTTAAAGTCTCAAAAACTGTTTCAACTAAAAGTCAGTAATATTTGCCTTTGAATGTATTTGTCTGTCTTTTCCTTTCTCGCCATTTTCTGTGATACAATCCTCATGATGCGTCGTCTTCGAGGTGAACAAAAAAGTGATAATGATATTCGGAAATTATAAGTGGAGGAAGATTACAAAAGCCAAATTGTGATGAGGTGGATGTTGTTTTGCTGAAGAAGTATTTGCGCATGGCAGCTTTCGTCTTTTGACGAACCAGTTATTGATTTTCTTCTTCTTCTTCAACTTCTTCTTCTTCTTCTTCTTCCTTTTGAGTTATCGTTTCTATTCTTATGTCATATGTTTTGCTTATATATATATATATATATATATATATATATATATATATATATTATAAATGGTGGTACTCGTTTGGAAAAACCTCGGATAGCTTAACTTGCGCATGGCAGCTTTCGTCTTTTGACGAACCAGTTATTTATTTTCTTCTTCTTCTTCTTCTTCTTCTTCTTCTTCTTCTTCTTCTTCTTCTTCTTGAGTTATCGTTTCTATTCTTATGTCCTATGTTTTGCTTATATATATATATATATATATATATATATATATATATATATATTTATATATATGTAAAATATATATATATATATATTTATATATATATATATATATATATATATATATATATATATATATATATATATATATATAAGCAAAACATAGGACATAAGAATAGAAACGATAACTCAAGAAGAAGAAGAAGAAGAAGAAGAAGAAGAAGAAGAAGAAGAAGAAGAAGAAGAAGAAGAAAATGAGAAATTTGTCTAAAAAATCAGAAAACAAGATATTTGAATCCTTTAAGTGAAATATTCTGAATGTCTTTTAACATATCGATAACAAGTCAAAACAATGCCTTAGGATACAGATGTGGTAGTAGGATACACATTAAAGCGGAAACTGATCGGTAAGAATATTTACAATGCCTTAATAATGTACGATACAATATGGTGGTAGGATACACACTCCAGCAGAAACCAATCGGTAAAATATATTTACAATGCCTTAATAATGTAGGATACAAATGTAGTGGTAGGATACACATTAAAGCAGAAACTGTTCGGTAAAAATATTTACAATGCCTTAATAATGTACGATACAAGATGGTGGTAGGATACACACTCCAGCAGAAACCAATCGGTAAAATATATTTACAATGCCTTAATAATGTAGGATACAAATGTAGTGGTAGGATACACATTAAAGCAGAAACTGATCGGTAAAATTATTTACAATGCCTTAATAATGTACGATACAAGATGGTGGTAGGATACACACTACAGCAGAAACCAATCGGTAAAATATATTTACAATGTCTTAATAATGTAGGATACAAATGTAGTGGTAGGATACACATTAAAGCAGAAACTGATCGGTAAAAAATATTTACAATGCCTTAATAATGTACGATACAATATGGTGGTAGGATAAACACTCCAGCAGAAACCAATCGGTAAAATATATTTACAATGCCTTAATAATGTAGGATACAAATGTAGTGGTAGGATACACATTAAAGCAGAAACTGATCGGTAAAAATATTTACAATGCCTTAATAATGTACGATACAATATGGTGGTAGGATACACACTCCAGCAGAAACCAATCGGTAAAATATATTTACAATGCCTTAATAATGTAGGATACAAATGTAGTGGTAGGATACACATTAAAGCAGAAACTGATCGGTAAAATTATTTACAATGCCTTAATAATGTACGATACAAGATGGTGGTAGGATACACACTCCAGCAGAAACCAATCGGTAAAATATATTTACAATGTCTTAATAATGTAGGATACAAATGTAGTGGTAGGATACACATTAAAGCAGAAACTGATCGGTAAAAATATTTACAATGCCATAATAATGGTGGTAGGTATCCTACCACCATATTGTATCGTACATTATTTATAATGATAATTTAATTAATAAAATTATTTTATTTTTATTTTATATTAATAAATTTATTTTTATTTTATATTAATAAATAAATCGAACAATTTTCATTTTCGTATTTTACCGATTGGTTTCTGCTGTAGTGTGATACACACTACAGCAGAAACCAATCGGTAAAATAGACGCTAAGGCGGCACCAAAAAAAAAAAAAAAAAGAAAGTGAAATAAACAAAAACAGCAGCAGCACAAATAACGATAATAACAATACAGAGCGTTAACGCCTAACAAAACACATAAGCCAATAAATTTAAAAAATAAGTTTAAAACGCCATAGGCAAGAAGAAATTCAAAAAATAATGAGTAACAATAATAGATAAATTAATTAATAAATAAATCGAACAATTTTTTAAATGTTGTCACGTTTTAACCTTTTTTAAGGTTGTCACGTTAAAACCTTTTTTCGTATAGAACAAATTTGAAATTTGTTTAGCGTTTTGTATGTAGATATATATAAATAGAATTAAATGCAGCATATATAAATAGAATAAATGAATTCAATAGATTACATTAAAATATACATTAATATATATATATATATATATATATATATATATATATATATATATATATATTATGAATTGGACAAAATCCGAAAATTATTTTTTTAAAGACATTTTTTCTGTTTATACGTTCTTTTTATAGATACAAACATTTAAGTAAATGTTGTTAATACTGTTTATTATAAATAGACCATTTACTTAAATATTTGTATCTATAAAAAGAACGTATAAAAAATGTCTTAATATATATATATATATATATATATATATATATATATATATTAAGACATTATATATATATATTGACGAGTTTTCCCTTTTTACACAAATGGACACACCCAAGGTATACATATACTACTGCCAGTGAATACCAGTGAGTATGTTGAGTCAAGTCGGACAGTAGAGATAGTAGTGGAACGTTGAGTCGGTCAGTAGAATAACGTAGCGGCAAGAGTCACAGTAACGAACATTTAGACTCAGTAAGATGTCATACAGCGATACGTCGATATCAAAGACTATCTATATATTTGTCTACTAACCCCGCATTCCTGGAACTACTAACCTGTATTACCATTTTGTATTATTACGTTAATACATTTATTTTCCTATATTCATTCTTGGCGTTTGTTATTATTTGATACCGGATTTCATCCCGGAATCCACAACAATATATATATGTATGGAAGAAGAAATAAAAAAAATATAGTCTTTATTTAATTTCTCCAAAACGAAACTGCTCTCATTTAGCCACTAGAGATAATTCCCTGCCGACCATTAGTATGGTTGATGCTGGATTCCAGGAAAGTGTCTGCCTGCGCCTTTTTGGCCTTACGCTTTCGAATGACTTGAAGTGGAACAACTACATTGAATCAATAGCTGCATCTGCTGTAAGGAAAGTTAGCTCACTGTGTCGTGCCAGGTCACGAGTCAATCCTACATATCTACAAATCTACTATTCGTCCGTGTATTGAGTACTATATCTGGTCTGGGGCTCCAACTGTTCACCTCTAGGTTCTCGACAAAATCTGAAGAAGGACCTGCAATGTAATCGATCCTGACTTGGCATTTCGACCCCAGTCACTTTCTCACTGACGCGATGCGGCTTCCCTCTGTCTTTTCTACAAATATTTCCGTGGCTACTGTTTTGTCGAGCTTTTTTCCCTGGTGCCCCGACTACATAGACTTAAGCGTGCTACTAGATTGGCATCTTGGCCCTACCCACTTACCGTTGAAATAGTTAAATGTAACCGCCACTTCTACTTCAACAGCTCCTTTTCTCGCACTTCCCGCCTGTGTAACTCACTTTTGTTTACCTACTTCCCTGATAACTATAATCTTCAAAAATTTAAATGCAACGTCAATCGCCATCTTCTGACGTTTTGAACCTAGTTAATCTTTTTATCTTTTCCTTATTCCCCCTATACACAGTTTTTCTCCCACCTTCACTCTATGTAACCCCCCTGCGAACCAGTGGCATTCCTGTCGTGCTTGGGATGAAATGCTTAAAAAAATACTATAATAATATACTAAACAAATAATATCATAACTAAACAAAAGAAAAAGAAAAAAAGAAAACTAAATGAAATTATTATTTTAACTAATACTACCACTATCTGTAAACAGGAAACACTATTCAGAAATGTTTTAAATAGATTTTGAACATTGGATCGTATAATTTTCTCTGGTTTATATACAAAATCCATCGAATGGCTTCATTTATTGTGTGCTGCTTAGGAGCGATTTAAGTAAAGTTGACATATTGATAATTTTCTTTAAGGTAGATCACATATTTTAGAAGACGAATGCACGCAGATTACATACTTAAGTAGCATTGAATTATCTTATCCTAACGAGCGGTATACCTGCGAAACGTATACTCGAAAGTAATGTCTTTTGAACTTCTACCTTTCTATCTATCTATCTATCTATCTATGAGGGGGTGCTGAAAAATTATAGGTTCGATGTACTTTCCAAATATTAACCAAATGGCCGAATATTTGATCTTTGCGGATAAGAACTTCTCAGACCGAGGATTTTTCGTCACCCTTTCGTATATGATCTTGTCTTCTCTTGGTTATTCAGTCTCTCAAACAAGTAAATATATTTGAAGGTGTATAGGTAGGTCGGTAGATAGCTGTGCAGGTGTAAAGTGACAGACGATTAAGAATCTGATTATAAATTCAGGTGAGAATTTCCATGAAGAAGACGAGCGTGTCGGAGAACGCGAGGTTGGGCCTAAATTGATGTGTAGCCCGGATGCAGACGTTTACCGAGACAATGCTGCAGGCACATGACAGGTGATAGTCATCTCATTGATTTAGGTGTAATATGCCTCAGGTGGGAGACGAATCAAAGCAACTCACACACGGTATTCGGTCTTAGAAATCTTACACGTGGCAACGTCTTTTATGAAATTACAGTTCAAATAACACGATGTTGTATCGACCATTTTTAGATGTCTTTGCCTTTTCAGATTGTTGCTGTCTTCAGCTTTCTTGAATCTTGTATTTTTGAGCACTGATGTCTAACTATATAAAACTAAGTGATCAACAATATATATATATATATATATATATATATATATATATATATATATATATATATATATATATATTTAACAATTGAAAAAACGTTTATGAAAGTAGATTTCTTTCTAAATATATCCGATAATGGATTTCGTCATCTAAGGCTTCATCAGATCTGAAAGCGAAAAGGAAAGAAATGAAATGCGTGTATGTGTATTTATATATATTTAAACAATGAAATCTGATTATTTTTCCCCAAGCTGGCGTTTCTCGTGAGTTAAAATGAAAGAAATTTTGTCGGGATTCCCTGGCCAGTTGGGGGCAGGTGCAATCTATGTTTACACGAAAAATTATTCATCCTAAAAAATATTAATAATTCGAATCTACTCAATAAATGGAATGATCTTATTTCTAGCTGTATGCATAGAAAGATGTTTCTCTTAAAATATTGTAATCCTGGATAACCAACTTTTCGTCTAAATTTAATTTCAAATTTTAATTTTCCGCTCGCCCTAATCTTAGCTCATACACTGGTTACCTCCCTTTAACCAGTCAAATATTTTTTACGAACAGCCTCCATTGTTCAAATTTTGAATTTTACGCATACTTCAGTTACCACTTTTTTCTCATTTTTTATTATTGACACATACCTGCACCTCGTTTCCCGAACTTTAACCCCAGTATTGCTTTAGTACTATTTTTGTACTATTTTAATTTTGAACTATTAATCAGCGTCCATCCCATGGGCATCTGTATATATATTTTTAAATAAACAATAAGCTATATCTTGTGCCCGACGAGTTGGGTAACCAACGAAATAAAGTCGCACACCAAAAGTGTGTTTTTATATATTATCTTTTAACTTGCTCTCTAGCTCTTTAGCTAGATAGAATATTGTATATAAAGATGAAATTGTATTGTAAGTCTGTAAAAAAATGTCCATAAGTTTGTCGCAGTTAGCTCCTCCTCAGTTCTTTAATCCTTCAACAGGGGTCTCTCTCCCCTGGCTATAAATATTGGCTGACCCTTCTCTCCCTCTCTCTTTTTTCCGACTTAGGACTCGGGCCGCCACCTCGCGCGGAGACGAGGTAAAATCTTTCTTTTTCCACTTACACCAATATGTGACCTCTCACAGATACAGCGTTTCCCAAATTCTGGGAACGCGCTAAGAACAATACACGTACGTACGAACACTTACAACACACAGACGTAATTTCTCCATACAAACTCTATGTAACAGTCCATGTCTTTGTTTAACTTGACCTCTCACAGATACAGCGTTTCCCAAATTCTGGGAACGCGCTAAGAACAATACACGTACGTATGAACACTTACAACACACAGACGTAATTTCTCCATACAAACTCTATGTAACAGTCCATGTCTTTGTTTAACTTGTTTTGTTATTAATATATATTTGTTTAGCCATGTATATCGGTCTTGTTTGTTTTCTTTGGACTTAATTAAAGTCCGACATTCTCATGTAGCTGGACCCGCTAGCAGGAAAGTTTAACCTTCTGATATCTCTTCCCATCTTCACCCCCACGGTCCGCTACAGTACCCGATTATTAATGTTTGTGCAATTTTGACGGGTAGTTTGCGTTGTCTCTGTAGTTATGTTGGAAGATTGAATCTTAATGAATCTGTTTTCGTTCGTATATTTGCGTGCTCATATATTCGATCACATTTATGTGCTTGTCTATAACGACGTGATGTTTGTATATCTAGTCACAAATAGACCTTTCTCCCTTGTCCTGGACCTATCATCACGACACGGTCAACATAACTGACTATGTAGCCGTATATTGCGCCTCTTATCACCGCTCAGATTCGGACGAAAATTTACCCTATGTCTAAGAACAATGCTTGAAAGTTTAGACATATTTTCTCCGTTTTTTCTTTGAATAATTTTGTTAGTTTTTAACATGATGCATCGTTACATTTAGAGTTTAATGTCCGTAACTCTTATTTTTTAATTACAAAATACTGGAGATTATATTGTTTATCCAGATTTCCTATGAAATCATATTCTTTAAAACATTAATAATTGTATCTAGGGTCCCGTTATATACTTGTAATTTGATTGGCCATTATATCTTACGCAAAAATATTTACCCCAGTGGCAGTAGTGGTTGGTTTTTGAACTCTTTAGAAACTCTTTTTTACTTGCAACACCATCACTAGACAACACACCAAAAGTTTTGAAATAAAATGACTATTTTGTAGTGATGTTATAATATACTTATGTTATAATTTATATATATATATATATATATATATATATATATATATATATATATATATATATATGACGTATATATAACGTATGTCAATAAGAACGGTCGTAATCCTAGCCATATATTATTTATCTTTTTTGCAATGTCGAAGTGCGTAGCAAAACGCTATCAAGGAGGTGGCCTGAATCTTGTGGAATTAGGTCGGGGTTGCTGTTGGAGCCGATATGATGCAAAACCCGAAATCGGCTATGAAGACAGTGCATCACTGAAGACCTTCCTTGTTGCATCTGAAATGTATTACTCTTCTATATATATATATATATATATATATATATATAAGCAAATATATGGATATAGATCCGACAGTATGAGGAAAAATATGAAAAAAACAAAATACGAATATGCAAGTTAACTGTTTTAATGTTTAAACATTAAAACAGTAAACTTGCATATTCGGATTTTGTTTTTTTTCATATTTTTCCTCATATATATATATATATATATATATATATATATATATATGTGTGTGTGTGTGTGTGTGTGTGTGTGTGTGTGTGTCTGTGTGTGTGTGTGCGCGCGCTGAAGCAATCTACCACACTGATGGGCTATGATACAGCGAAACATTCTGTTTGTGGATGACTATATACACTCCCGTTCATGGGTTGACCACTTTTGGAAGAAAGGGAATTTGTTGTCTTCTGCTTCTCCTGATTAATGATAAGCTCTTCGCTTTGAATTCAGCCCTGTAGTCGCCGGTAATGTATATATCTTGTATATAATGTGTTTAAAATTTCCTTTCTTCCTAGCATGCGTTGATGACCTAGGGGTGAGAGTCTCCGACTGATGTCGAATTGGTCGAGTTTCGATCCCGGCTTGACGCAATCGAATGTCTATCCAAACTGATGATCTGTGATCCAGTAAAACTGTTTCTTTGTGGATGACTATATATATATATATATATATATATATATATATATATATATATATATATATATATGTATATATATATATGTGTGTGTGTGTGTGTGTGAAACCCTGTAACAGAATTGTAGAAAAATACAATAGATTTAAGTTGTATTAGTTAAACTAAAAAAGTAACAAATTTTTGTGCTTTTTCGTCGGCTACAAAAATTTGAATTTTTATATTTATATATATTAACCAATCAGCGACGTCATATGAAACGCACGGTTTTCTTTGAATTTGCAAACAATAAATATTTGTTGTTTACTACGAAATTTTGGAAGAACACGTCAAAATTTGATCAGCAATATTTTCCGTCCTTAAAATGGATATCTAAAAATTGGGAAAATATTTATTAACCAATAAACTTGAGATTAATACATCTATTTTTTTTTTTTTGCTGTAGCCGATGTTTCGTTATAAAAAAAAATCATTTTTTGTTCACTAATTAGTTTTTCAGTTAACCTCTGACCAAGGTGGGCATTCGTTTGTTATACAAAATTGAAATTCTCACACTTAATTAATTACTTACATTTTAGCACATTTATTCGAGTATATTACATTACAAAAATACTTAGTGATATTGACACATAAGAAAACATCTAGACTAAGTTTGTTTACGAGCGTCAGCAATAAAACACCACAACCGCTTATTCATGTTTCCGACTGCTACAATTTATACGCAACATACATCCATGTCAAACACATTCTCACATGTAGACACATTCTGTTTTCTTCTAGACCAACGCAAGTGATTCGGTGGTAGTGTAATAAAAAATAGACAAAATGTATTGTGTGAAGTTGTTTCGCAAAGACTCTTTATAGTTCATTTCTTTGAAAGAAAAATAATAATCAGATAATAAGAAAAATATTAAAATTTGTAGAGCCGTGTTGAAGATTAAGTTATTTTTTCGTTTTATCCACGCATATTTCTCTACATATATATTCGTATCCACATGCACACCAACACATACAGAGAGAGTGAGAAAGAGAAGGATAGAGAGAGAAAGACGGAGGGTGTGGAGAGATTGCTCTGAGGCAATGATTAAAAGATTTTCGTTTGGCACATCTCTTTTTACTGTGTTCTTAGATTTTATTACGGACCTCTACTTTTTCGCTGGAAAAACAGCATAGCATGGTGAGAAAAGGCCCCAAACATAATAAAAACAAAGGTTTATAGTCAAAATGTTTATGTTATTATTAAGAGGAAAGATCGAAGTATTTTCTATATTATTTTATTAAATTTTTCAATCCTTTCTCGAACGTTCGAAATTTTGGTTAAAAATCTTGTTTTTTGTGTCAAATGTGTTTGGTCAACGTAATATCTTGTTTTTTTTTGTGTCAAATGTGTTAGGTCAACGTAATATCTTGTTTTTTGTGTCAAATGTGTTAGGTCAACGTAATATCTTGTTTTTTTTTTGTGTCAAATGTGTTAGGTCAACGTAATATCTTTTTTTTTGTGTCAAATGTGTTAGGTCAACGTAATATCTTGTTTTTTTTTGTGTCAAATGTGTTAGGTCAACGTAATATCTTGTTTTTTTTGGTGTCAAATGTGTTAGGTCAACGTAATATCTTGTTTTTTGTGTCAAATGTGTTAGGTCAACGTAATATCTTGTTTTTTTGGTGTCAAATGTGTTAGGTCAACGTAATATTTACGATTAGTGTTTTAGCGAAAAACACATTGATTTGGATATCCTTGCAAAAAGCAAATAATTGTGGGATTTTAACGAAACTTTCAGGACTTATTTACAAATAAGTGAGGTGTTTTAACAGATGACAGGGAAATGTGACACGCATCCGAAAACACATAGGAATAGCGAAAAGATGATTTCTACGAATTAAGCCCAGTATTAAGCGACAGGAACATTTCACTGGAAACAAAGATAAAAGTGTTCAACTCTTTTCTCCTATCAATCTTTCTCTATAGCGGTGAATACTGAAGATTTTCCCCACAGATGAAGAAGAGTCTTGAGGCAACAGAGATGTGGTTCTACAGAAAAATGCTAAGAATATCATGGATAGAGCCTAGGAGCAATAAGGAAAAATTTTAAGGAAAAGCGGAACGGGAAGGACACTTATGCTTAGGATCGGAAAGAGACAGTTGAGATTTCTGGGGCACCGGATGAGAAAAAGAAGCTTGGAGAATATGACACTCATTTGACATATTAAGGGCAAGATAGGCAGCGAAAACGTACCTAACGAATTTGTATAAATGTATGACAGAACAGTGGAAAGGATATTAAGAGATCAAACATTGTATAGCTCTACAAGGGATAGGAAATTTTGGAGAGCCATGATCACTGACGTCCTGAAGGTAAATGGCACATAAAAAGAGATGGAACAATGAAAATTTAATGCATCAGTCTCGGAGACTGATATGATCACCCAGGGCCGGATTTAGGCCTCAACAGGCCCCTGGGTTAATAGAATTTGGGGGCTCACTTCATTACGCATGACCCCCTCGGCCAGAGTCTATATAAAAAAATATTTTTAGATAGTACTTTTTTGGTGCAAAACATGAAACAATTCAATATTTACACTACAGTGTAACCCGGATATAAGAGAGTTGTCGGGACCGGAGAAGAAGTCTCTTATATCCGAGTTTCTCTTATATCCGGATTTCTCTTATATCCGGATTTCTCTTATATCCGGGTTTGGTCTATTATATATACATTAACACAGGCTCTAATTTGGGAACAGATAAATCTCTCTTATATCCGGGTTTCTCTTATATCAGGGTTTCTTAAATCCGAGTTACACTGTATTTACATTGTTTGGACTTTTACATTCACGACGCTTCAGTCGTTGTACGATCTTGCCTTCTTCAAGTGATATTGGAATTTAGAACATAACCCTTTATTTAATCCATTGAGGTAGATTGTTCTAATTCAACCTACCATAACTTCAGAGATAACCAAAGACATGGTACATGGAATTAGGACATGGAAGAAATAAGATAATGACCTGTATCAAAGTTAGAAATCAAATACAGAGATATAGTGGAAAAAATAATTTTAGACTGAATTAATTTAACTTTTTTTTATTTGTTTGCAACGAAGTTTTTTGATTAAATCATCAGAAGAAATTTCCGCAATTTATCCCTAACTAGACATAAAATCCTGTTCTTATATCTTTTCTTTTTTTAGTTTTATCAGGGGTCCTTGGGAGCCCCTCTGGCCATGGACCTTTTGGGCCATACTAGTCTATGTGTAAATCCGGCTCTGTTCCTATCACATGGTATCTATGGAAATGATGACGCAGTTTTCTGTTATCGGTGAACAATTCACATAACAAACTATGAAAGCTTCCTTTGTTATTGCGATGAATTTTATTAGGCCATTTTAGTATGGTTCAAAATTCAATAAAACTGAATGTAATGAAATTCTTTTTCTTTCCTTTTTTTATTTTTTAGAAAGATTAATTTTTTGGAAGTAATAAAATTGTAATGAAATGAAAAATAAAAGCGCTTCTTCTATTGTTGACAGTATTTGTTGGAAGAATGCGATCCCTTTTGCTGTTATGGATGGGCAGTAGAACAATAAAATATTAACATTTACTTTATTATGACAACGAATTTTATTTAACTAATTTTTTTTTTATCTCAGTACGGCTCAAATTTTAATAACGCGGTAGTGACAATATTTATTGTGTTAAAAAATATTTTCTTTCTAAAATAATTCTCTTAGAAATAATGAACTAAAAACAACAACAAAATCAAAAAATAAAACGAAACAAGAATAAAACAAACAAAAAACTCCATTCACTGATTTTATTTGCTGGAAAGATATCATTCCCTCTTTTGTGGTATGCATGGACATTAGAATAATAATTGTTTGAAAACCATTTTATCCTAAATAAGGCAATAAAGCCATTAGGATACAAGGTGTTACAGAGTGTTAGAGACTCTAAGAAAAACTACTATAGAGAGAGGACAATAAAAGAAAATGAATTAAGAAGACAGAAGGTAACAATTGCATGTAAACTTTTGAAGATCAAAGTTGACTGGGAAGCAAGAAGAGAGTTCCACATGCGAGAGGTGCGATAGAAGAAACGGTTAGCATAGAACTTGCGGTTACATCTCGCCATTTCAACTGTAAAATGATGAAACCTTGCCGTGTGTACTGTGTTTAAATTAATGAGGTCTAGGTACGATAGCGGAAAGTTCATCAGAAAATTTGCCAAGAAATTATTTACAAAAAAAAGCACAGAGAAGCTACACTAGGTTTTTATGTCTTGTGAAGGATAAAGTGCGGAAATTTATTTTGATGATTTAATAAAATACTTTGTTGAAAACAAATCAGGAAAAACCTAATTTGTTTTTATAATTGTGATAAACGTTTTTGTCAATTTTGTTCAGTTACGTGCCATGTTTAGACGATCATGCATCTTTCGATACATGATTGACAAGGCAGATTTTTCCCGCTGTAGGTTGCCATTTCTTTCTGCCAAGGCTATAGAACCTGGTCTGTCCGGCTATTTACCCATAGTTGGGAGGTAAGAGAAGAAGAGGAGATTTCATATCTTTCCCATTGGTATTTGTACGTAAGTGAATGTAATGGATTAGACTGTAAGTCGAACTTAGCTCTCCGATTCCTCAATCCGAGCCACCACCCATTACTCCACCGTGCCTCCTTTTGTCAGTACAATTCAGAATTAAATATAAGACCAAAGGCGATTTTTGGTACTTTTGGGAAGAACGATATTCTTACTACTTCATTTTCAGACATTCTTGACCAAAGAATTTCTATTGTTATAATCGTAGATACCACATAAAACATATTTTAAATCAATTAATGCTCTGTAAATTTACATTGAGCACTACTGTGTAAAAATAAAAATATCTATAAGAACACCGGATTTTATATCTTACTGTTCTTTCTTTTTATTTATATATACATATACATACATACATATATACATACATATATATATATATATATATATATATATATATATATATATATATATATATATATATATATATATATATATGTATGTATGTGTGTGTGTTTGTGTATGTGTG
>OZ038498.1:67697978-67720478 GCA_964036315.1 Acanthosepion esculentum | reverse complement strand
TGTGTTCGTATAAGTGATTTCTATTCTGGACATAAAGTGTCCCAATATTCTGCATATCCGAGCACTGTTAAAAATTCCGTTTATATATATATATATATATATATATATATATATATATATATGTAAATTTTATAGAGACAGAGTCCAGTTCTCAATATCAGAGATTGAGCGTTTATAAATGTAGAAAGTCTGGACATGGTAATCAACACTGCATGGTGACTACCAGTTTCACGCCTCTTTGCTTTCTTGCGACCGTAAGACAACATTGAAGCATGGAAGTGGCAGATACCTGGCAATGTTAGTTTGTGTGTGCACATTATCTATGCATGTGCGCACGTGCGTACGTATGTGTGCGTGTGTGTGTGTGTGTGTGTGCGTATGTGTCTCTCTGTGTGTATGTCTGTGCATATGAAGAGGTGCTGAAAAGGTTTCAGTCTGGCCAACCCAAAATCTGACCAAAATTACCAAACTTCAGTTTTTCTTAAATTTAATTCTTTCTTTGGAGGGCAGAGAACTTTTCAGCACTATTCGTTTATTCTCTTAAACATCTTCAGTTCTATTCGTTTTCACCGGAACCGAATTTTCGGTGTTTGCATTATCACACAAAGAAAAGCTTGATGGCTTCAAGCTGACGTTTTGAGTTCGCTTGAAAATACGAAATTACAATAATTGCCCCCTTTTTTTTTGTTGTAATGGGGTTGGTGGAATAAATCTCAAGCGAGAAGCGGAAAATGTGGATCGAAAAAAAAAAAAACTAAAAAAGAAAAGAGAAGAAAAGGAATGAAATCAAATTGAAAAGAAGCGGGAATTTTATGATAAAACAAGGAATGAAACCGTGAACAATTTAAAAACAAATATAAAAAAAGGTTGAAAAAGAAGAAATGTAAGCCGAAGAAGAACAGAATGAAGTAAGAAAAAAACAACAAAGAACACTAAACAGTCGAAGGAGATTATGAACTAAATAAAAAAGAAGGAACAAGGAGAAAAATTAAGATAAAAATTGAAAAAAGAAGGTGATGACAACAAAAAACATCCAAGCGGCTATAGAAGAAGAGATATAATAAGAAGAAAGAAAAGAAGAAGATGAAGAAGGGGGGGAATAAAGAGAATAAGAAGAAGAAGAGAAGGAGTGATAGTAAGAAGGAGGAGGAGGACTAATAAGAAAGTGATGAAGAAGAAGCAGAAGAAGAGGAGGAAGAAGAAGAAAAAGAAAGAGAAAAGAAGAAGAAGAAAAAGAAAGAGAAAAGAAGAAGCAGAGAAGGAGTATAAGGAATAAGAAGAAGAAAGAGAAGAAAACGAAGAAGAGGAATAATAATAATAATAATAATAATAATAATAAGAAGAAGAAGAAGAAGAAGAAGGAGATGAAGAAGAAGTAGAGGAAGTGTGGGAGGAATAATAAGAAAGTGATGATGAAGAATAAGAATAAGAATAGGTGGAGTAATAATATGAAAGCGAAGAAGAGGAATAAAAAGAAAGAGAAGAAGTTGAGGAGGACAGTAGGGATTATAAGAAGAAAAAAACGAAGAAGAAGAGGAATAATAATAATAATAATAATAATAATAATAATAATAATAATAATAATAATAATAATAATAATAATAAATAGAAGAAGAAGACGTGAAGGAGTAGTAGAAGGAATAATAAGGAAAAATGAAGAAAAAGAATCTCAGTCACTTCATATCTATCTATCTATCTATCTATCTATCTATCTATCTATCTATAGTTCGATCCTCACTGGATGTTCCATATTTTCGCACTTGTGCCCCATGTAAGCTACACTTAGTATCTATCTATCTATCTATCTATCTATCTATCTATCTATCTATCTATTAGTTTGGTCTGGTAACTATTACCATAAAATCCGACGCTAATAAACAGCCTAGTGTCACATTTCGTATAAAGTGGCGATGCAGAACAAATATGGATATAAAATGACGATTCGACCCGTCATAAAAGAAAACAGCCACAAAAAATAGTAATGATGTCATGCCAGTCCACAAAAGATGATACGCTTGTTAATTCAGAATAGATCAGCAACATTTAAAAAATGTGTATTCGTATATCTTGGGTAGGTAGGTTTGTTTTCCTGTTTTGCAAACATCTTCAGAATATCTACGAGGCGGAACAAAGAGCAAACGTAAGACATTTACATCCTGACAAATGTAGATCTACAGCAGTATATATATATATATATATATATATATATATATATATATATATATATATATATATATATATATATATATATATATATATAGTTAGAACGTTCAATTTCTGGCCATGAGATCCGGGTTCGGATCTCACCATGGTCGAGTTATCGGAAAGGAGACTTCCTGATGTTATTGGAATGAGTCGAGGTCAATCCCAGCGTGCGGCAGCATTGAAAAGTTCCTGAAAACCATACCACGGGTTGACCCAAGCCTTGTCTGTGAAATTTGGTAGACGGAACTCTTGAGGGCCGTCGATAGCTGTGCTAGCACAAACCTACAAGTCATCGTGGGTTGAGCGTGCTGACCTTGTTCAAATTGATGATCACGCTAGATAACACGTCAGGCCTGACGATTGCGTCTAGCATGAAACAGTCTGCCGCTTCTGAGCGTTGATTTCAATGTTCACTTTTATATTTACATACACTCTATCCCTGATATTGAGCACTTTATACCATAATTATAACCCACCTTAAAACTGTATTTCTTCAGGTACCGAATTGAGACTGGTCGTTACACAACTCCAATATGTTAAATATATCGCATTATCATAATGTAATAGTGGGGTGGTCCATATTTTATATGGGGATTGTTGTTAACACAATTTTTTTTATATTTAGAATAAACATAAATTATTTTATTAACAGCAGCACTTGATATGCAATATATATATATATATATATATGTGTGTGTGTGTGTGTGTGTGTGTGTGTGTGTGTGTGTGTGTGTGTGTGCGCGCACGCGCGTGTGTGTGTAGCAGAATATGTATAAACGAAGAATTAAGTTAATCTTCAAACAATATTTACATTGTTCGGACACTTGTCTTCATGTTCAGTCGTTGTACGCTCTGACCTTCTTCAAGTGATTGGAATTACGAACTGAACATTTTATTTCGTTTACCGGAGTAGATTGTTCTAATTCCAAGTGCCATGCCTTCTTCCGGATGTCTCAGTTATTTCCCCTTAATTCAACTCTTCAAGTTTTTGTTCACCACTGCCGTAGCCAGGTATTGAACTCACAACTCTTTTGGTCAAACATTGGTTGGATCTAGTGACCTGACCCAAAGACTTGTAGGTTCAGAACCTGGCTACAGCCGTGGTGATTAAAAACTAAATTTTAAAACACAGACACACGATATATATATATATATATATATATATATATATATATATATATATATATATATATATATATATATATATATATATATATATGAATGATAAAAATATAGTTTTAAGGTATGCTATATTTATGGGTAAAAGTGCGCGATATCAGGTTTAGAGCGTATGTAAACATAATATACTATACCAAGCTACTGTAAAATCTGGAGATAACGAAGAAAAAATATATAGGAGTAACTGAAAGAACCTGGGAAAAAGAAACTATTCAAACTAAATATCCTTTACAAATAGTAAATACACGAACAGTACAATGGTTTCAAAACATATGAGGAAGATTAAAAACAAAAACTAAATCACCCCAAAATATCATGTGAAGTAAGGAAAACAGCACCAGCCTACAACAATAAATCTAGAAATTTGAAACTCTGTTTAGAGGGGAAAATAGCTATAATTACCTTCCCAGACCAAAACAAACTATTAAATAAACGATAAGAACTCATCTTAAAATACAAACACGAAATGAAAACAAATTTTTACTATGTTACTTAAAAATAGCAAACTAAAAACGAACAAGAATAAACAAAAAATAAATAAATAAGTAAATTAAATTAATCTAAACCAATAAATAAGTAAATAAATAAGGTAAATAAACTAATTAACAAAACACACACAAATAAACACAAGTCAACGTAACAACAACCAACAATAAAATAAAGAATAATAAGTAATAAAATAAAATAGCTGCAAAACTGCACCGGAACTACAATCATTTCCACCCAATAGCCCCTAAAGAATTCGCAACATAACCGTTACCACACATCCAAATAACCGTTAGGATAATACTAGAGGCCTACCCATTAGGCGTCACTTACCAATATATATAAATAGTCAAGCAAAACACAACGATTGATGTGTCCACTATATATATATATATATATATATATATATATATATATATATATATATATGATAGAAATTATTAGGAGGATTTGATAATTATAATTTCGCACTGCTGATGAGTCCCAAATATGGGACGAAACTGCCGCCCAGTGCTTTCTGCATTCTCTTGAGGTTTCAGACTCGATGAATTACTTAATATATATATACATATATACGTTTGACAAAGTGGAAAAGTTTACTTGTGACGCGTTTCGTCCTTCAGGACTTCATCGGACTAAATTTGTTATGTTGGTAGGACTACACATGGGCACGACAGAAGGGTGCTGGGAATTTTAGAATTATTTTTTATCTAACCGAATTCATTCAGAGACTTTTTCTTTTCCTTTCTATCACTTTTGTAGGTAGTTATTCCACACTGTGATACTAGAAGATCTGCCAGGAATAGTAAAATGTTATAAGAGATATGATAAAAGATAAATTTACTGTAGATAACCTCGCGATTAAGGCACTCTGTTGACATTTACGTCGTAGTGAATTATTTCCTCCTTTGATTAGAGTGGGATTTTTATGCCAAAACTGTGGTCAGTCTCGTTATGGTGGGCAACGAACGCATTTGATGTATTATTGTGTAAAATGTCCCTTTTGTGTTCATATAATGTTTTATTTAGATTCCTCGAGGTTTCTCCTTGTAACAGTTATTACTAGCGATAAAGTAAATTCCTCCTTCAGGTTTTAACTCATAGACTTGTTTATAAAATTGTATATCACCATCTCATATATATATATATATATATATATATATATATATATATATATATATATATATATATATATATATATATACATATATATATATAGCATAATGAGAGGCCACGTATACTTTCTTGATATGTATATAATATCTGGATAAAACAAATGAAACAAAATTGGGTGTTTTTTTATGAAAGTATTTATTTCTGTGTTTTTGTATATATTTATTTATTTAATATTTCAGACCACCTAGGTCTTTCCTCAGAAATCAAATGAGATACTGTGTTTGTGTGTTTGTTTACAGCGTTTGTTCACAGCGTTTGTCGTGAAGCGTGCACATCACGTGACATGCACGCTTCACGACAAACGCTGTAAACAAACACACAAACACAGTATCTCATTTGATTTCTGAGGAAAGACCTAGGTGGTCTGAAATATTAAATAAATAAATATATACAAAAACACAGAAATAAATACTTTCATAAAAAAACACCCAATTTTGTTTCATTTATTTTATCCAGATATTATATATATATATATATATATATATATATATATATATATATATATATATATATATATAAACAATATTAGTGGTAAATATACACATACATATTAGTGGTAAATATACACACATATATATATATATATATATATATATATATATATATATATATATATATATATATATGTTTACTATAAGTCGAGATGATTGCATATGCATTAGCCAAGTGCATTTAAACAGTTATGCAAAATTCCTGGGTTGTAGGATAGCAGTTGCCAGAGTAGTGAGTGGGATTTGCGGTCAGAATTCAAATGCAAGCCATTCCATTCACTTTCGCATAGATAGTCTTGGACAGGCATGAATCCACTCCTTCCATCACCTCGGAGTTTATAGTAGAGCAGATTCCGATCTTTAGCCTTGGTTGGCAAACAGTGTAAGAGAAGGCCAAGTCTGTATTTAAAAGCGTTTGGGCGTCGGGCTAGCAACCCGTCCGTTATAAGCCAGATGCAATACCTAGCGTTGTGAGGCTGTTGCCCTATACACTAAGTAGGATTGAACATTTTATTCTAGTAAAGATTCACAGCCTCAGATCAGTTAGTATCACATTAATTTATTTTAACAGTGTGAAATGCCAGAGTAATAGAAGTAATGTTTTATTTCTTTTCGTCACATTCCTAGTCGCTTAGACGTTTACAGACACTGACTCTTTAAACAGCTTGAAATCTTGAGGCCCCTTTCTGCATTCCCTCAAGATGGTTGATCCTAGCCTCCAGGAGGGTGATTCGTTGCGCCTTCTCGGGCTAACACTCTCAGCTGGCATGAAGTGGAAAGACTATATTGAATCATTTACTAGGCCTACCGTTAAGAAAGTTGGTTCACTGTCGTGCTAGGCAATTTTTAAAATCTCCACCAGTATCTATATTACATATCTATAAGTCTACCATTCGTTAATGCTTGGAATATTGCAGCAACATATTGTTAGGTGCTGCTGCTATATATCTAGAGATCCTTGATAAAATCCAAAGAAGAATCACCAATGTTATTGGTTCTGAACTGGCGTCTCGGCTTCAGTAACCTTCCCACCGCTATAACATAGCTTCCCTATTCTGTTAATACTTTCACGGCAACTGTTCGGATGGACTTTGCACTATGGTACCTAGAATTTATAAATTTAAGCGCATTACTAGTTTGGCCACGAGGTTTCATCAATTTGCAGTTGAAATGGCTCGATGTAACCACAAGTTCTATGCTAACAGTTTCTTTGCTCGCACTTCTCACATGTGGAATTGTTTTCCGGCTCCATGCTTTCCAGCCAACTTTGATCCTGAAAAATTTAAATGCAATGTCAATCGTTGTCTTCTTGATGACTCTTGCATTGTTCTCGCTCCTTAATAATGTGTCTCTGTTTTCTTATTCTTTCGCGCTCAGTGACCCCCTTGTGTCTTAGTGGCTTTACTGCCTTTCATGGCGTGAAATGATTAAATAATAACCAGAAAATGATTTCATTGCTTTATAAATTTCTGAATGGCTAACTGTTATGGGTCCTTACCTATAACTACAGAATGAACTCTTCCTAACACTATGTATACTACGCCTCTCAAGAGAGAGAGAGAGAGAGAGAGAGAGAGAGAGAGAGAGAGAGAGAGAGAGAGAGAGAGGAATCGAGCCGAGCCGATAGTAGTTCACTCCAAAGCAGACTGACAGTCATAATAACACCTTCCACGTCTTGTATTATTATTCCGTGTAATATATCTTCGTTATTTCTACTCTTGTGTTCGTGTTGTTCTTCCTTGGTCCTAACCTGGACCATAACACTAACTGATATTGTTCTATTGGGATTGGGGTGGAAAGATAAGTTATATGAGACTGGCTTCTGAAAAGCTGAACACGAGACGTGCTAAATTCTCAACAACTACTTCATTCAAACTCCCACATGTTCTGTTTGTTCGCAGTATTCCCTCGTGGGACCGGAAGTACTTACAATCATCATGATCAATCATCATCATAATCAACATTATTGATTTTATTCTAAAACACTCCTATTCCTAAAGTAATTTATTTTCTTTATTAGTTTATTTTTATTTTTCCAATTACAAAATAAACAATTACGAATCAAATTTATTTTTGGTTATAGTCAAAGGGTGATAACTGACTCACTTTGTAAAAAAAAAACCCAAAACAAAACAAATTGAGGAATCGTAGAGCCGAGTTCGAATTCCAGTCGACTCCATTACATTCACTTACCTGCTAATACCCTTGGGAAATGTATAAATCTTCTTCTCCTGCCAGCTATGGATAAATAGCAGGACAGACCGGGTTCTATAGCCTTGGATGGTAACTGGTCTACCGCAGAAAGAAATGGGAACCTACTGCGAGGAAAAAAAAGTCTGCCTCGTCAATCATGTATCGAAAGATACATGATCGCCTAAGCGTGTATTACGTATGGCACATAACTGATTATCCATCGGCTTCGAGTTATTTCCAGTACTTTCGCTTGTATTATTTTTTGTTTGAAAAAACCTTGTGATGATCACTATTTAGTTTCTTTCTCAAAAGTCCTTTTTCCCAAATCCAGAAAATGAAATATGTTTTCCTATTTCTTCGGAAATAGGAAGTATATTTCCTTTTCGAGTTTTAAAAATTGACTTTTGAGAAAGAAAGCAATTAGTGGTTATTACAAGGATTTTCAAACAAAAAAATAATACAAGAGAAAGTACTGGAAAAACCTGAAACACACAGATAATACATATTTTTTTCTTCTTTTTAATCGTATCACCCCAAGCAAGGCCGGAGGCCACTATCACGCAAGGGGTTAAAGAAGGGTTGGAGGAAGAGCAGATAGGAGTGGCAAGGGAGGGGATGTGGTGAAAGAGAAAGACAGTGGGTCGATCAAGGCGAGGAAGCCACAGAAGATCCGGAGCGAGAGCAGATAGGAATGAAAAATGAAGGGATGTGGAGAAGGTCGATCAAGGCAAGGGGGCCACAGAAGACCCGGAGCGAGAGCAGATAGGAATGAAAAATGAAAGGATGTGGAGAAGGGAAGTGGATAGATCAAGGCAACTGGAGATGTCGA
The DNA here is from genome assembly GCA_964036315.1 of Acanthosepion esculentum. Classification (NCBI taxonomy): domain Eukaryota; kingdom Metazoa; phylum Mollusca; class Cephalopoda; order Sepiida; family Sepiidae; genus Acanthosepion; species Acanthosepion esculentum. The sequence goes on along the minus strand of OZ038498.1, from coordinate 67,711,919 downwards.
TTGACGCTACACTTAAACCGTTGGAGATTGTATTTGTCAGGGAAACAGTAATAGGGAAGCGAGTTCCATAGGCGAGATGTGCGAGACATGAAGCTATTGGAGTAGAAGAGACGTCTACATCTAACAGTTTCCGCGGTGTAGGGGTGGGAGCGGGATGCCAGCCTCGTGGGGCGTTTAAATTCACGAGGCCTGGGGACAAGCGAACGCAACTCCTCAGAGCAATTACCGTGGAAGTACTTGTAAAAAAGGCAGAGCGAGGCAACATCGCGTCTGTGAGAGAGCGACTGCAGACGAGATGACAGATCAGGGCCAATCACGTTGCCTATCCGTCTCTGGATCTTATCAAGAACCCCGAGGCAAACAGCAGGGGCCCCAGACCATATATGGCAGCAATACTCCATGCAAGGGCGAATGGTCGATTTATATACTTGAAGGATCGATTCCGAGGAGAAAAATTTCCTGGCTCGGGACAGAGAACCAACTTTCTTTGCGGTGGCTGATGCAACTGACTCGATGTATTTGTTCCATCTCAGATCAGCAGACAGCGTGAGGCCGAGCAGCCGCAGGGAGGAGCTTTCGAGAAGTTGGTCATCAGACATTCATCTCCAAAGTATTTGTTCTTACCTTCTTCTGTAGCGGTATTATATTTTGCCATTTCACTGGACTATTCATCCAGGACTTGTGAATGTTTCATTCACAGGTTTTAAAAAAATTCTCTCAGATTTTTGTACGTTTCAGTTGAGATAATGATTATGTCGGTATCTGGGTCGATTTTAAACTACAACACTGTTTTACAGTTGTTAAAAGTTTTGTACCACGGGTCATTTAAAACTGTTTCTGTTAGCTTTCCTAGGAGATATTTCTGTAGTATCGTATGCAAATTAGATAGACAATTATAAATAGAGAACAACTGGCGAACATAGGGTCTATGCCTAGCAAACCCGGTTGCTGTTCTGGACACGGAGAACTGTATTATGACTACTACTAAGCAGAGAGATATGCAAAACATAACGATTTCTTTTCTTCGTTTATTGTCTGGATCGTATTAGTAGGCTACAAATAAGTGATTTATTTTCCCGTATTTCTTGCTGAAATGTTTTTAAAATCATGTTTTCTGTTACATCTCCTGCAGTTGTAGCTGTTTTTTTTTCCATTTTTTCTTTTTGTTGTGTCCCGTGGATTTCTCAGGGTTTTAGTTCGTCTAATTTTTTCTTGTGTATTTCTACCATATGAGATTTTGTTTGCATGCTTCTCTTGACTAGCTGCCTAGCCTTCTCGAGTTCCAAATCAGGAATTAGCTGTAATCTGTCGAATAGGTCCTTATTCTGTAGTATTATCACAAGACGGTCTTTAATTTGGTTATTTTTCTTTGGAAACGCTTCTTCTAATTCATGTAATGTGTGAATAAAGTTTTCTGCGGGTTCTTCTGGTAATTGAACTCTAAGATAAAATCTTGACCTTTCATACATTACGTTTCTTTTAGGCATGAAGTAGGCATTGGATTTTCCAAAACTGAGTCGTATAACATATGCGTCTTCTCGTCGTGAGAAAGAAAATGTTTGGAATATATTTTCGGTTTCGCTTCCCATGCAATATATTGATGTAGTGACTTGGGTTTTGTTATATTTTCTTTCCAGACTTTCTATGATTCTCGAAAGCGTTGAAGTATTTGCGACCATTTCTGCCAATTTCCCGGATTTGTAATGTTAAACGGCTCCGGTGTAATTAATGTGAACATTTCTTTTTCGAATAAGGTCCTGTTCTTCTACTAGAAATTGATTTTCTTCTTTTAGAGCGAATCTCTCTCTGACATTATGTTCCTTTGGGATTAGGGTGGAAAGATAAATTATATGAGACAGGCAGTTGGAAAGATGAAGCAACCCCAAAACAACACGAGACGTGCTAAACACCACAACTACTTTATTCAAATTCCCGCTCGGTCTCTTTGCTCCCAGCATTCCTCGATGGGACCGGAAGTGCTTACAATCATCATCATAATCAACATTATTCTTGTTATACAGATATCATATGATATCATTATTGATATTATACAGATATATTTTAGCGATATCATGTGATTCAACTGAATGTGTACCGGTGAATGTATTTTAAGACTTACTTGTAATGCTTAGCAAGCTTCTTATTTTGATCATCACTTTCGACACTTTCGGCCTTGTGCCTCATCTAAGCTACGCTTAAAAATCATTTTGAACACTTCGACGTGTTGTAATGTTTAGCAAGCTTGTTCTCGCTAGATAAACTAAGACTGAGTTGTGAGTTCGATCCTCACTGAGTGCTCCCTACTTTCGGCCTTGTGCCACATCTAAACTATGCTTAGTAAATCATTATAGTCACAGGGCAGATTTGAAGGCAAGACAGACAAGGGATAAGAATGCATAACCTACCTGGAGAGCTTGAGAAAACTGATGGCAGAACATGCTTTAGGAGAGATTACGAAAAGACGAAATTTATTAAGAGCTACAAAGGACAGGAAATTATCGAGAGCTATGAAGGGACACGGTATATAGAAGACAAAGACCAGTGGGCCAGAAGGTTAAATATTAGTTAGCATGACCTTTAAACTTCTTAACTTGGTTCAAATATTTTTAACCAATACCTGTTGAACGAACTTAAGCAATTGTGTCTTGCTCATACGTGTATTTTTAAAATTCTGCCCATACATTTTCTACTGATCTTTCTTGTTTTGACTCGTTAGCCATTAAACCACTTGCATATCCATTAGAGTGATATATAGATTTGTATGTAATATCTTCCATAATGATTTGTACCACACATTGTAACTTAAACATACTAAGTGGAAATAATGTAAATACTAAGACATTCAAAATCAACTGTTTATTTATGTTTTTTTGCAGCACTTGTAAATTTGGTTAGTATTTACATTAATCTATTTTAAGTGTTTGTTCTCCGCCCATTATTGTATAACGCCTTTTCGCTACTAAAATAAATGATTGCAGTTTGTTTCGACATGACATTAAAATTATTCTCCCCTGTAGAAAGCTAAATATATGTATATCGATAGATAATTTTAATACTGGTTATGGTTGCATGACAAATATTCTACGCAAATCAGAATGAAAAAAAAAGAACCAAAAGAAAGAAAAAAAAACGCAAAAGAAAAAAGAATAAGAAAAAGAATGAGAACGAAAAAGAAGATAAAGAAATATCCAAAAAGAAAAAGAATACAAAAAGAAAAGAAAAAGAAGAATAAAAACCTGAAAAAGAGCAAAAAAAAAAGAACGATAAAGAAAAAGAAGAAAAAGAAAGAAAAAGAAAGAATAAAAAAGAAAAAGAATATAAAAAGAACGAAAAAGAAAATGAAGTAAAACACATGAAAAAGAGTAAAAAAAAGAACGATAAAAAAAGAAAAAAATGCTAAAGAAAAGGCAGAAAAAAGAACAAAAAAGAACGAAAAAGAAGAAAAACGAAAGAAAACGAAAAAAGAACGAAAAAGAAAAAGAAGAAAAAAACGAAAAAGAAAAAAGAACGAAAAAGAAAAAAACAAAGATAAAGAATACAATAAGAACGATGTAAAAAAAGAAGAGGAACTACAATAACAATGAGGCATTTTTAATGTACAAAAACGAAGAAGAGAAAAAACAATGATGACAACAAAGAAGAAGAAAAAGAGGAGGAGGAGGAGGAGGCAACGCTTCATTAAACAATGAATTTAAAGAAAAAGAAAGAAAAGAAGAGTATAGAAAAGAAGAATAAGAGAAAATGATTTTTTCATGTTGAATATTCTAAAGTTATTGTCAAGAAGTTATCATCAGTCCCATGACCTGGGCTGAAAGCCGAAGAGGCATTCATTTATGTGTAGCATATCTTAGGCAAGTAGACCTATTGGAGTTCATCACTGTCCAGATCAGACCACAGCCGATGTTCTCCAAGTATCACCTTGACATTGATTCCATTGGGGAGACCCCTGCGTCCTGGGCATTGACATCAGTCTAGGAACGCCTACGCCCTGTGATGTCGTGTCATCACCTCACCGGTTGCATACATGACTATAGAGCTCAGTCTATCCCAATTCTGTAGATGGTCGTTGACCCTATAAGAGGGTTCACCCACTCTTTGACAAGTCTTGTTTGTAATTCACCCCCCTTAGCAGAAAAGCCTGGTGGCAGAATAGGTTGAATCACCGATCACACGACAAGGTTCTAAGTAAGAAAGAATTTAGCATGGGATAAATAAAGATGGAAGTCGAAAAAGAACCAGAAAGGAAAAAAATATTCACAAAGAATTTGAAGGAGAAGCAAAAGTCGAAGGAAGACAAAGAAAAGAATAAAAATGTTTTGAGGCGGGTGAATAAAATAATGAAGAAAAAAGAAAAAAAAAAAAAAAAGGGAAAAAGTAAAAGATAAAATAGAAAAAAAGAAAAAGAAATAGAAAAAGAATAAAAACAAAAAACAAAAAAGAAAAAAAAGGAAAGAAAAAGAAAAGGAAACAAAAGAAAAAGAAGAAAAACAAAAACAAAGAAGAAAAAGAAAGAGAAAAAAGAAGAAAAAAGGAAACGAATACGAAAAAAAAAGAAAACGAAAAAAGAAAAAGAAGAAAAACAAAAAAGAAAAAGAAAAAGAGGAAAAGAAAAAGAAAACGAAAAAAGAAAAAGATGAAAAACAAAAAACAAAAAACTAAAAAAGACAAAGAAAAAACAAAAAAGAAAAAAGAAAAAGAAAGAGAAAAAAGAAGAAAAGAAAAAGAAAAAGCGAGGAAGAAAAGAGCTATGGCAGTAAGAAAAAGAAAAAAAAAGCTGAAGAAAATGCTGAAAATTAAACACATCTTTATCTTAAACTTATCTTTATCTAAATACATCTTTATCTTAAACACCGCTGACGAGTGAGACTTGGATTTTTGAAAGATACTTTGAGCAACAATATTCAACTCAATTGCCGATTGAACTGTTAAACACATGAGATCAGGGCAGTAGATTTTTCCATGAAGCTATCCAATTTGTTTAAACGCCCCAAAGAGAACTTTGTGAACCTATTCAATGATCGATCACAGGTTCATTTTCGTAACTTATTGTTACCGTTGTCCTTCTAGCAATATAAATAAACTCGGTAACAATGGCTTTATGGAATTAATTTATCCTGCGGCGAGTTGAAAGCAGATAATGCAGAGGTAAACATTGTTAAATCGAATATGGAACAAAGCCCTAAATAATACGTCATATCTCGCTCTTGATTATACATGCGCGCACACACAGACACATGCGCGCGCAACCCTCGCTCCTCTCTGTCCCTCCTCCCCTCTCTGTCCCTCCTCCCCTCTCTCTCTTTCTCTCTCTCTCTCTCTCTCTCTATATATATATATATAGGTACATATATTGCATTCAGGTAAAATTCTAAAGGTTTTGAAATCGATATAACTAATGAAAATGGAATCGCATCCTTTGTATCGACATATCAGTGAGATTTCTTTTGAAAGTCTAATAATCGATATTATCATCAGGTCAGCTTTTGTTAGTTTACTGCAGGCCAAAACCCTTTCCCAAATCCTTCCATGTCAACCGTGACGGCGCTGTTCTCTGTTATAACTTACTATCAAATCCATTTATTCTCTGCCACGTTTTTGGAACCACCTCTTATTTACTGTTGTTCCCAGGTCCACCCGATCCGGGGTGGTGTTAGGGTCCCAGCTATGGGCAAATAGTAAACCCTTCAAACACATACAAGCTTCCCAGAAAATAGCCCTACTAGGAAAATCCCATACATTAAGAAAACAATTCTCCGTTAGGGTCTAAGGACCATATTTTAGACCCGGCTCGACAGGATACAAAGAAGAAAACATAACATACACAAATGATAATAATAAAAGATGAGCAGGATTTAAGAGAAAAAAAGAAAGAAAAGATATAGTGTTTGACAATGTTCAAAAATATATTGACATTATGTCTCTTCTTCAAGTTATGTTTAAAAAAGATATACAAGTATAAACATAACAATTCTATAAAACATATAACTCTTTGTACAGACGTCGCTTGTCTTGAGAAAATGTTTGTACTGTTAAATCAAGGCGTCAAAACGTATGAAACGCAACCAGCACGAATGAAATGCAACTGAAATGTTAGTAACATGAAGGGTTGTGTTCATCTTTAAATTTTCCGTAAGTTGATTAGCTACTAAGAATATTATTAGTTACTAAGAGTACTAGTAGAAATCCTGTGGAACTCTCCCGTCATTTTGTTCATTCCTTCAGGGAAGAAAGTTAATAGTTTGCATATGTAACTATTGTAAGACATTTTTTATGTTTATACGTTCTTTTTATAGATACAAATCTTTAAGTAAATACTCTGTTTATAATGAACAGTATTAACAACATTTACCGGTCTGAATGTCCGAGAAATTTTCATAGAAAGGAGAATTTATGTTTATACTTGTATACCTTTTTTTTCTCGGACATTCAGGCCGGTAAATGTTGTTAATACTGTTTATTATAAACAGAGCATTTACTTAAATATTTGTATCTATAAAAAGAACGTATAAACATAAAAAATGTCTTAAAATAATTGTCGGACTTTATCCATTTCATAATGTGTGACGTCATATGTAACTATCTTTATGTATCTTAATAGCCGAAAGGTTGGTGGATTTTTTTCAGAATGTGCAACTTAAAATGGCTGTAGACATTACAGTTGTTTGTAATAAGACGTCCCGCAAGTACCGTTGATGTCACATTGTTGTGTCTGACATACCGGTGGCCATTAAATCATTTATTTAGTTTTTCCGTTGGGCAACCCACGTAAATCAAGTGAAGTTTGCTACATTGGGCGATGTATATCAAATGGGAATCAGTATAATTTGCACCCTCTGAAGAAATGATGATTTCTCTTTAAATTTGTAATAGAATTGACTTGACTAATGTTGCACGACGAACAAAGCTTTCCCTTTCTATGACTGTCTTCTGGAGTAGAACGATCCGAAATCCTATTTGAGTGTGAACACTTGTATTTGTCACAATTTGTCTGAGGTTTTATTTATTTATTTATTTATTATTATTATTATTATTATTATTATTATTATTATTATTATTATTATTATTTGTGTATGTTATGTTTCTTTCTTTGCATCCCGTAGAGCCGGGTCGAAACTATGGTCCTTAGGCCCTAGAAGAGAATTGTTATTTAACTGATATCAATTTTTTTCAGTATATGGGATATTCCTTGTATGGCTTTCTTCCGTGAATCTTGTATGCTGATATTACCTGGAACATTTAGTAAAAAGTGTCCATTCCTTTTTTAACGAGGCCTAGAGTTCCGATTACTATTGATAGAGTTTCAGTCTTCACTCCCCACATCCTGTTAATCCCGATCTCCAGGTCCTTGTATTTGGACAATTTCTCGATAATTTTCATATAGGTGTTTCTTTCATATGGTACTGCTAAGTCAATAAGCATCCACTTTCTGAATTTCTTGTATTTTATGATAATATCAGGTCTAATGACTTTTATTTCCCTGTCAGTTTGAATTAGCATGTCCCAGAGGATAGTTACATCGTTTTGTTGGGTAACTGTAGTTGGTGCTCACACCATCTCTAAGTGGTTTCAATTTTGTGCTTCTTGCATATCTTCCAGTGCACATATGCCGCTACCGTGTTATGTCTGTGAGTATATTCATTTTCTGCTAGTTCTTGACATTCTGAGAGTGTATGGTCAATAGTTTCATGATATTTACCGCAGATCCTGCATTTCGGATTAGTACAATCTTTGATTATGTGACAGTGATAGGATCAGGTTGCAAGACTTTGGTCCTGAGATGCAATAATTAGGACTTCTGTCTCAGCTTTCAACCCGATGCTCCTCAGCCATTGATGTGGTTTATGTTGGGTCACATCTGCTTCTTTCGTTCTTTTTAGGTTTTGTGCCATGCAACGCCTTGTCCTCCAGTTTTTTTTTGGTAATTTCAGTTGGCCAAGTTGTTTTGCTTTCTGTTTTACTCGTTTGATGTAGATGGTATTCGCGCTGTTTTTTGTTGATATGTTTTCACGCATATTAAGCTGTTTTTTGAAGAGTACAGCTTCTTTGTGTATGGAGTGGATTTGATGTTTTACTATTTTTAGGAGAGGGTCATTGGTTTTTGCGAGATATGCTTCCAATCCGATATTTGTTATTATGTAAGTTTACTTTTTAGAATTTTCTTCCTTTCATTCTTTTACTATTTTCTTTCATTGAAGATTTCTTATCCTTTCTTTCTTTCTTTCTTTATTTCTTTCTTTCTTTATTTCTTTCTTACTTTCTTTTGCTTCTTTCTTAACCATATCATTATTGAAAATAGGAATAATAATAATAATAATAATAATAATAATAATAATAATAATAATAATAATAATAATCAATTCGTAACTGACCAGTGGCTAAGGAGTTCAGGTCTTAAGAGTGACACTGAAGGTTTTATTCTTGATGCACATGACCAGAGCCTACTGACACGCAAATACCAAGCTAATATCTTGCATAATAGTACGCACTCAAAATATTGGTTCTGTGATCAATACATTGAAAGTATTGATCATCTTATCTCAGGTTGCTCAATACTCACGCCCAATGATAAAAAAAAACGTCTTGACAGGGTAGGTTACTATATGCATTGGAAGATCTGCCATCATTACTGGATAAAAAACAGCTGCAAACGGGTATGAAAATCATCCCGAATCTCTTGATGAGGGAGCAAATATTATCCTCCACGAGTATTTTTTCGACCAGCAAATACCGAACAATTCGATCAAAATCAGAAAATAAACAGTTTACTCAGGATTGATATAAGCGTGCCAAGTGACAAAAACACCATTGAGAATGTTTTTGCAAAACAAAGCAAATACAAAGACCTAGAGATAGAAAGAAGCAGAAAAAATATGTAGCACTTAAAAACTAAAACTGTTCTTGTTGTGGTTGGGGCTTGTGGTCTGTTAAAAAAAAGGAACTAAAGAACATATCAACAAAATCTCTGGTGCCCCATCTATCCAGGAAATTCCAAAAGCACAGCCTATATCCTGGGAAGAGCCTAGTCTATTTAAGTTTTTTTTTTGTTAATAGCTGCCTTTTGTTTAATTAAGTGGAAACAACAACAAAAAAGCAGCTGCTTCGCTTGTCTTAGATCACTGGTTGTGACACGGTAGGTGATTACGAAATAAATGCAGGTCAAAAAGATTTTTTTAATAATAATTGACATCGTACGGTTCTAAGCGAAGATCAGTAAATATATGTAAAATTGTGGTCGACAATTTCGATCGTCATCAGGTACCATAATATGATGACCCTGTCCAAAATAATCTCAAATAAGTGTTAATTCCGTTTAGTGTTTGGGTAATTGTTTATTTCTCACTATCTCCAATGTTCAAACATGTTGGGAAGAGTGACGCAATGCAATCAACCCCGCCACAAAAAAAAAAAAAAAATAAATAAATAAAAAAAAATAATAAAAAAAAAATAAAGAAGGAATTCCTGGTAGCACAAGTACAGTGCGCACATTACGAAGAGATTTATCTATATAAAAATGTGTGTGATGTTAGTTTTGTTTTGTTTTTACAAAAATGAAATAGTGGAAAATATCTTTTCTGATCTTAAGTCTCTGGTTGGAATGTATATACATCAGATATCAAAGGAAATAATAATAATAATAATAATAATAATAATAATAATAATAATAGAAGAATGGGGCACTTAAAATCTAAAAGGAACTCAACAACAAATTAAAAAATTCCTTGTTGAGCCATCTCTCCAGGAAATTACCAAAAATATCTCTAACAAGCCCAGCCTATATCCTGGGAAGAGATTTGTCTATTTAAGTCTTTTTTTTGTTAATATCTGTCTTTTGTTTAATTAAGTGGAAACAATAAAATAGCACCTGCGTCGCTTGGCCTAGATCATTGCATTTTTTAATCACTCGGCAGGTGATTACAAAGTAAATGCAAGTCAAAAATAATTAATAATAATAATAATAATAATAATAATAATAATAATAATAATAATAATGATCTTGAAGTCGAAACTTCAAAAATGTGGTACATGACAACATCAATAATTCCAGTTGTAGTTGGAGCCCTCGGATCAATTGGAAAAGGTTCCGATAGACTCATTGAAGGGATTCATGATAGCCATGCCTTAAAGAAATACAAAAACAAACAAAAATTATTCACAAGTACAGCTCCCGCATTTCGAAAAGCTTAATCTATGTAAATCTTAGTTTTTTTTCTTTTTACAAAAAATGATCAGTGGAAGATGTCGTGAATCCATTTCTGACCTTAGGTCTCTTGGAAGGCTACGGAAGGAAATGTGTATGGAACAGAACCCCTAGGAAATAATAACAACATAGTCAAATGAACCAAGAGAAACCTGAGAAATTCCTTGAATCAGAAACATGCAAGATTTCGTGGGATTTTTCGATACAAACAAATAATACGGAGCACAGAAAACGGACATATTAGTGGAAGATAAAATAAGGAAAGAAACGTTAATCCTTACGCTACCATGTCCTTTTGATACAATGACAGAACAAAAGGAAAAAACAAAGTATTCAGCTATGATTCATTGAAGGCTTTGGAAGGTGAAGATGGTCATAATTTTACCAGTTGTCATTGGTGTACTTGGTACTGTAACTGGCAGAACGGAATCACGGATAAAGAAAACTGGCATTGATTGCCCAGTGGAACTATTACAGAAAGGAAACATCTTAGGAATAATCTGGAGAATTACATGATATTTAAGGATGCTGGTTGTGGCCCGCTATCCATATATTAATTAACAGATATTAAGATATTACTTGAGAAAATATTGAGAGTAGATTTATATAGACTTTAGATGAAAAAATCTTTAGAGTAAAATTCTGTTGTATCGTCGAGGTAAATGATACACAGAGAAGAATGAGTGCTTAATATATTTATTCAGCACCAGTATCCGGCCCTAACGAATACATGCATAAAACACAGAACAATAAGTTACAAAACAATTAACAAGACAACTTACAAGGAATAGAGGAGGGTCAAATGCTGTATAGCGAAACGAAGTAAGATCAGTCCGAATATTAAACAGCTTAGTATCAACTTATTAATCAACTGTTGAAGTCCTTAATCGTAGATTATTTAAGGCTATGAGCCAGGCCATATGGTAGATTACTGAAGGGGTGCTAGCTACTCTACAACAAAATCTATAAAATAAAACATAAAAAAAACAAACAAATTATTTATATGGTTTTCTTTCTTTCTGTTGTTTTCCCCATTGTTACGATTGTTTTCTTTTTTCTATTGTTTACTTTTCGTATAATATTTTGAATTCGTCGAATTTCCTTTCATAATTATTATAAATTCAACCCAGAAATCAATCGGCGATTCACATGAATTTATAACAACTTCATAGGTTTGTGAATTGTTGCTTTCTTTCGTTCCCTAAATTTGGTTTTCTGTACAATCTTCCTTTAGTTTTTCTTCTGGATTCCTTATTAAACTTTGTTTCTTTTCGTCTTTCTTCCTTTCTTTTTTTCTCATAGGATTCTTATCATACATTCTTTCCTTTATTCATTTTTCATATCGATATATAATCTTTCTTTCTGTCTTTCTAATTTATATTTCTTTCTTTCCTTCCTTCACTTTGTATCTTTCTTTCTTTCTTTCTTTTTAATTTATATATATTTCTCAATTTTTATTCTTTCTTTCTTTCTTTCTTTCTTTCTTTCTGTCTAATTTATATATATTTCTCAATTTTTATTCTTTTTTCTTTCTTTCTTTTTTCTGTCTTTCTTTCTTTCTTTCTTTCTAATTTATATATATTTCTCACTTTTTATTTTCTTTCTTTCTTTTTTTCTTTCTTTCTTTCTAATTTATATATATTTCTCACTTTTTATTTTCTTTCTTTCTTTCTTTCTTTCTTTCTAATTTATATATATTTCTCACTTTTTATTTTCTTTCTTTCTTTCTTTCTTTCTAATTTATATATATTTCTCACTTTTTATTCTTTCTTTCTTTCTTTCTTTCTTTCTGTTGTTTTCCTCATTTTTACTATTGTTTTCTTTCTATTTTCATATTTACTTTTCGTAGAATATTTTGAATTCGTCAAATTTCTTTCATAATCATCATAAATGTTGCTTGAAGGTTTTATCGGTATTTGTAATCGGAAATATTTTTTAACGGTCTTGTAATTCGAAAATTTGAAGAGTAAATTTGTGAGTTCGACTGTCTTCGTTTCATTTTCTTTCCTGTTATTAATTTGTGCAGTTTTATACCTTTTTCATGTGTTACACTCAACCAAAACAATCTCTTTTCGCTTGTTTTGAACATTTCTATTTAAAGAAAAAACGTTTTTTGTTTCTTGTAAGTTTCTGGTAAATTTCTTTTTCTTTCGATCTATTTGCATCTTTATGCTTTACTTTATTATGAATTCCGTATTTGGATTTTGTTTTTGTGTTTTGTTTCTCTTTCTTTTTCTGTTATTTTAATTCTTTTTACTATTGTTTTTTGTTGTTTGCAATACACGATTGTTTTTCGCACGTTCGTTCCTTCTTTCTTTCTGTCATTTTCTTTATTTCTTTTTTTCTATTCTATTCTTTTTCTATTGCTTTGGATCTTTCTATCTTTTTTCTTCTTTTTTACTGTTGTTTTCATTCTTTTATTATTGTTTTCTTTTTGTTATTTTCTTTTGTCCATTGTTTTCTTTCATTAATTACTTTATTCCTTCTTTGTTTCTGTTCTTTTCTTTCCTTTTTATCTGTTGTGTACTTTTATTCTATTGATTTCTTTATTTTCTTCTTTCTTTTTCTGACATTTTTCTGTTCCTTTCTAGCGTTTTTATTCTTTTTAATATTGTTTTCGTTTTGTCGTTTTTCACTCTTTTTTTCTATTTTTTCTTTCCTTGATTTATTCCTTCTTTCTGTTGTTTTCTTTCTTTCGTTCTTTGTTCATTATTTTCTTTCATTAATTACTTGATTGCTTCTTTCTTCCTGTCATTTTCTGTTGTATTCTATCTTCTTTCTATTAGTTTCTTTCTTTCTTTCTTTCTTTCTTTCTTTCTTTCTTTCTTTCTTTCTTTCTTTCTTTCTTTCTTTTGTAACCTTTTTTAGTTTATTAATTACTTAATCCCTTCTTTCTTTTTGTTGTTTTTCTATTTTCCTTTTTTTCGTTTTTTTCTTGCTTTTTTTCTTCTGTTGATTTCTTTCTTTCTTTCTGTTTTTTTATTATTTTATTTTTCTCTCTTTGTCTTTTTATCCTTTTTTCTCTTTCTTTAGTCGTTTATCTATTCTATTATTTTTCTTGATTCGTTTAACTATTCTCTCGTTCTTTCTCTATTTGTTTGTCTATTTTCTCATTCTTTAAACAACTTTGTCGTTCCTCTTTTTCTCCATTTTCGTCTGTTTGTTTCATTCTTGTTGGAGACTACGTTTTTCTATCTTTGCCCTTTTAACCTTTATCTCTTTTTTCCCTATTTTCTTTATTTCTTTCTTTCTTTCAATCCAGGTTCTTGGCCCGCTAATCGATATGGATCTCCTCTGTGTATCTGTCTGTTTGTCCATCACATTCTCTCTCTGATCATCAATATTTAACAATGTCGGTCTCACTCCTCAGTCTCTCAAGCCAATTACCAACACAAACAGTTTACTCAGTGACGCCAGTCGTCGTGCACCTGGCAGATAAATTATTAAAAGGTAATATCATGTCTAACAATTAATGGCTACTACAATTCGAATGAATCCACAAAATTTTTCTTTCTTTCTTTCTTTATATTTTTCTTTCTTTCTTTCTTTCTTTCTTTCTTTCTTCGGTTTTCTTGTTATTTTACTAATCTTTGATTTTCACTCTTTTTAATTTTTCCATTGACTCTTTCTTTATATCTTTTTTTCTTCGGTTTTCTTGGTATTTTACTAATCTTTGATTTTCACTCTTTTTAATTTTTCCATTCACTCTTTCTTTCTTTCTTTCTTTCTTTCTTCGGTTTTCT